>OX030952.1:28802503-29209368 GCA_943735915.1 Pherbina coryleti
TTTTTAAGGAAATTTCAACAGAAATTGAGGTTGATCTGGTATATATTTTTGCGTTCCAGTTTGTTGAGTTGAAACATTCAATCCAACAGCAAGATAAAAATTTTATCCAACATGTTAAATATTCAAACAAATAGTATGCATAAAACACAAAAAAATTCAAGGGATCCAACAAACCAGACTTTAGAGGAGGTTTAATTTTGGGTTGTTCGAAGATCGCACAGGTCTAAAAAAAGAAAAGCCCTTTGACATCATGTTCTTAAGTAATTTCTTTAGACATGTAGAACTTTTATAATTTGGCAGAAAAACAAGAATTTACTTTTCTCTTGTCATGGGAATTCACTTTTCAAAACATTCATTACTTATAATGATTTCTTAAAAAATTTGAGAGTTGTGATTAAAAACCTTTTTTTAAAAGTATGTATTGGGTGTGTTCAAAACGGTTTGATGAATTTGAGAGTGATTGGATAATGGGGTGTGGTATTGATGTGAATTGACTGTAATAAACGATTATTGATGCCACAGGAATTGAACTGTGGTATGATACACGATAGGATTTATTCCCAACGCCTTGACAACTAAATATATAACTGTTACATGTTTGATTGCGGATATAATATAAATAAAGCAAGTAAACTATTTTTTTGAAGTAAGTTATTAATTCGAATAACTTCGAAACAGCTAGGCCACAAATGTAATAGTCCTGAAAGGGATATCTAACAAAGAATCGTACTTTTTTCTTTCCGATTTTTCTGGTCATGTAATTTCACTCGTTCAGGAAAGTATATTCCTTGCTTTTTTAGGTGCTTGAGAAATTGATTTTCATGATTGTTCAAAACCGTTCGATAGGATGGAACATATTTGGTCGCGTTTCTTCGATGAAAAAGCTTGACGTTGTTCACGTAATGGATGGTCGCAAAGTCTAGTAATAATAATAGAGGAATGTCATGGATCTTATACAATGGCAAAATACGGCTTTAGCAGAAGTCCCTAATGTAAATTTTACTATTTATTGTGCCAAAAGAACGAGTGTATTTGCCATGAGAAAAAAGAAGGATAAGAATAAGCTGGATTCACAGAATATTGCGCGGTATTTTTTTTTTTTTTTTTTTTATTATATAGTTCAGTTAATTTATAGAATGTGAATTTGAAGCGGAGGCCTTATTACCTCGGTCAATTCAAGTTATAAGGCAACCTCATCCACGAACTTCTCTATCACCAACTACAACTTCAAGTCGTAAAAACGAATAAATTTTTAATTTCAGTTGATTAGAAATGAGAATAGAAAATGCAGAAAGGTTAAAGCGTAGGACCATGGCCTGGCCGGGATTCGAAACCGAGACATCTGGGGTGGGTGGGTACGCTACTTCCGAGGCCACCGAGATGATGTTAGTGTTTTCAATTTCATTCACAACGGCATCACTTATAATACAATACTTAGACAAGCCTTATTTCTCGGAAAACATTGATACAACGTTAAAAAGATACGTGTTGGAGTTTATTGGATGTGTTCTTCACTTCTTGGTAATAGTTCGTCCAGGGCACTGAAAAACTTATCCTGGCACCTAGTTGTAACGTGAAATAACTTTGGCCGAGTAAATTACCCAGCAGTGAATTATTTTAGACTGTTTTGCTTCTTGTAACGTCGATGTGCAAAAATATTACAACTAACCTATTAATAATTACTATTATTAAAAAAACAAAAACGTATTGACCATTAGCCCTTGGAAGGATTTTGACCGAGCTTATGATCAAATTGTGTTGTGTGTTAAAAAATTTTTGTACACAAATGATGGAGGATTGAAACTACTCGTTTTATTCCGACTCCGAACGGCTAATCTCAGTCTCAAGAAGCTTCACACGGCAGTGTTTACTCTCTGAGGTTTGCCATTGTCTGGAGAGAGGTGACGGCAGAAAAATTATCAGAAAAAATAATTTCGATTGAAAAATTTTCTGCATCAGCTGGGGTTTGAACCTGCTCTCGAATTGGCATAGAGTGCTCTACGCACTGTTTAATGCACTCGGACACGGCTGTCACACTAGTATTACTAAACTAATATTAAAAACTTTAGCGGCGGATTAAGCCAAGACGCTTCTTTAGAAACAAAAAGGCAAACAAATTTAATTCTTATTTATAGATTTTCTTTTCTTTACCTGGTATATTAGCCATAACCTTGACATTGCTTGGGACTGCATTAACTGCAACACCACCAATTGCCGTAGGATGCTGCAATAGCAGAGTGTTTGAACCAACCATCGTAGGTACTGGCGGAGGATTTAAAAATGGTGATTGTGTCTGATTAACCAAAGTGCCACCAGTTGGCGTGTTTGGTGCCGACGAAGATGGTGATGTTGATTGTGAGGAATTGGTGGCAGACTGACAACAGCTGCTGCTGTGATAAGAAGAATCCATGGGTGATAGATTTTTATTATTTCCATTGATGTTTGAAGCAATCATGCTGCCTGCAACTGTACTGGTGGGTGAATTTATGCCGGCAGCAAGCTGTGAGAAATTATGAAATGTAAACATGTTGCAATAATTGAACAGAGCTGAAGCTACGAACCTGCTGGATTTCTGCAGAAGCACGTTTGCTACTAATACGTCGAAAAAGCGAAGTTTTTCGTTTCTTTTCGTGTTCTTTCTTCTGTTTACGTTGTCGATTAACACCCTTTTTGGCCAATTTACTTTGCTGTAAATCACGTTTACGTCCACCACTTTGTATGCTAGTGTGCTCGAGTGGAGTAGCACGCAGGGTCACATGTTCACCACCGCTAAGAAGTAGTTGCAAAACTTGAGTGTGAAATAGACCCTGCACTGCTTCCCCGTTGACATGCGTTATAAGGTCGGCTGGACGCAGTCCGGCTTCAAATGCTGGACTGCCTTCATCAACAGCCATTATCAAGTGATGCATGGTATAAAAGTCAGTGTCACCATAATAGACACGTATTGTGTGCACCGTAAAACCAAAGCCACGCGGTCCACGGCGTATTATAATCGGTGGTTTCAAATTTGTAACTAAAGGCGAGAGCTCACGACAGGGAGACGTGTCGCGAGAACTAGCAGTACTTGAGCCACCGCCACCAGCGCCAGCAGCACCGCTAGGCGATTGTATCCCGCAAAGCTGATGAGCTAACTGATTGTTGTCTACTAAAAAAGGCAATTGCAATATTCAAAAGGATACATATGACAAAAATAAAATATGTTTACCAGCTGAAGACATCAGCGATAGGCCCAAGGCCGAGGCCGACTTAACAATTGCTCGTGAACGATGATGCTTGCTGGCGACATGACCATCCATGGATCTTTGATGTTGCAACGCTAGTGGTGATTGTTCACGAGTATTTTCTGTTGATGAGGAGCCTCCACTTAGCGTTTCATCTTCAATTGAAATAGAGAAACGAGGCAAGATGTCGCGTGCATATGCAGCACCCTTGCGCCGGCGATGAATTTGTGGTGAAAAATCATCGCTATCGGTTTGTGAAGATTCGGGCGTGCTACGTGAAGGTAACATGAAGGAGGAAACTTGATGAGTATCTGCAAGTTTGCATTTATCTGCTGTAGACGTGACATTGACAGAGGCGTTTGCCACTTTACCGTCGGCTGAAGTTACCACATTTGGCGGTGTAGCCGGCGTAGTTATAATAGTTGTTGTATTCGGTGGCATGCTATGTCGTTGGGTGTGTTCGGTCGTTTTTAATGAAATGTCAGCCAATTCTTTGTTACTGCTGCTGCTAGCCGTCATTGCAGACTGACAGTTATTGTTGGACGGTTTAACTAATGAAAACGCAGTGGCAGAACCTGACAGCGAGTGTTGTCGCAGATATTGATTGATCATTTGTAGCTCAGTATCGTTTCCAATGGTGATATTATGCAGTAGTTCCGGCATATAGTCGGCATCAGGAGTAGATGGTACTTTCAGACAACATGTTGAAAGCTATAAGAAGATAAAAATTAAATAATTCATAAATAAACATTCAATAAAATTATTTTAAATAGAAAACCATTTGTTGCCTACATCAATTTTACGCAACTGCGGTGTAGTGAGTAACTTATTTGCAATCACATCCGTCGTTCTAGTGCTACTCGATAATGTTGTAGCACAAGTGCTCTTTGTGCTACCATCAAGCATGGTGTTTGATTGCGTTGTTATTGAAGTTGTTGCTGACGATGTTGTTGCAGCAATGGTACTAGCACTCGTAATTTTAATGCTATCGCTTGAAGTTGTCGCAGAAGTGGTTGCAGCACGTGACCAAGAATAATGCTGTTTACGATATTGTGGTGTATATGATGAAAAGGAACCAAATAATGGTGTATCATCGGTATCATCTGTATCTTCGCCTTCGGCCAAGTCATGATTATAACGATCCATGCGAGCTAAATATTTGTTTAAAAAGGTTTTAATTTTAGGCGGCTTATTGTAAAAATAGATTCACAACTATAAACGAAAATTAATTGGAATGGTAATTTATATAAATCGACGACTTACTGTCAAAGTAACTCGTATCATCGTCATTGGATAACTGTGGCACGAATTCTGCTTTCTGACGCAGCAAAGAATTCCAATCCAAGCCATTAAAATAAACATGCTCCTTTATCTCCAAAGCTCCACCTTGTGTGCCCAAACGATCGCGTGGATTTTGCTGCAAAAGTTGAGAAATTAAATCTTTCGATTCAAGCTCAACTGGCCAATCCTCATTATCGGGCCATTCTATATCATCGTTGACAGTGTGCGCAAACAATTCCTCAGCAGTTTCACCAAAGAAGGGTACACAACCAACTAGAAATTCATATAATATAATGCCCATCGACCACCAATCGACAGGTTTGCCATAGCCCTGACGTAGTATAACCTCTGGTGCAATATACTCAGGAGTACCATAGACCTTAAGAAAAGTTTTGAATGAGTTGTTTAATTTTATATTTATGTATATATAAAATTACCTGCTTATCGGAGAACTGTCTTGTTTCGGCATCTATGTAGCCCTCGTATAAATTAGTAGCTAACGACATGAGACCCATTTTCGATAAGCCAAAGTCGGTTAGCTTAATATGTCCGAGTGCAGTAATTAGCAGATTATCTGGCTTGAGATCGCGATGCACAATACCATAGCTGTGTAAATATTCTACGGCTAAAACTGTTTCGGCAAAATAGAAACGTGCCATATCCGCCGGAAGGGGTCCAATATTTTTCAACAATGTTGCACAATCGCCACCCTCAACATACTCCATAACCAAGCAGAGATGCTTCTTGGTTTCAAACGAACAATACATGCTCACAACGAAAGGATTATCAGCAAAGCTAAGTATGTCACGTTCGGCAAAAACTTGCTCAACTTGATTGCGTAGAATGAGATTATTTTTATTTATTTTTTTCATTGCTAAGCGTTGTCGCGTCGTCTTGTGCTTTACCAGATAAACAGCACCATAGGCACCATTTGAGATCAATTTAACAATGTCAAAGTCCTGCTCGTTGGGTATTTGTTGTTGAATTTGCTGACGTGTATTACAAGCATTCGAAGCAGCTGCAAACGAAGGCATCGCGGGGGGATTGCCATCTGCGGCAACAGGTGTCTGAGGTGGCTGCTGTGGCGGTGCTGGATGTGGCGTTATGGCACCACTTGAAGCAGTTTGTTGCAGCGGATTAAATCCAAAACCTCCGGGACTGTAGTTGACGGGCGAGTTTGGTAAAAGCGCGCACGATTGCGATTGAGTATTTTTGTCGGTAGCATTAAGTAGTGATTGATTTTCTTCACAAGTATCTTGTGCTTCCTTAATTTCCTGTTGTAACTCAGCTATTGGATCCCGGTTGAGGCCGAGTTTGTGTATTATATATTGTGGTATATCAGCCTTTATGCCTTGAGTGGCTTTTGCCTGACCCTCGGCTGCTTCTAAAAGATGATAGAACTCTTCCGGATCGAATTCAAGACATTCCAATAAGCGCGCCGGACGTGAAATTATTAGAAGCAGCTTTTTAATTACACCTGTGAGCTCAACTGCAGCCTCAGGAGACTTCTCTTTAGTCTCCAACAGCAATCTTTCCAGATTTTCACTCATTTCATAGAAATAACGTGATGTTATTAGTTTTGCTTCGGATTTATGCAAACAGTCTCGAGCCATTTCCAGTACCTGATGGTGCACAAAACTGTTTAAAATAAGAAAGAATAAAGATAAGAGTTTTATAATATTTAAAAGCACCATGACAAGATCTTACCGCACAATTGGTTGTGAATCTCTAAAACTATTGCAAGCAGCGCTTTTGTTTTCATTAATAAAATGCTTTAGACGCTCTTCCATTTGTTGTGTAGCTTTTGGGAAGCGTTCCTTGTAGAGCGTGTTCATCACAGCTATTTCGCTATCCACAACAGGTGAACGCGAAGGACTTGACAGCGAGCGTGAACGTGGACGCACATGCAATGGTGAGACGCGACCACCATTGCCACCCGGTGCTGCTGTCTGTTGTGCAGTTGGGGTTACAGCGTTATCTTCATTTGAACCACCAGTACAAGCGCTGCCACGCTCAATGCAGCAATTGCTGCATTGCAATGCAGGTTGTTGCTGTTGTGTGTGCTGTTGTTGTGGCTGCTGCTTTAAATTTGCATGCAGTGAAATTATCTGATGTGTGGCAGCCACTGAGGGCTGTACAATGGCATTTTTGTTCATTGTTGCGGCCATAGCCGCTGCAATTAGCGGACAATGTTTTATACAGTGCTGTGCTGCAGCAATTGCAGCCACTGCTTGTTGTTGCTGCTGCTGTTGCATATGCTCGGCACAACAGGCGACCGCTGCTGCTGCTGTGGGATCGATTGAAAAGTGATGTGTAAGAATACGCAACTCATCGCTCGTAGGAATGTTTGGTAGTTGATGTAATGCTTCCTGGCTTGAACATTGTGACTATAAAGGAATTGTTTTATTATATGGGATACAATTTAACAGCAATTTCTACGAATGGTATTTTGGTTGTTTCTACTATTCAATTATATATCTGAAAATATCTCAACCCCAGGGCCAGCTATCGGGTTAAAAGGTTGCCAAAGACTATTTGAATATTATATGGTATGAATTTGAGTTAAATTGGTCCATAAATAAGAATTTTTTAATTCCAACTCCAGCGACCCCAGCGCCACCTAGAGAGGTCTAATACAAACAAAAACAATCCGGACCACCACACAAACATATGGTGTGAATATAAGGTGGATCCCTTCAGTGGTTCAGCCGTGCTGGTCAGACACACATACGCACCAACGTTTTTATATATTAAGATATTACCAGAAACATGGACAATAAAAAATAAATATAAAAAAAAAATAAAAAATAAATAACTGGCCATTTCAGCCCTTGAAAGGACTTTGACCTAGCTTCTTATGATCAATTGTGTTGTGCGTGTTATTAAGTTTGTACACAATTGACCGAGAAATGGCCCTTAAGGCTTAACGCCGACTTCGAACGGCGATGAACGGAATGTTCTTCTTCTCAAGAAGCTTTACATGGCATTTTGATTACTCTCTGAGGTTTGCCATTGTCTGCAGAGAGGTGGCGGCCGTACAGAAATATTATTTTAATTCAAATAATTTTCTGTCGCTGCTGGGGTTCGAACCTGTGTCTCCAAGTTCGTTGACATAGCGACCACGCACTTTAACCAACTACGCCACGGACGCCACAAAAAATAAATATATAAATAAATAATTCTTGGTCCGGTATATAAAACAGAATGCAACATGCACCTGATTTATTATTTTTGCTGGAAATAGTTTCGGTCAAACCAAAATGAAGTAATTTGCAAAAATATAATTAAGTCAAAATTGCTTTGAATTTAACAAAAAAAAAAAGTAAATTTTTCAATTTTTCCCTTTAACAATATAAATGTATATTAAACTGAAATAAATTAATTATAAATACTCAGACTTACCGATAAATTTGAGCTGCCAGGCGTTGTGCCGTAGCCTGATGAGGGTAACGAGGCTACAGACCAACGCCGTCCATCTCCGCGGCATGTCGACAATCTTTTAATAGGTGCAAAAGCAAATTGCATCGGCGAGTTAATTCTCGGACTGTCAATAGGACTGGCCGAAAAAGGCGAATGAGATCGCGGCGAAATGTTGCCAATACCAGCAGTAACCAAACTGAGCCGATGATGTGCTACGCCACTTGAGGTGGTGCCACATGCACCGCCGCCACCACGTAAAACAACGCCACGCAAGTGATGCTTTCCAATGCCACCGGGAGGACAAGCCATTGGCGAGCTAGAAGCTGCAGCCATAGCATTGGTCGCAGAGCCGCTGCGAGAGATACAGTTTGTGCCAATGCCCACATTGGATATATTTGCCGCATTGCTGCAGTGCGATGGTGTTAACGACGGCGTATGTGAGTGAGCTATGGCATGAGTAAGCGATGATGAAGTTCCGAAATAGCTGGCGGACAAGCATGGCGCCGACTTGCCAAGCGATAAGTTGCGCACACGTATAAGATTCGAAGTGTCTACAAGGGAAGAAAAGCATGAATAAACATCTACACAATATAAAGACATAAAAAACCAACCATTGCTGGTGGAACGCATTGAGTACGTATGTTGATATGAAATCTTACGCAACAATGCGCTGTAGTCTTTTCCCGGCAATGATTTGGAACTTCCCGATAGATTACCGGATGATGATTTAGTCAGGTTGCGCAACATTGATTGCGATGTTGAAATGTTCGAATCATTTTTTGGCGATGAAGCTAAAACTTCCAGACCAGTTGAAGATTTTGTACCATCCGCCGAGGAGAAAAACTGCTTTTTGATGGCACTGCGTGTTCCATTACCACTAGCTTCCTGATCAGAGTCATCAAAGACCAGCACACGCGCGGAGTAACTCGATTGGGGGCGTATGCGTGATATTGATGCAGAGCTCAAATGACGCTTTGCTACAGGACTGTGTGTGGTGGATTTATTAAAACTGCTTGCAGTTGTGTTGGTGTTGTTGTTGGAATTGCTAGTGTTGGTGTTTACTGGACTTATGGTCGTTGTACTGGCATCACTTAAACTGCAAATCATTGGAACTGGTGTAGAATCAGTAGCTGTGGAACATGATGCATACACGTGCGCCGTTTGTTTTTGCGGTGTTGATGTTGAAATTTTATCACTTGCTCTGGGTAGAGCTTCTGCTGCTGCTTCGGCACTCATTTTAAATATATGTATATATTATCTTTTTTAGCGTTTGTGTTGTTATTGTTGTGGATGTAAATATTTGTTCGTTAAGTTTGCAAGTTGTTGTTGTTGATGCTTAAAGATATTGTCGCAGTCATAGTCGTCGCCGTCGTGCCCGCATTATTCACAAATTTGTGTTTTCTTGATTGACTTATATATAACTTAATTTCAACATGAATACATTATTTAAACAGAAAAAAAATAGCTTCAAAGTATTTACAAATTTAATTAACAAAAAAAAAATATCTTTTAATAATTAGATACTTATAATAATAACAATAACGAAAACACATGTCTGCGACCTACCACGCGTGAGGCCATCGATAGGCAGCACGAAAGGGTTCCACTTAACTGCTAATAATGCTTGATTTGTTTACAATTAATATTCCAAGCAACTGCAGAAACAAAGATGTTTTCCTTCAGGACTCAATACAATGAAACTGCATGCTGTGATGATATTGATGAAGGTGGTGATGATGTGGATTATTTAGTTAAGTCTGTTGCTAATAACTAACGCTGCTTTAATTATACATATAAATGCGTGCATAAATATACAAACATTTATACACATTTACATAAACAATCTAGGGGTCCCTGTTGTTCTATTTCTTGTGTGGAAAATAATTAGTTTGTTACATCGAATGAATCCACTATTCAATTAGTTAATGTGGTTGAGGTTGGTGTTCTGTGGCTCCAGACATTTTCGAAGGTTTGCGGTTTTTCTATAAAGAAAAAACATTTTGTCAAGTATTTTTTAAAATACGCTTTGGAATATTTTTGTTAACTTTAACTATCTTTTTATATAAATTATTTATCTCTGCTACTTCTTTGCTACAAATTTTTTTTTTTAAGATGTTTCTGTTTGCAAATTTAAAAAAGAACTTTACGATCAAACTGGTTCCGTTTAGCTGTAATCTTATCGCATCTCGCTACAACATCAGCCAATTTAAGGCTTTAATGAGATACGCTTCACATGCCTTTATTTGCCTTTGGCATGTCAGACGGTGAACGAGAAACGTTTAAGTTTAAGAAATGGTTTAAGTCCCAATAAAATATAAAAAATTTAATATAAAGAGTACTTAAACGCTGACAATGTTTAAAAATTTATGTTATATAGAGCGTAATGGTATAAAAAAAACAAATTGTCAATTATACAGATGATGAGTTAAAACCAAATACAAAAAAAATGGTTTCGACAAAAACGAGTTAGAAGAAAAAATTTAAAAAACACAAAAAAAAAAAATAATTACAATTCAAGGTCTCTATTGTAAAAATAAATAAAAAACATCTGCTCATGTTTCTCTGCCTTCCAAATACATTAATGACAGTTTTCCAAGTACCTGAATGACCGCTCCGTTTTAGATGCCACGCATTCTGACAGTTAAAGAGGGACGCGCATTTAATCTTTCATAACATTAGAACAAATTAAACTTAAGGAACATATTTTTAATGGTTTTACTAATTCTATACATATTTTTTTTATGTACAAGAGCTCCCACCGATATTTTATATTTTGCCGATCCATATGATGACTTTCTGCGTTATCAGAATGTTTTTTCGTGAATGATTTTTTCGTCAATGACCTTTTTATTAATTCACTTCGATTTTCGTACTTTGCCTAACTTAATATTTGAAAAATTTGCTTCTGTTCATCAAAATTTTATGTTTTATTAATAACTAGCTTTTTCCCGGCGCGCGTTGTTGCACCCAGCAATTATATCGCAACATAATAATTATATTCGAAACTTTTCTTAGACCCATAGTTTAACACCACTGTCATTTTCCACTGCCCTTTACAGTTTCCCAGTTACAGTTACAGTTTAAATAGTAACTCCATTTTGAGTTTGTATGTAAATACTGCTACTTTTCCTTTCAAAGCTATTCGATAATACAAATTTTAATTGTATGGGCGGAGCCACACCCCCTTATATAATGCCCATCCCAGTTTTCTAGTAGATGGACATTGCCCAGTTTTAGTACAGTTGCCGACAGTGAGCATACAAACTAAATTACCAAAATGTAGCCAAATCGACGAAAACCATAGGAAATATAGCATTTTTATTGATTTGTGGGCGGTAAAAGGGGGTGTGACAGAAATAAAAACCATCTTGTGCTTGAAAAAAATGTACTGCCAAAATTTCAGCTCGATCGACTCAGCAATTTTGAAGTTTCCAGCCAACACACAGACATCATTTTGCTTTTTGTATATATATTTTGAATAAAGATTATTGGCTATAACTTTTGATTGGTAAGAGATACTGAGATAATTTTTTTTAATAAATTATTATTTTAGCTTGTAAATTTATTAAAAAATATGAAACCACAATATTGGAAAAAAAAATTTCTTCAAAAAAATCAAGGGGTTTGTTTTTGAATTTTGAACCTTGTTTTTTGAATTACAAAAATGGTTTTTAATTTTTGCGAAAATTGAAATAAATTTTGCTTATAAATGTTATAATTTTTGAATAGAGTTGAAAATTTACGAATTTGAATTTAAATTATTTTTACAACAAAAACAAATTTTGAGCCTTTTTTTGAGGAAAACTCCAAAATTTCAGACCTTTTTTGAAAAAAATATATAAAATATATATACTCAACTAACGGTATTTTTGCAATAAGGTTTTCATAGTACTTTGATGAAGCTTTAAGACAAAAAAAAATTTAACAAAATGTATAAAAAAGCAGCGGAGATATTTGAATCGAACGTCACAAAATTAAATTTCTGATTGTTTTTTTTTCATTTTTGAGCATTAAATATATCGATGTTGCATTAAATATATCGTTGTAGCAAAATTTTTCATAGTTTTCAAGATATGTTCATGTTTTTTATATCAAAATAACGGAAATTTTTTTAGTTTTACTAAATTTAATAAATATTTTATATTTTGTAAATATTTGCATATATAACCTAAGAAAACAACTAAAAATAGGCGATTTTGTAAAAAATTTGTACTACAGCACCATCTTGTGTTCAAGGTGGTTCAAAGAAGATACTGTCAAAAAACTCATTGTACCTGAAAACTACTATATACCAATTTTTATTCTAATCCCATGAGCGGTTTGGGAGTTTTAGGTGGTTTTGCGAAAAATTTGTACTACAGCGCCCTCTGGTGTTCAAGATAGGTCAAAAAAGATAGCAGCAAAACACTCAACGTACATGAAAACCACTGTACACTACTTTTCATTCTAATCACATAAGCGGTTTGTGAGTTTTAGGCAGTTATGTAAAAAATTTGTACTACAGCGCCCTCTGGTGTTCAAGGTGGATCAAAATCGATAGCCCACAAACACGCACCGTACCAAAAAACTTCTACACACAAATTTTCATGCTAATCGGATGAGTAGTTTAGGAGTCTATTGCGGCCTTACAATCATAAGCTCCTTTTTTATATTAAGGGTGTTTTTTTTAGGGGTTTGTTTTTCGAATAGAGATAAAACTGGCATTTTGTGGTCAAATCTGGCAACTCTAATGTCATTTATGTTCAGTTTGGTTTGCCATTTCATCATGAACAGGTTGACAAAAGAACAACGCTTGCAAATGGGCCGAAAATGAGATTGATCTCGATGCTGATTTTCATCGCAAAATTTTGTTCAGTGATGAGGCTCATTTTTGGTTGAATGGCTACGTCAACAAGCAAAATTGCCGCATTTGGAGTGAAGAGAATCCACATGAGATCCTTGAGACGCCATTACATCCACAAAAACTGACTGTTTGGTGTGCTCTGTGGGCTAGTGGAGTCATTGGGCCATACTTCTTTCGAAATAATGCTGGAGAGTCAGTTACCGTTAATGGAGACCGGTATAGAGCCATGATAACCGACTATTTTGTTCCCGAATTGGATGGCATGAATGTGTATGAGTTGTGGTTCCAACAAGACGGCGCTACATGCCACACAGCGCACGTCACAATCGATTTATTGAAGGAAACATTCGATGAGCGCATAATTTCGCGGAATGGACCTGTCAATTGGCCACCAAGATCGTGTGATTTGACACCATTGGATTATTTTCTTTGTGGATATGTGAAGTCAAACAAACTAGAAACGTTAGGGGACTTGGAGGCCAACATTCGTTTCGTTATTGCCGACATACGGCCCCATATGCTCGAAAAAGTGGTTGAAAATTGGACCTGTAGAATTGCTTTATTCGAGCCAGCCGCGGCGGCCACATGCCCGAAATCATATTTAAACATTAATGGCATAAAATTATCCTTCCAATAAAGCCAAATTGATGGACATTAAAACGATTTTCTTGTGTTTTATTTCAATTCGAAGTTCTATACCTCTAAAAAAAAACACCCTTTATATACATAGATTACACTTGCAGTCTTCCATTTTTGCTGAAACGTCTTAAATCGTTTTATTTTTAACAAATGTAAGGTACTAACATGAACAGAAAGAGTATTTTTCTTTTTTAATTTGCTTTTAACTATTAAAAATAATCAAAAAATTCTTTTGACATGGTTAATTTGACTTATTGGGTATAAAAGCCAGGGTATTAGATTTTCAATGCTTGTAAAAAAACAAAATTGGCTAACCAATAACTTTGTTATGGACGATAACATTGAAGTTACCGAGTTTCTAACCTCAGAACTGCAGCGTAATTTCTGGCCTCAGAAAAGCAATTGAAATTTTTGTCAATTTTTGTATTAGCTGTCAAAGTGTTTCATATCTCTCTATCTATGATTTCAGTACATTGATAAACACTGACCACATGGACAGTGGGGCGACCGAACAATTTATTTTATGATTTTAAATGATAGGGGAAGTAAAAATAAGTAAAAAAAATTATGAAGAGTCAAGGTTCATTTTGACCCCCTGGGAAGCTATGGGCTATTTTGAATTTTCGGGAAGTTGTTTCACTTAAAACGATCTTGCAGTGAAAATTTTTGATGTGGAAATTTTTGCAAAGGTGTGTTTTTGCAAATCGTTTGCCGCGGTGAAATACTTTTAAGAAAGTTTAATCAAGACTTTTTTAAAATGTGATTTGTTTACGGATTTGAATCATAAAATTGATTTATCGACAAATGCTATAGTGATCTCACTGTATGAAAAATATTTTATTCGGTGTTATGGGCAATAAGTGGTATATACCTCAAGTGTCGTGTTCATCGTGTTATATCAAGTTGAGAATGTGGTACACATGCATGCATGAATTTAAGTGAATCAATGATTTGGCTTCCAAAACGCATTCATAGAGAAGCAAGTTGTTATTTCTATTCTAAAATCTATTAAATAAAAATAAATCTGAAAATATGTTAAATCATACTTTCGCTAATAACTTTATTATTTAATAACCGATTTAATTTTTTTTAATCAGTTTGAAAATTAAAACCCATGTCTTTTAAAGAAAAACATAAAGAAAATTATGTCAATAGACTTCTTTTGATTTCTTAACATTTGAAAATGTAAAAATTAAAAAAAAAATGTGCGTTGATTGTTTTAGCGTCTATTATTTTGCAATGGATTGACATATTTCTATTATTTAAACTAGAATACAAAGCTGCAAGTATTACCTTTGTCATAATATAAAGGTTTTTAAAATCAGTTGAGCAGAAGCAATGTTAAGACATACCAAGTAAGGCAAGGTACGAACATTTTTACTGATTCATTTATGAGGTCTTTGAAAAAAAATTCGAAGTGATACCAAAATTCTGTAAATGCAGAAAGTCATCATATATTACCACTTAATGAAATATATGCGTGGGATGTCTTGTACAGTTTTCGTGTAAAACAGTCTAATTTATGAAATAAAAAACATTAAATTTTTCAAGTTATCTTAACTTGTTTTCCCTTTAAAATTTAGAAAGTGTTAACTTTTAGTGGGAATTTTATTTTTCTTTTTTTTTAATTATAAGTCACAAAAATAAAAGGTTTGATATTTAGGCTTAGTATTAATTTCTACCAGCATCGGACTATTTGCTTTAATCAGCTTAACTTGAACTTGAAAAACATTTTTAGCTGCCAATAATTTTATGTATGTACATTAGACCGGTTCAAAAATATATGAGGAAAATTATGGGTCTTTTTTTCTTCGGTGCGCGTCCATTTTCTGAAAGTTCCATTCCTAATGAGAACAAAAGTGCCTTAAGACCCAACAAAATTTGACCTCTAGATATTGCTGAAATCGTTTAAAGGTCATTTTGGAGCTATTTACGACTTGGATCATATCGAATAATATCTTGTCCAAACCGAAACACATGTTGAATATATTGTGATGAAGAATAATTTACAATAATCTAAGCTATTTTCATTTTTTTTATTTTTTTAAAATAGGCATCTGATATTTTTTGGCGGAGCTTTGAAAATGCAATTTAACTCATTCGTCAAAATTATCGTATTTCCTCATAACATTTTTTTCTTATTTTGTTCCAGTGACATTTTGTTTGTAATTTTGTATTTTTGTGAGGAGCGTAAGGTTTCTTTCTATATAACTTACTGCATAATTTTTGTACCATAACATGAAAAAAAGAATAAAAAACACTACAAACAATTTTTTTTCCTGAATTTATTTTTTAAAAATATAATTTTTTGTTATGTTTTTCAAATTTTTTCTATGGTTATCTTTTGCCAAATCACAACTAATGGTATATTTTTGAACTATTTTTGGTTTCGTTATCTTAAGAATGTTATTTATTATTATAGATTCACCACACAAGACATGATTATACCGAATTTTTGAAGCTTATTGTTATTTTTCTTGGGGGGGACAAGGAAAAGAAGATACATTTCAGATATCCAGGAGCCATGCACAGAGCAAGATGGATGAGTAAAGCTATTTACTCCTTAAAAATTTGGATATTCCACAATCAGTTCCCTATGTCCCCTCAAGAAAAACAGCTAGTTAAAGAGATAAGCTTGTTTGCTAATACAGTGTACAAATAATATTGGTTTCTTTCACCTCTTCCTTTAAAGGCACCTAAAAACGACTTGGAGTTTCTTCAGAGCTTAGAAAGGTGAACAAGTTAATTGCATTTTTTATTTAACTTTCTTAGGGCCAGTTTTTCAGTACGGGTTTAATATCTAGTCAAGTTAAACCGAGGTTAACTCACCAACATTGGACGTTTAAACTCGGTTTAGGCAAAAAAGAAACACATAATATGATAATTTAAGTCAATTTAACTTCAACGAATGCTAAAATATCTAGTTCAACCGAGTTTAAACGTCCAATTTTGCTGAGTTAACCTCGGTTTAACTTGACTAGAGTTTAAACTCGCACTGAAAAACTGGCCCTTAATATCACAATTTTTTTTTTATATAGGTACAAACGTATTAGCCCCGTTATAGCAGAAATTGCATTAAAAAAACTTGAGCAACACTTATGGTGCCTTGGTGAAGAGCTTGTAGGGTTATCATTTTTCGATAGGTCTTTAAGTATTGGCACTCACAAAAAAATGGTGGAATCAATACAAAATAAGCCAGGAACTGAAAAGTCGTTAAAAAAGGCTTCAAGTAAACCGATGTATTTAAATGTTAATCTGCATGATTGTATAACAATCAATACTAGATTGTTTTGAAAAAAACTGAATGTTTCTACTGAGTTTTTAAAACTTCACCCTGATAAGTGGCTTAATAACAGCGCATACGTTAGTGGTCTTGAAATGGTCACTCAGCTCAATGTTATTAACGATTCAGCAGAGAGAAGTGTAGCTTTAATAACTAAATTTAATAATTCAATTACGTCAAATGAAGAGCAAAAACAATATTTGCTGCAAGTGGTAGATAACCATAGAAAAAATTTGAAAAACATAACAAAAAATCATATTTTTAAAAAATAAATTCAGGAAAAACAAATGTTTGTAGTGTTTTTTATTCTTTTTTTCATGTTGTGGTCCAAAAATTATGCAGTAAGTTATACCGCAAGAAACCTTAAGCTCCACACAAAAATACAAAATTACAAACATAATGTCACTGGAACAAAATAAGAAAAAAATTGTATGTGGAAATACGATAATTTTGACGAAGGAGTTAAATTGCATGTTCAAAGCTCCGCCAAAAAATATCAGATGCATATTTTAAAAAAATAAAAAAAATGAAAATAGCTTAGATTATTGTAAATTATTCTTCATCACAATATATTCAACATGTGTTTCGGTTTGGACAACATATTATTCAATATGATCTAAGTCGTAAAAAGCTCCAAAATGACCTTTAAACGATTTCAGCAATATCTAAAGGTCAATTTTTTTTGGGTCTTAAGGCATTTTTGCTCTCATTAAGAATGGAACTTTCGGAAAATGGACGCGCACCGAAGTATTTTAACATTTTTGAAATGTGAACCGGTCTAATGTACATATATGGCAAAGAAAAAAATGAATGCATTAGAGATAAGATTTAAACTTTTAGTACTTAAACTTTTGTTCTTTGCATTTGTTAGTTTATACAGATCACGGCGATCCTATGAATTAGTTTATTTTTTGTTTTATTTTAAATTAATTTAAATTAAATTAATCTAAAACCTTGAAATTAAATAGAATATAAGCTTTGATTCTAAAAATGAACTCTTCGTTTGAAATTTGTCAAAATCGGATGAAAAACATTTCTACCTCACATACAAAGTGACGTCATCACAATGGTAAAATCTCTAAAACCTCTACAAAAAATAATTGCTGGGTGTTTTTTTGGCTGCATGAGAAGTTTCGATGGTTGTTGTCTATGTTTTGACAGTTGAGAATGTCAAACTGTGTTGACATTTCTGTTCAGTAGGTTTGCCAATTCGTCATGAATCGTTTAACGCGAGAACAACGCTTCCAAATTGTGGAAATTTACTTTGAAAAAAATAAATCTGTTCGCAAGGTTCATAGAGCATTTCTACCGAAAAATTGAGTTTAGTGATGAAGCTCATTTTTGGTTAAATGGCTTCGTCAATAAGCAAAATTGCCGTATATGGAGCGAAGACAATCCTCAAGCCATAAACGAATCACTATTACATCCATTAAAATTGATTGTTTGGTGCGGTTTACACGGTCCTTATTTCTTTCGAAATAAGGAAGGAGCTGCCGTTACGATGAATGGCGAGCGCTATCGAGCCATGCTGACTGATTTTTTGTTTCCAAAAATTAATCAGCTAAACATCGACGACATTTCGTTCCAACAAGACTACGCAACTTCAAATTCTGCTCATTAGCTTTGATATCAAATACTTTGTTTGAAATTTCCCATACAAAGTGACGTCATCAAAATAGCAAGACCTTTACAAATAATTCGGCCAAGTCAATTTTTTTTTCAAAATTTCTCAGCTTTTAAATAATATAAATTTGGCCTTGGACAAAATATAACCCTATTTTTTTGGTAAAGGTGAATACCATTTTTGAATACCAAAACCTATTATTAAATTTTTTCATCCCATAATTAATTTCCGATGAATAATAATTAATTTCAAACCTACCATGAATAATAAAAGAAACCATGAAACTAATTTGAGGAAAGAAATCATCGAAAAATAACAGAAAAAATTTAAAAAATTGTGGGTACGTGTTTTTCAAGTTTGTCTTCAAGCAGTATAAATTTAAAATAAGTCCCAGATGGTAAACCCCAAAATGGTTATTGGGAAACTAGGAAGTTAACTAAAACTAGTAAGAAGTTATCTTCGACTGGGCCGAAGTTCAAATACCCCCACGGCCGAACCAAATTATATTCAAAGTCTTAAGCATTCAATAAAATGTTTATTTGTAAAAGCATTTTCGTCATAGTTTTTAACAGAAAATATTCGCTTTTGTGTTTTGATAAAGTCACTTTGCATGGGAGGTGGGTGTGAGTTTCCCTCGATTTGGTTGAATTTTATACACAGAGTACATGTTATATGTCAAAGTTCATATGCAAAATTGCAAGTCCATATATTAATTTTTGTGGAATGCTGAGATTTAACATTTTTGATAAAGTCACTTTGTATGGGAGGTAGGCGTGGTTTTACATCAGATTTGGCTCATTTTCGAACTTGATCGAACTGATTAGATACAAGCCTAAATATCGAATTTTGTGATGGTAGCTTGAAAAATACGGCTGTAATCGTGATCACAGACAGACGGATAGACAGACAGACGGACAGGCAGAAAGACGGACAGACAGACGGACATGGCTAAATCGACTCGAGTGCCGATGCTGATCAAGAATATATATCACGAATTCCACGAAAAAGTCAACCTCATAGGTCAAAAATCAAATTGTTAAGAGAGAAGAGAAACTTGCCTCTATTCTAGTTGACGGAGTGAGGTGACACAAGTCACTGCGACTCTAAACCATATTCTAGTAGTCACTGAACAGCGACCTGCGTCACATGCGTGACTAAACACAGCTAAATAATTTTTTCGTCATATTATAGTTGTCACTGTAAGGCGCCGTGTGTCGCATTTAAGTGATATTTTAGGCGCCGCAATTTTTGAAGTGGGATGGAAGCAGAAAAAAGGTAAATGAACAAAAATTCTAGTTTATTGATAGAAATTGTTTATAACTAATTATTTTTAGCTTGCAAATAACCACCAGGAGGCAGTTCGAGGAGATGGTCACATTTATGATCAAAAACGCATCTGTAGCCAAGGGCTTAAAATATGCAGAAAATTGCTGCATAAATAAAGCCACTTTTGAGGGTAAATGGCACTTGTTGTCCTCAAAGCTGAATAGTTTGGGCCCTCCAATTACGAATGCTGCAGGATGGCAAAAGGTATGATTTGCAGTCGTCGCCTTGAAGTTATGCTTACGTACACCAATAGCAATAGCATAACTGCGGAGTGACGACTTTATTTTAAATGCTATAAATTCAATGAAATTGTTCTAGGTTTGGACCGATTACAAACGGAAGCTCCGCAAAAATTGGCGCATAATAAAAAGGAGATAAACTCTACCGGAGGTGGGCCATTTCGTGTAGCTTACCTTTCAGCCCAGGAAGAACAAGTGTTTTTTTTAATTTCTTAATAATTCTTAAGTTTTCACTATAACTGCACTATCAGAATCCGAAAACCATAACACAAAAGAACTCATAATAAATTATTAAAGCTTATTTTATTTGGCTTCGTTTTTTGCTTCTTTTGTTTTTTGACTTTTTTTTTTGCACAGCTGTCATTTATTTACCATTTTAAGATGTGTTTAATAACATATTTTGTTTCATTGCAAATGTTCCGTCACCTCACGTCACGTGACAACCAAGATACCACTTTTCAAGTGACGTGACACCGACTGTGACAAAACTCACATACATAAGTGAGGTGACAACAAGAATCAGGCTGACTATGTAGAATATATTCTATCGAATTCGGACAACACGTTTTCGGACAATTTTTCAAGATAACGGTAGTTATTCTGTGTTTTTTTTACTTTCGCGTGGTGAATTAGTTGAGCGAAAATTTTGCAGTTTTATTTTGATATTTGCCATGAGGGCGTGCGCTGTTTATTACAACAATTAAAAAAAAAATATTTGCTTCAAATTTTTTAATATTTTCCTAATACTTAATCATACATATAAAACAATAAATAAATATCAACGACATACCGTGGTAAGAGCAGTTAAATAAATTAAGAAAATATGTAGCAGGTGCGTGACAATATTGATATATGTTTCAGTGCAGACTCTAATATAAGAAATTTTTTGCGGAAAATGCTGTTATGTGTGGATATTGAGATGGCAAACCAGATTGAAAAACATTTTTTTACTATTTCCATTGAAAAAATTCCACGCGTTTCGCACAAGTTACACTTTTCAGTACAGCAATGTAGTTTTTACACACTACGGGGTCGTTCATAAATTACGTTACCAATTTAGAGGGAAGGAGGGGCTTTAAAATGTATTACGATTAGTAATGATATGGGGGGCTCATATATAGCAAAGTGACCAAAAATAAAACAACTCGAAAAAATTTATATTAATACACCCTTCATTTAAAAAAATGTAAATCCTTACATCTGCATTAGACGGTCAAACGTCTAAATTGACGGTTAACTATTGACAAGTGTCAATATGAATTCTCATAAGTGAGTTTTATTTAATTTAACCCTTAAATGCCCAGTGTATCTTTTTGGATATAACCGAGAAAATAAGTTATTTATTTTAAAATATTGCAAAAATTAAAATGCTGGATATGTAGTTTCACTCAGAAAATTTCATTTTAAACTATTAACAATTTTAGAGTATCATTTAACAACCAAATTTAGAGTTATCATAAAAAGAATCGTTTTCCCACGTTTTTGCCTTGAACTCCTACAACCAAGCTGATTGATGGTATACGTCAGAATGCCCACTGTATCTTTTTGGATACAACCATGTTTTCCTTAAACAAAAATTTTTTCCAAAAAAAAAAAACGGGGTCGTGTTCAGGGGATCATTTAGCACAACATAATTTTAATGATATCGGTGTTGTTGTGGGCATTTAAGGGTAAAAATAAATCGGAATATAAATTATTATTCAAATAAATCTTTTTTAAGGAATCATATTCACAAAAACACTGAATTGGTGATGTACGGGTGCAGCCTTTACGGGTACTCTCTCAATTTCTTTGCATAAGAAATGAGAATACACCTGAATAGGTCTACATGGAATCTGTTGAAGAATTTGAAGAGTCACCAAAGTTTCAGCTCCTTCAATTCCAGTGATTGAGAGCATCGACTTTTGGATAGGATAGAATAGAATAGTTTTTATCGATTAAAATATCTGATTTTCAAATTTTTTTCTTAAATGTATCTAGTCATGACATAAAAGAGATTAAAAAAAAAAGAAAATAAGAAATTTTTAATCATTTTGTTTTGTATTTCAGTTTTTAGTAAATATGGTCGAAGGTAACAGTAATATGAACGTACGGTGTAATTGTGCGTGACGAATGTAACATATGCGTGACGGTATTTAAAGTTGAAAAAATTGTTTTATAATTTTTTTTCTCAAATAACTTAGCTACTGATATAATCTAGGACAACCTCTTATTGCTGTAATAAAATATGAAAATTCTATCTGAAGTCAATTCGCAGAAATTTCAGATAGAAGCTGACATCAAATTTTTAAAGGGAAAATTTTGTAGCACGTGCGTACGCTACATTTTGCTTAATATCACCGAAATTCATAAGTGGATTCATAAAAACTTTACACATTTTAAATATACCGTAAAATTAATTAATAAAAATTGCAAACCAGTTTTCGCAAAAATTTCTTCTTAAGTAAATCAGTTGCAATTATTCGCAAGCTGTAACAGTGCATGGAATTCATGATATATATGTATATATATACTTTTTTATACCTGCCACGCCTCCTTATGGGTGTTACAAACGGAGTGACAAAATTAATATACTCCTTTTACGTTTTTTAAACGTGGGTTATAATAAACAGAACACTGTTGCGCTGTTCAGACAAGTAAGCGTAGTTTCCAGGTAACGTGACTGTTGAAGATGGTCTGTTGATTGTTGGCGGTCAGCAAAGATACCGGCGTCGGTAGTTAAGAACTTAGCGCATCCCGGCCAGATTGTGGTCCTACGTTTTAACCCATCTGCAGTTTTGATCAATATTTACGACTTAAAAATTTGTAGTTGATGGTGGAGACGTTTGTGGATGGGCTTGCCTTGTAACTAGAATTGACTGAGGTAAAGGCTTAACACTTGCTCTTTCCTTCCAACTTGTCCCACTGTCGAGGTAGACTTGACTGAATAGGCATAACACCTGAAATCCTTGCTTCAAGGCTAAAAAAAAAAGAGCAATTGTTTGGCGCCACAGACCAAACTTATTAACGATACAATTGAGATTGTATAGAGCATCACCCATCACAGCAAAACATAAAACCCATAATGAACCATACATATTAAAAAACCCACTAAATAAAAATTTCCTGCAAATTTTTCTTGTTTCATTAAGTGTAGGTTGTGCTTGTTTTGCTCAAACTTTTTTGTATT
Source organism: Pherbina coryleti (assembly GCA_943735915.1). NCBI lineage: Eukaryota > Metazoa > Arthropoda > Insecta > Diptera > Sciomyzidae > Pherbina > Pherbina coryleti. Next base: position 28,825,549 of record OX030952.1, read on the forward strand.
TACAATGTAATTTTTTTTTTGTCAGCTGGTAAAAAATCGAAAAATATGCTATACAATTTGAAGATATTGCCACATTAAATAACGTTTAATTGTGGTTAGTTTAAACTGTTTAAACAAGTTGAATAAGGTTTACAGTAGCACTGAAAAACTTGCCCTTAGAAATACATTTATTTTTTTATGAGAATTTTAGCATACTTCTTGTGTGAGTTTAGCAACAATATCCAATAACAAAAACATTACTTATACCACACGCAATGTTAGAATGTTAATAAAAGGCTAGAGAAAGCGCACTTTTATTGATTATAAAGATAGAAATGCAATGCCTCATTTCAAACAGAAATATTTCTTGTCTTGTTCTTTTAGGTTATAATATTTCAAGAACATTACTAAGTTATCAAAAATGATCAAGCACTCAAATTATTGCTAGATCGAAATTAAAGAAAAATAGGTTAAGAAGATATGATTATTTTATTGTTTAAAGTTTTATTCTGAATTCTTTAGTAATTAAAAAAAAAACATTGTTATCACAATATTTAAATAGATAACAAATTTTTATTATGCATTATAATTTTGGTAAATTTTGACATAATGACTACACATCCGAACAGATTGAATAAGGATTATGTTTGAGTATTTTGACTACTCTTGATATACAATGCACGTAATGATGTACCGTTGAGTTGTACAAAAGATAAAATCCAACTAATTGAATTTTCACTTCACCTACAAATATCTAACTTAAAATCAGAATCGCAAAAAAACAGTGGTACACAAGTGCGTTAGTTAGTTTAATGATATTTAAGATATTATACTGACAGCCAAAATAAAAACAAACTAAACATTCATAAAAAGTTATACGCCTTTTATATTAAAGTTTTTATGAGAAAAATATCTAAAAAATTATTCATAAACGTTCAATAATGATAACATTTTTTAAAGGTTTCATAAATGAGAGAAGTTTCTATAAAATCTTGATAAAGCATCTTATATGTTCTCATCTGTTGTCAAAAATATTACAATAACAATCACAATGTCAAAAAAATGTTTGAAATTAGATTCACAAAAATTCTTATAGAAGATTCATAAATGAGAAAATTAAAAAAAAGAAATGGCTGAAAAGTGTTGGAAATCCTTTCATAAAACGAAATGTGTTGCTCTCATCTGATCACAAATATTGTAAAAATAACACTTTGCGACAATTTAAGGGTTATTTGAAAAAACTCCAATGGTTTCTGATAGCAATTGGTCCATAGAACTTTGGGATTTTTCTGGATTCGCTCAAATAATCGATTTTTTCAAGGTCACATTTAATACTATGGGGCCGTAGTTGATTTCCTTTAACTAATAAACTAAGTAAAATTTTTATTTAAGACCTTCAGCAAAATTCTTGCAAATTTAATTGTTAAATTAAAAAAAAAATAGTATATCTTGGAGACTCTGGGCGATATAATTTTCATTACTTCTAAAAACAAAATTTTCATCATCTTATCTATAACTTTGCAGAACATCATAATACAAAAAACCTGCCCTTCTATAAAAAATCGATATTAAAACCTTACTCCTAAAGTTACTCCTCACCCGGAGTTATATATGTTATTAAGATCAAAATTTAAACTTAGTGTGAACTACGAACCGAGTTTTCCAGTAATTTCAACCGAAGATAAACTTTGCTCAACTTCCCTAAGTTAAATTAGAGTTTAAACTATGTCTAATTTGTCAGCAAATATTGACAAATTATTGCTTGACAGCAAACATAAATCAAAATGCAAATAAGGAAAACGAGAATTAAGGCTAAATGAAACATAAAAAAATTAACTATCAAGAGACAAGAAGAAAGTTACTTCAAACATAGTGAAATTTCAAGTATCTGTGATATTAAAAAGAGTATTGCAAGAGCATCAGCATTTTACAAATTGCATTTGGAACTAATTTGCCCTCTTATTGTTGTTTATAAATTAAAATAAATCTCGCTATTATTGTATTATTGTAGTGCGTTACTATTTAAAGAATCACTGAAAAACTGGCTCTAATATTCCCATTTTACAGCCGTTCGGAACAATTTGTTCAATTTAGACATGCGTATCTTTCATCAGATCGTACATTTTTATACCCTCTCGCTTATTGGGTAAGGGTCATATTAAGTTCGTTACTATGCTTGTAACGCACAGCATATTTAACGATTTACACATATCCGCCGTCACGATTAGTTTGCAACTACACGGTGAGACCGCCAAAAAGTTTCAGCCTAAATTCTTAAAAATTCCGAGAGAGGGACATCTTGTGATTATATCGCGACTAGTCCGACCTCTCAGTTCCATCACAATTTTTTTTTCACAATTCTCAAAGTTAAAAGTAGGAATTCTAGTATTCCGACTTTTAACAATTTTTTACATATGCTTACTTCTCCATTGCGATAAACCCACTTCATATATTTTTTTCAAAAATCTTTTGGCACTGTTAAATTTAACGTTTAATTCTATTGAACAAAAGTGCATTTTGTTTTTAAATTCTCACAACCTAAGCATATGTAAAAAATTGTTAAAAGTCGGAATACTAGAATTCCTACTTTTTAACTTTGAGAATTTTTAAAAAAAAATTGTGATGGAACTGAGAGGTCGGACTAGTCGCGATATAATCACAAGATGTCCCTCTCTCGGAATTTTTAAGAATTTAGGCTGAAACTTTTTTAAAGGTCGAATCGGTCACACAGTGCTATCGTAATGATATCTGATATTCAGGTTGTAGCAATAAGAGGCGTAGGACTTTTATTTTAATAAAATAAACAATTATTTGCCTTTTAAATTTAATACAATATCCTCAAATAGCCGTTTCAGCTTAGCTTGCAGACATTAATCCTATTTTCGATCACCCTTTCGCATAATTGGAGCTATATTTCGGCGATGGCGACTTCAATATTTATTTTGAGAGTTGGAATAATTTGCAGATGGTAAGTGTAGACCTTGCACTTAACATAACCCCTTACGAATAAGCCTTACGGTGTTAAATCGTTAGATCTTGGTGGCAAATTTGTGTTTGCAAAACACGATATTACGCAATCACGGAACCTCATCCTGTTGAAAGTAGAGGTCGCCTGTGTCCGTATACTTCATCTCCGATCACAAGAAATTGGAGAAATGATGTCTCCTTAGTGTACTACATTGACTGTAACGGTTCTTCTGTCGTTAATTTCGAAAAAGTACTGACCTATGTGCATCCGGCCCACAATCCACACCAAACAGTTCTGTTCCTGAATCACTCCCGGGTTTTCTGCTCCCCAAATGTGGCAATTTTGCTTATTAAACGTAGCCGTCAATGTAAAAACGAGCTTAGTCAAAAAACACGATTTATTTCTCAGAAAACCACCGTCACCATTTATGTTTTTCAAGACCCAATTAGAGAACACACGGTGCAGCTGGTGGTACGGCTGCAGTTCTTGAGTCAATCAATTCAGCCTTGTTCGTAAGCAGAATCAAATCGTTCATCAATATTCGCTGCAATGTGGACGTGGAAAGGCAGAGTTCTTGAACATGGTGACGAATTGAGGTGCTTGGGTCGTTTTCAACACTTTTTCTCGGTTGAACGTCCGGAATGAAGTCGTTTTGGTGTCTTCACTTAGTTCTCTTCAACTCGCATCTTGCACTGAGCCAGTCTCTTGGAATGTTTCGATTATGTAACGCGCACACGTCTCGATAGGCAAATAATAACGAGGAAAATTTACTCAAATTTTACGCATCGTAACTTCGATTGAACTTGTCATTTTTGTTATCAAATTTATTTCGTTTATAAATAACATATGTTAGCATTTGAGAACTGCCAACCGACCACATGTTAAATAATACGCCTCTGCAACCCTACACCTCTTGTTTATACATACTTTATAAGGTTATATTTAAAAAAGGAAGTTTAAGGACGAAAATTAGCCCAATCAAATTAATCGTTAATGTACATGTTTTCAAAAAGCTTAACATAGCGTTATTTACTCTCTGAGGTTTATATTGCCTGCAGCGAGGTGATTAAGTATGAATTTAACAATCTACTTTGTTCAGTCAAAATAAAAAAAAAAACAAATAAAAAAATAAGAATAAATTAATAATTGATTTATTATTAAAAATTTATGTGATACAGTGGCATCAGACACCCTGCATTCTAAAAAATAGTTCTCAAGATTATCATGGAATATATTTTAAATACTTATATTATCAAAAATATTATCGGGGTCAGGTACACAAATAATTATAGATGGGCATATATTGCAGATAAGAGACAGGAATTACCTATTAACCCAATGATAACTAATGTCACATATACAGTCATGGGAAAAAAAAGAACACCGTATAAACAAAACGTTTGTATTAATTTTATGTGAGGTGCAACAACAACAAGAGCCTGCTTTCAATTATAAAAATGCTTAGTTGAAACAGTTATTAAGACAAAGCTGAAAACAACATTAAAAATAAACCGTTATAAACTTTTAATTGTTTACAATCAAAAAATGATTCATGCTGCATTTCTTTGTGAAGATCTTTAATAAGATCAGTTTATAAATGCAGCTTATTATATTTTATAATTCTATACGTTTTTTTAGTCGGAAAGAGGTATCTTTAAGTACCGAATGAAGTTGGAATATCTCTTGCGAATTAAATTAAAGCCTTAATATTTGAAAGGGAAAGAGTTGTATTTTTCGAGCTGATACAGCGCCCTTGAATAAAACTTGTTTGGCATGATTTTATAATTAGTAATTTAAATTTAACAATTTAAAAAAAGAAAATTGTTGATTATTGAAGTCTGAAAATTTTAACTGCTTTGCAAAATATATTAATTTTATTGTAGAATAAATAATACTTAATAGTATCTTATTATTTCCGCAAAAAGCAGCAGTATTATACCATAAATTCCGCAAATTAACGCAACGGCAAGCATTATTTCATAAAGTTCTATAAACAATTAAGACATCGTTAAATATGTCCAACCTTAGGATTGATACATATATCTTTGCAACAAATATGTGGTTAAAACAATACTGCCGTCATAAGGAAGAGTGCGGCATCTAGCATGAAAATCAAAATCAGTTTTATTGCTTTTTCTTAAACAAATTGCTTTCATCTTCAAGAAAATTAAATAAAAATTACGAATTTTTTGCTCAATTGCTAAATATTTTAACCTGAAGTGTCATATCTTCACAAATTAAAGCAATCATTCAAGCAAAAAAGCGGCATCTACACTGTCTGTTCCACAGTTTTTGCATTTTTAATAAAATCGGTAAAATATCATTAATGTTGAAAAAAAAACTGGATATTACCATGCTGAAGAACCAAATATTTATAGCCATCCAAACCCTAGTCAGTGAATTTTTGATAAATTACTGTAAGTTGTTTATCTCAGAATATTGAAATATGTAGATGCCGCACTCTTCCTTATGACGGCAGAATACTCCGCTGTATTACGTTTGTAAAACTGAGACATTAAGAAAGTTTGGTAAAGCGCCTGAATTCCTTAGCAGTCTGTTATGGCAGCACTTTGCCATCTCCGTAATTGTGTCTTAGTTAATACTGTTATTTAATAAACTATTAGTGAATACTTAATTTTTCGATGCTGATGCACGATGCACTAGGTGTGCTCGTTATTATTGACCGTTGCTTTTACTTCATTGTCGCTCATGTTTTGATATTTTACTTCATAATAAAACTTAAGCACTCTTTCGACAGTAAGGAAAGACTTTCAAAACATGCAATGCTTGTTTTGTTGGTTTCGCTTCTTCATACAGAACATTTTAGTCGCTATCAAGGCTACCTTGAAATGCACTGCATTAAGATATTGTACAGCAGTGAAGTATAGGTAAGAGATTTGCAGAAGACCATTCGTCATTTTTTGCCACTTGAATAAAATTTGTCGTCAGCTACAATCGCACATAAAAACTGATGCGTGCATACTCCTTGAGTTCGTAAACAACGATTGTTGCTAAGCACAGTTTGTCACGATTGCGAATCTATAAAAAGGCAGCATCCACATAATGCAGACTTTCGGATGTTTCCCTTAAAACTCGAGTGTCTGAGTCTGTATGAATTTTTGTTCTTTTCATACTTCTCTACCCGTTATCCAGCAGCGTGTTTCTCTTTGTTTTTTGTTTCCTTTTGGTTTAATATTTAAAACTTTTTCCTTGATGCGAATGGACATAAAATCATGGATTTTCCTTACTTTTGGCGAATGTTGCTCAAGTTTTGCTTCGATGAGCATTCTTGTCTCGTAGGAATTCGTAATCTCAAACGCTCTTACCCTATGGAATTCGTATCCACAGCTATTGGTGCATGTATTCGCGCATTAATGTTAATGCAGAAGTCACATTTGTGAAATGCAGTTTGAATCCACTCAAGCTCCTAGGTGAGTGAGTAGAAGTTGTGAGATTTGTGGACTATTTCAAAAAACATGGATAATTCTATGACCAAAAGACTCCGCCGTTATAAGGTATCGATAAAGATTGGTCATTGCAACTTTCAAATGTTCTCATGACTCTTTTTATGTAATTACCTGAGTCCGTATATAAAATTCCAAAGGAATAAATTTGTCAAAAAATTACCAATTTATGTCCAAAATTTTCACAACTACCCAAAATAGTTAAAAAGAACCGTCTATGACCATGCACATTTCAGCGGACTATTTTTGTCATGGAATCATGGGTTTTTATATAAGATAATATAACTCAGCTGGGAACTACACAGTGCCCTCTTTTAAATTTTGCAATTTATTGCCCATACGGCTAATGACCGATCGCATGAGCTTCAATAATCTCATTTGCGTACATGCTTGTGGGCACGAAAGCAATAAAAGTTCTTTTAGGGTTCTCGTACAAAAGCAAGTACGGTAGTTTTTAAAATTGGGCGTACGTGGATGTGAGATGTTTTAATAGGTACACACGTGAGTACCGAAATGAGCTTAACACGAGTTCGCATGAAGGGATCTTTTCTTCCTGACATAAACAACATAGTTTCAATACAAATAAAAATATAATAGCAACAGGGTGATAGAACAAAGTTTCACAGTCCACCTTCTTACTAATAGTGTCGCATTTTTACTGCCTGAAATGAAAATTCGGGTTATAAATTTTGTATATACTGATTTTTTTGAGGTAGCTGATGACAAATCGGATATTTTTTGAATTGCCAGAAATTTCAGAAAATAAGGTGCAACATAATTACTCCAAAACAAAACTTGCAATTTTTTTATAGAAAAATTCATTCACTGCTGATAAAATTGACTCATTTTGCGGTTGCGTTGCGTTTGCAATGATCTTTAAAAAAAATCTTATGACTCTACTCTCGATTTGCATTGTGACTCACTTGAATATTTGTGAATAATAAAATATTATTAAAGGGAAAGCAGTATTTTTCCTCAAATGAGCTGTATATAATATTATGTAACAGCTGATTTGGTTTTAGATGATTTTTAAGACAAAAACAGTTTGCATATGGGGAATAAAGCCATAAAAAATTGTTTGAGGCCAATTTACGCTGCGGTTTACCACAAAGAGAGTGATGAATGACGTAAATTAAAGCATTTGTTTACTTTAATCTGATTTAGGTGGAATTCAAAATTATCTTTTTTGCAAACATAAATATGCAAGACAAATATTTTTATTTCGCAGAGTAAAAGATTAATGCACACGTGGATATCTCGTGTGAGCGATAAAAGCATTCATACAGCAAATTTTTTCTGCAAATATTGGTCATGAAATGTGAGTCATTGGTAGTTTTTATTTTATTTAATGAGTTCCTTATAATTTCAGGGGAATGTTGATTAATAGATGTTCTTAAGAAATATCTGAAATTTATTATATCCACTTTTTTTATATATATTCGGTACAAATGAAGCAAAAATATTTTGTGGATTCTTTGCTAGACGATTTTATAGGTTATCTAAAAATAAGTGATAATTTGTAGTGCAACCTATAAATTATAGGAATAGCATCTCTCGCTTGGCTTGTGCGGGTGGTTACTTATTAGTAAACAGTTTTCGTTGCTTTAAAAACTTTTTCTACATATAATAATTAACATCAACGTTGATCCACATTATATTGCCTATCAACAATTAATGTTTACGCATGTCATTCAGAATTGCTTTATGCTAAATAAACATATTACTACGACGGGTGGCTGCTCACATGATAGTGTCAGACGCTGAGCGTCATAATGTCTGAAGTTTGTTTTCGCTTATAGTATAAATTCCACATCTTCATAGTAGATATATTTAGCACACAAATTTAAATGAAAACAACACAGCTTGTCGCTAGCTTTTTACGCCGCATTCCCGTCTTAAATTATCAACAAAAGGTGGCATCTAATTTTAAATATGTATTTACACTTCGTAGCAAAGAAAAAAGCTATAAAGAAACAAAAGATTTAACCAATTGCCTATTAAAGTTTTCTGATGCTGCTGTTTTCATTCTTTTATTTTTATTCTGCCTCATAAAAAAATGCGTACAATGCAAACACCACCGAGTATGCGACCGTTGCAAGCAGACGGTCAATCGACCGTCGTTTGGTTGGCTGCCAGCATACAAAACGTCGTCAGTAGGTTGCCCTGAGTATTAAACGTACACAATCAAAATTCAACACCCCTCACTCCCCTTTCCGAAAACAATTCCAACAAGCGACAACGATCAATGCTGTCAGCGAAGGCCTAGCGTTCCACCACGCACCTTTCTGTCTCTTCGGCATTTAAATAAATAAAATTACCACAGCTCATTGCTTACATCACTTTCTTGCTAATCCTTCAATCACCGATAATCCAAAACAACCAGTTTATTTGTTTCTACTGCGTTCCAGAGTGATTATGGTGGTGTTCCTTCCGTTGGTGTGGCACTAGCCCAATTTGATGTATGTTATTCACTTACTGAGATGCAAATAATTTAACTATTCGAAGTTACTTGCTGGCAAAGTATTTTTTCACACAAATATTTTAGACAACACATTTTTAAATTCTATTTGCATATCACTCTCAGCTACTTAGTATTTGGATAACTTTATTTTTACACAGATTTTGAATGATTTTCTTTGTTTTTCGTCTTCCAAATTGAAAGTTAAGTAAAATTTTCAATTGGAATTGAATTTTTGCAGCCAAGAAATAAGAAAAATCATCATATCAGTGTGTGAGAGAGTGTGGAGAGGAATTGTTATACATATATGTGAGCAAAATGTCAAAACAGCAAGCTTAGTGCTGCCAAATTGTATTTTTTTGATATCGAAGTAAAACCGAGCCGTTAAGACCCCTACATCATGGTGTAATAATAATAAGGTGTTAGTGAATTTTTGACAACACCAAGAATAGCTTTCTTTCTGTCAAAAAATTGAGCGCGAAAGAGGAGCCGTTGATAGTTGTCAAATTGTGTTATTTGTTTGAGTTGCTAGATGATGATGTGTTATAGTTTTTACAGGTTATTGTGCAAATAAAGTTTAAATAAATATTTAATTCAATTAATTGTGCCGTGTTGTGTTGACAAAAAGTTATTGCAGTTGTCTTCGCCCATTTGCCAGGTTCGCCATTGAATGGTTTTGTCATTTTATCAAAAACGTGCGCTGGAAGGTGCCACCGACATGAAGCTTTGGCCAGCATGCAAATTGTCTTGCATTCACATCGACTCCTTCAAGAAAAGATCGAATGCCATGAAAGAATGTTCAATACCTCCACCTCAACAATAATAGCCATCAAAAGAAGTGGACATGGCATTGAGCTTCGACCGACTGCACGTTAGCTGTTTTATTTTCATTCCAATTCACCATCAGCTGTTTTTGACAGGAGCGGGGCGAAAAAATTTATCATTTTGAGAGAGAAGTGTCAAATTCACTAACACCTTATTATTATTACACCATGCCCTACATCATGATTCAATAATATAAGGTTGTCCAGATATTTGACGTTTACTCACAAGAATAAGAATGTAGACCCCCATGGTATAATAATACAAGGTAGCATTGACAGTTGCTTGGGAAATCATATACTGTCAAAAAATATACTCAAAAAGAGAGCGCTCACAATCCGCAATTGAAAACACAAGCAATGTTGAAAACGTTGAAGTGAAAAAAATACAACAACCACCGCAGCTGCTGATGTATTTCCACAAAAAGCTGTTTTTGACAGTTTATGTTTTCCTGTTGAAGAGAAAATAAGCAGTTGTCAATGCTACCATGTATTATTATACCATGTAATGGCATAAAAATCACTCAGTTGTCTGAACATCATACTTTTTCGTAGTACAAAATACTAAAGATACATTTCACTACTACTTTTTCTACTACTTGTTTGCTTTGAACCAAAATTTTATTATGAGCTTTTAAAAATGTAACGGTATCATTTTTGACATAAAATAATACTGAAAATATAAAATTTGTGTATGCAATACACATTTCACAAAGAATTTGTATGAACATATTTATTATGTTTTTGAGCTTTGAGTTAAAATAAGTAATAAATGAACATACTATAGTCAGCTTAGAGGTAAAATTTATCGAAGATATGTTGTTAAATCTGTGGTACAGAGTTTTGAAATTTTTTTAACCTAAAGTATGAATATAGTGATTTTTACTTTTATATTTGATAAAATGAGAGTATTTTTAAAAATGGTTGAAACCTTTAATAAACTATTGATAAAGCATATTTAAAATTATTTGCTCTCATTTAGGAACAATTATTGTCAACAATAATTTAAATTATTCAAAATATCTCAATATAAAAAAGTTCCAAAAAAATTCTAGCCGTGTTCATAAAAATATCTTAAAATAGCTTTCAAACGTTCAATAGTTAAAAAGCTTTTTAATGTCAAAATTTCTTAAAATTTTCGTATTCATAAAACTGTTGTAGCTGCTTTGTAGTTAAAATAGGAACACTTTCGATTTAAAGTGGGAAGAGTTCAATAATGGTTTGTGAATTAGATAAATTCAATGACTATTTATTTTTTTGCCACAGGATAGAAAAGCTACCCTCTGCATTGACAAAATTGTCATTTTATTACCTTTTTTTTTAGATATTTTGAAATGTTTTGAAAAATATTCTTATTTTTATTTTCTTTTTTATGAAATTTTTTATAAGTTCCACGAATTATCTTTACGTGAATATATTTTATTAAAGTTGCACACATGATTTTTTTTTTCCTTTTTAAACAGAAGCTCAAACATATAAAAAAGCATAGTTGAATAAATAAGGTTGTCTCGTGGCTGATCGTACTCTCTTTTCAGTACCCATAATTGTCAAAATCAATGAAAAGCAACAACAACAACTTCAACGGCTTTTCATGTTATTAATTTTCGTTTTCAGATTTTGTATGAGATGTCAACTTCGATTTGACATTTATGGGAACTCGCTCTCACCCATGCGACAACCTTATTTATTCAACCATGTAAAAAAGGTACTTTAAAAAAAGCACAGCAAAACACTGAAACATAACTTTTTTTCGGAAACACCACACAACCCTGGCTGCCATTTTTGCAAGAGCGTAAAAATGTTTTTGTTTACATAAAATAAGGGTACGTCAAATATCTGGATCATGATACAATTACAAGGTAGGCTCATTTTAAAATGGCTGCTCAATTGTGAAATTTTGCAACAACAAAGCTGTAGAAGCCACAAACGTCAAACGACAAAAGCAACAACAACAACAAAGAAAAACTAAAAGCTATCAGCTGATTTTGACAACTAGCGCACCCTGCTCTCCAATATGAGCCTACCTCGTAATTGTATCATGATCTGGATAACCTTATTATAATTGAATCATGCCCTACATCATGGTATAATAATACATTGTAGCATTGACAACTGCTTATTTTCTCTTCAACAGGAAAACATAAACTGTCAAAAACAGCTTTTTGTGGAAATACATCAGCAGCTGCTGTGGTTGTTGTTTTTCTTCACTTCAACGTTTTCAACATTGTTTGTGTTTTCATTTATTAACAATGGCCGACCAGCGAACGCTCTCTTTTTGAGTATATTTTAAGTGTGAATTCATTTTCACTTTTCATTCCCTTGTTTAAAAATTCAAAGCTGAAATCTTTTTTTGTAGCATTCACAGTTTGAACTCTTTAGGCTTAAGCCTTTAGGCTGATTAAAATTGTTTTCAAGTCATGAATTGCAAAACGTAAAGAATGTACACTGAATTGAAATTTTAACGAATGCAGCCACTGATGGCTTCAGCCACGATGGCTGCAACTAGACATGTGTAACGCTGCGCTGCGTTACGCTATTGCGTTGAAGCACTTAAATGCGTTACTGCGCTAATTCACTTCTTTTAAAAAAAGTAACGCAATAGCGCAATAATACAAATGACGCTTAAAGAAAAATGAGAAAATATTTTTGCAGCGAGCCAAAATTGCACAAGTTTTATGTCGCCTTAAACATGGAGATAAAATGTTCGAAGCGAACAAGGTCGAAGAAGATGCTGTTAAGCATATGAAGTATGTTTGATTGTGATGATGCTTTGCCAATCACGCAATGGTTTTTTAAATTTGTCGAACGTGTTCTATGTTAAGAGTACAAACAAACTTGAATCAAACTTTAAACTTGCTGCAATGCCAAATCCTATGTTGTTTTAGTTTTGTTTGAAGCGCACTCTAAAAACTCACCGCATTCAAGAAATTGCCCACATAACGCAATTCAAAAACAGCTTGCGTAGATAAACATGTTGATAATACAGGTATCATAATATTTAAAACTGCTTCATAACGCAATTGCGTTAAAGTATTACGCTGCTACAGTGAACTGAGCTTGCGTTAGTGTAGCAGCGTAGCATTTTTTCCAGGTTACTAATCTCAAGTTGTTTTTTTAACTATAATCTAAATGACGCATCTTAAGTATTTTCATTTATATATTTTTACTTTTTTCTATTAATTTATTCACTACTTAATATAAAAGTACAAATTTTCATGTTATTTTATGAACAGAATTTATTTTATCTGCCATTATTATTATATTGAATATGATTTTAATAAAAATATGAAAAATTCAAGGATAGAAAATAACGGTTATTTTTTAATTTTTACATCAAAAGATCATACATATATAAAAAGATGTAAAATAATTTTTAATATAGCAATATGAAGCTAGTGAGTCAGAGATTCCGTTTTTGGCATGATTTATTTTTCATGATTTTTAAGAAAGAAATCATCTTCATTTAATTATTTGTGATCGATTCTTTTTTCGATCATATATTAAAATTATTTTTAATCCTTATTTTTTCGATCTGAAATAAAAATTATTTATTTGATCGTTATATTTTCAATCATAAATATAAATTATATGTTATCGTTATTTTTTTTCGATTAGAAATAAAAATCATTTTGTGATCGTTATTTTTTCGATCAGAAATAAAAATCATTTCTTGATCGATATTTTTTTCAAGCAGAAATAAAAGTTATTTTTTATTGGAATTTTTTCCAATCAGCAATAAAAATTATTACTGATCGTTATTTTTTCGATCAGAAATAGAAATGAATCAATGATCTATATTTTTCTAATCAGAAATAAAAATTATTTCAAGATTGAAATAATATCGATTGAAATTTCAATCAAATCAATATTTACAAATAAAACTGTTTTTAGTTAAAATAAAGAAGTTATTGCTTTGAACCCACGTTACCAAGTTAGCTAGTCGTCTTGGACAAGGATTTGAACAACGATTTTGACGAAGATAAGGACAAGACCTTAGACATGGATTTGGAAAAGGATTTGGATTAGTACTTGGACAAGGATTAGGTAAGGCAAAGATTTGGTCAAGGATTAGGACAAGGATTAGAATAAGGACCAAGACAAGAATTTGAATAAGACCTTAGACAAGAAAATATTAGTAGGATTAGTAGACAAACTGGTAGCATGAAATGGTTGCAAAAATAGTAGTAGAAAATATTGATGGAAAATAGCACTAGAACACTAAAGAAAATATTAGTAGAAAATAGCTGTAGAAAATAGAAGTACAAAATATAAGTAGTGTCCCATCTTGTTTCGTTTTCAAGATATGGCGTTTTTTCTAATTTTTAAGCTTATCATATCGACCAACCCCTCTACCTGTGCGTCGAGGTTTCGATGCCACCCACCCTCTTTAGAAAAGCCAAAACCACTTTTATTTTTTCCTATCTTCTTTTGTTTTCGAGTTATAGCGCTTTTTTAAGTTTTCAGTTTATTATAATTTATATCTTTATATGCATGTTACTTTTTTGATCGATTTAATATAGATCAAAAAATAATTTTTTCAATCGGATCGGAAAAATATCGATCAATGATTGATTTTTATTTCTGGTCTAAAATATATCGATCAAAAGTAACTTTTATTTCTGATCGAAAAAATAATAGTCACAAAATGATTTTTATTTCTGATCGAAAAAAATAACGATAAAAATTAACTTTTATTTCTTATTGAAAAAAACGACCAAAAATAATTTTTATTTCTGATCGAAAAAATAACGACAAAAAAATAATTGTTATAAAAGGATTGATTGATAGCGATAATCGTTATTTGCGGTCCCTGGAAAAATTAATGACATTTTAATTTTTTTATCTTTTTCATATGTTAAGCAGCGCTACTTTTTGTTTTGCGCTAAAGCTAAATATTGCGCTAAAAAAAAGCTCAAAAATAGCGCAGTAACCCAAAATCGCAGGAAATTTCTATAGATTTTCATTGCTTTTAAGGTACATGAAATGAAACTAACATCCAACTTCCAACTTGTCTTGCATACCAGAAATGTGTATGTACATATTGTTTGATATCTAATACTTACGTTGAACAGCATGCAGTCATGCTTGAAGTATAAATTTTTTTCATTTTTGGTTAATGCTAAAAATACGCTATATGTTCAGTAATACTTCATATGAATTGAATAATTAAATGAATTCATAAGCAACATGAGTCTTTCGATAGATAAATTGTTTCAGGATTTTCTAATTAATTTCATTTATGTTGAATAAGTGAAGACAATATGCGCTTAGCCCAACTTGCTACTTCACCACAAAGCTCAGCGCATGCAACAAATGGACCACATAACGCATCGCGCTATCCAAATCAAAAACAGCCTGCGCTGGTCTTGATGATACAGATATCATAGCATTTCAAAATGCTTCATGGCGCAATTGCGTTAGCGCATTTCGCTGATACAGTAAACTGCGCTGGGGTTGTTGTAGCAGCGCAGCATATTTTGCTGCGTTACCCATGTCTAGCTGCAACCATCGATAGTCGCAGCCCATGGTATAATAATACATGGTAGCATTGACAACTGCTTATTTTCTCTTCAACAGGAAAACATAAATTGTCAAAAACAGCTTTTTGTGGAAATACATCAGCAGCTTGTGGCGGTCGGAACTTTCGGCCTCGGCGTGCGCCCGCTTGCTTTTCTTTTCGGTCGCCCTGGTCTTTATTTTATGCTTGGAGAGCGCCCTTTGAGGCGCTCCTGGTCACAGTGCCAGACGAGGAAAAAAAAACCAGGGCGGCCGACCCGCGTACGCGCACAACCGCACCTGTGGGTGCTACCGTCCAGGGCCCGCACGAGCTTGCGTACCACTGTGCTGCCAGTTCGGGAAGTGGGGGGGTTCGTTTCTGGGCCGGTAGCACCCCTTTGCCGCACACAAAAATTTCTCGTGCGGAATGAAAGTTTGGGGAGCTCGACCTGTGAACTCATGTATCTGTAAATAATAAAAAAAAGAAAAACCGGATTTTAATTTTTGAATGAGAGGGGGGCCCTGCTCCTCCACTCAACCCCAACCGCGACGCTCATGGACCGGATGGTATGGCCCATGCCCCACGTATCCCACCCACCGTGAGGATCCGGGGCGAACATTTTGGGATCCTCCCTAATCAGGACCAATCTTCCATCCCTAACCCATTTTAATGAAAACTAGTTCATTTTATATTTTTTTTTTTTTTCTCTGGGTCATTTAATACACATTATAAATTTAAATATACTTTTGAAAAAAAACTACAATATATATCAAAACGGTATTTGTTTCAAAATATGATATAAAAGTTGTTACAATGTCTTACTTAAGCGTAAATTTGGAGTCTCAAAGGAAATAAATGCTATATTACCGAGATTAGTTCATATCGCTTACTAAATAATTAAAGTTTTATTTATAATTTTAAGTTTTAGTTTAATTTAATGTTAAGTTTTAGTTTATTTTAAGTTTTAGTTTAATTTAATTTGTAAGTTGTAGTTTATTGTAAGTTTTAGTTTAATTTAATTTTAAGTTTTAGTTTATTTCAAGTTTTCTTTTAATTAAAGTTTTAGTCTTAGTTTAGTTTTAATAAAATTACATTTTAATTTTATTTTTCTTAAATCTTGGTTAAGTCTTTGCTTAGTTTACGTTAATTTTGTAGTTTAATTCTAGATCTAGGTAAAAAAAAAAAATTAATTAATTTATATTTAAATTATTAAATAAATATTAAATATATTTGCTTGTTAGTTTTATTTAATGTTCGCTGATTTAGTTTAATTTCTTAATTTAAGTTTTAGTATTAGGTTAAATTGTAATATTAGTTTAAACTTTGTTTAAGTTTAAATTTCCGTTTTTGTAGTCTTTTAAATTTAAATTTAAATTTAAATTAAGTTACGATTTTTACTTCAATTTAAGTTTTAGATTTAGTTTTAACTAAGTTTTAGTATTAGTTTCAGATTAGTTTTGGTTTTATATATATATATGTATTTTTAAGTTTTAGTGTATCTGTGAATTGTAAATTTAGTTTAAATTTTGTAAAGTGTAAATTTACGGTTATGCTCAATTTAATTTAAAGTTTTAGCTTAGTTTAAATTGTAGCTTTAGTTTTTAGTTTTAAATTTTGTTTACATTTTAAATTTTAGTTTAATTTACTATATAGTTTTAGTTTTGTTTAGATTTACGTTTATGTTATACTTTAATTTTAAATTTTGTTTGGATTGGTATTTTAATATAAGTTTTAGTTTAAATTCAATTTTTTTTTTTTTAGTTTTGGTTTTAAATTTTATAAAGTGTAGATTTAAGTTTTAGTTTTCAGTTTAATGTAATTTTAAGTTTTAATTGCAAGGTTAATTTTAGTTAGTGTAGCTTTTTATTTCAATTTAAGTTTTAGTTTAAATTGAAATTTTATTTTTAGTTTCTTTTAGTTTTTATTTTCAGTTTTTAGTATTGGTTTTTTAAATCTTGATTTTATTGTTTTACATTATTAAAATTATTTGAGTTTTTATATTATTTTTAATTTCAATGTTAGTTTTAGTTTAGTGTAGATTTTTATTTCAATTTAAGTTTTAGTTTAAATTAAAATTTTATTTTGTTTCAAATTTTGTTTAAATTTTAAATTTACGTTTTTGTAGTCTTTTGGTTTAAATTTAAGGTAGGATTTTTATGTCAATTTAATTTTTTTAGTTTTAGTTTGAGTTTTTATTTTAATTTAATTTTTAGTTTTAGTATATAGTTTTAATTTTAGTTTTAATATATAGTTTTAATTTTAGTTTTAATATATAGTTTTAATTTTAGTTTTACTATATAGTTTTAATTTTAGTTTTAATATATAGTTTTAATTTTAGTTTTAATATATAGTTTTAATTTTAGTTTTAATATATAGTTTTAATTTTAGTTTTAATATATAGTTTTAATTTTTGTTTAAGTGTAAGATATTTTTAAATTTTGGCTTATTTTAAATTATTAAAAAAAAATGTAAAATAATAAAAAATTTTAAATAATTTCTGTTTTTGTTTTTAGTATGAAAAATATAAAATAATAAAAAAAATTTTTAAGTAATTTCTGTTTTTGTTTAAATTATGAAAAAAATATAAAATAATAAAAAAAATTTTTAAATAATATCTGTTTTTGTTTTTAGTATGAAAAATATAGAATAAAAAAAATTTTTAAATAATATCTGTTTTTGTTTGTAGTATGAAAAATATAGAATAATAAAAAAAAAATTTTTAAATAATATCTGTTTTTGTTTTTAGTATGAAAAATATAGAATAATAAAAAAAATTTTTTTAAATAATATCTGTTTTTGTTTAAAAACCTGGCGACCTCATTCCCAGGCCGGGGTGGTCCTGTCCGGGGTGTGATGGTTGTCTCTAAGATGATGCTGCTGGTGTTGTTGTTGTAGCGGCACAGCGGTAGCGCTAGGGCTCCGTTGGCTGTGGCTGACGATGAAGATGCGGGTGTTGTAGTTGTTGTTGTTGCAGCGCACAGCGGTAGCGCTAGGGCTCCGTTGGCTGTGGCTGACGATGAAGATGTTGGTGTTGTAGTTGTTGTTGTTGCAGCGCACAGCGGTAGCGCTAGGGCTCCGTTGGCTGTGGCTGACGATGAAGATGTTGGTGTTGTAGTTGTTGTTGTTGCAGCGCACAGCGGTAGCGCTAGGGCTCCGTTGGCTGTGGCTGACGATGAAGATGCTGGTGTTGTAGTTGTTGTTGTTGCAGCGCACAGCGGTAGCGCTAGGGCTCCGTTGGCTGTGGCTGACGATGAAGATGCTGGTGTTGTAGTTGTTGTTGTTGCAGCGCACAGCGGTAGCGCTAGGGCTCCGTTGGCTGTGGCTGACGATGAAGATGTTGGTGTTGTAGTTGTTGTTGTTGCAGCGCACAGCGGTAGCGCTAGGGCTCCGTTGGCTGTGGCTGACGATGAAGATGTTGGTGTTGTAGTTGTTGTTGTTGCAGCGCACAGCGGTAGCGCTAGGGCTCCGTTGGCTGTGGCTGACGATGAAGATGCTGGTGTTGTAGTTGTTGTTGTTGCAGCGCACAGCGGTAGCGCTAGGGCTCCGTTGGCTGTGGCTGACGATGAAGATGTTGGTGTTGTAGTTGTTGTTGTTGCAGCGCACAGCGGTAGCGCTAGGGCTCCGTTGGCTGTGGCTGACGATGATGATGCTGGTGTTGTAGTTGTTGTTGTTCGTTTATATGCTATATTGTAGTTAATTTGTTTTTATTATATATACCATATTAAAAAAATGCAGTTTATTTATTTTATTTTACCTAAGTTTCGTTTGGTTGTTTGGTGCTTTTGCTCCTTGGCTTTTTTTTTTTTTTAATTTCCTCTTGCGACCGTCCTCGCTGATGGCTCGACAGGAAAAGAACGATGGCCGATCGCTGCGCTGCTTCGCCAACGTTGATCCGCCATCTTCGTTACCTCAGGGGTGCCAACCGTACGTCAAGTGGGTATGTTCACGTAGTGTACGTTAAGGACCATACCACACTTGACGCATGGTGTAAAAAACCATGAAAAGGGTACTCATGATGCGTTTGTGCCATTACAAAACAGTTATTGTAATCAGTCAACCACGTCTTACAAGAACTGAAGGCACTACGCTTTGATGTCTTTGGCGTGAAATACCCCAAGCCGTTTGCCTGCCATATTAGTCAGTTCGTAGTAGACCGATCCCAGCTTTTTCACAATTTTAGCTTTCTCAAACACATTGGCCAGTTTTGCATTGAAGTGTTCGGACGCTTTGCTTTGGGCAAAGCTGCGACGGTATACAATTTGACCAACCTCAAAACTGGTGGGACGCGAGCGCATGTTGTAGTTCTTTTCATTTATTTCGAATGCCTTACGCAAATTCAGCCTAACCTGCTCTTTGATTAGCTCAGTTCTCTCCTCCGGCTTAATCTCCGCACTTGGGTCATCTAGAAGTTTCAATTTTCGCAACAGTTCGTAACCCGTTGCATGGCACATCATATTTTGTCCGAAAACAATAAAATAGGGCGAAAAACCAGCCGAAGAGTGAACCGAACTACGGAGAGCTGCGCTAATTGCGAACAAAGCCTCATCCCAGTCTTTTTGGTCGGGATGAATGTATGCGCGAACAGCGGCAATTATTGAACGATTTACGCGTTCAACAGCATTGGCCTGTGGAGAGTAATTTGCTATCAGGTTATGCGTCACCCCATATTTCTTAAGGAGATCTTTGAACAGCGAGCTTCGGAATTGAACACCGTTGTCCGTCGTAATCAGTTCGGGAACCCCAAAAACAGCGAAAATTCGTTTTTCCAGGTACTCTACTATTTTCCGGGCGGTGAATGTTCGTATTGGCTCTAAGAAATGAAATTTCGAGAGGTGATCTAACACAATCAACATACCCACGTTCCCTGAGCGTGACCTGGGATATGGTCCCAAAAGGTCCACGTAGAGTCTCTGAAAGATTCGCACAGACGTAGCCTGCTGTCCCATAGGCGGACGAAGTATATAATTTGGGGCTTTAGTCTGTTTGCAAATTTCACAGGACAACACGTAATCACGCACTTGTTTTGCCATTCTGGGCCAAAAATAAAAGATTTTGAGACGGCTGAGCGTTTTTCCAATACCCCCATGTGAACTCATTGGGTGATCGTGAGCATTCACTATGAGAGCCGCTCTCAATTCTTCCGGCACCCAGAGTTTCCAGGATTGGTCCTCTTGGATGGGGTCTCCGGTTGCAAACTCGCACCGCTTGTAAACTAAGCCGTCCACTATTTGGATGTCAGGCTGTTGCTGGCCTTCTAGTTGACAGTCAGAAATCAATTTTAGGTAGGCTTCGGTTCTGAAAAACTTAGACTGAAAATCGATTGCTGGGACAGGGTCCGTCTCATTCTCGGTTAATGCTGCAATTTCAACATTCTCAGGTGAATGCACTCTAGATAGGGAGTCGGGAACAACGTTCTGACTACCTTTTCGATGACGTATAGTGAATTTAAAACCCTGTAACTTCAATGCCCAGCGAGCGAGCCTGCCGTGCAAGTCGGTTTGACCCATCAACCATTTGAGCGAAGCATGATCGGTTATAACCTCGAACTCATGTCTTTCGACATATGCTCGAAACTTCTTAATGGCCATAACAGCTGCCAGACATTCTTGCTCAGAAACAGTGTAGTTTCTTTGGGCTTGATTAAACTTATGCGACATATACGCTATGGGTACTTCACTATCTTCATCATCACGTTGAGCCAAAACGGCTCCAACTCCATATTGAGAAGCATCGCATTGGATAGAAAATGGACGCGAGAAATCTGGGCTATGCAGCACAGGCGCACTACACAGACTAATTTTGAGGGCCTCAAAAGCAGCGATGGATTCTTCGTTCCAGGCAAATGTTTTTGCTTTTTGTAGCATGTTGGTCAACGGGGTCGAAATGGATGCGTAATTGGGCACGAACCTACGGTACCATCCACAGACACCAAGAAAGCGGCGAAGTTGTCGAACCGTCTTCGGCTGAGGAAATTCTCGAATTGCTTTCACTTTGTCCGGATCCGTACTTATAGTTCCGTGTCCAATTATATGACCCAAATAGTGTATTTGTTTAAGTAAGAATTTACTTTTTTCAATATTTATGGTGAGACCAGCGTCCTGCATACATCGGGCTACCTCCTGTAACAATGAAACGTGTTCGTCAAAGGTTTCTGTGATCAGCAATAGATCGTCTAAGTAAACAAAGACCTTAGTTCTCAAGTGCGCCGGTATGACCTTGTCCATCAGTCGTGACATGGTTTGCGGTGCATTACATAGACCAAAAGGCATTGTAACGAACTGGTAAAGCGGTCGATTTGGCACTGTGAAGGCGGTCTTGTCCTTTGACGCTTCATCTAATGGAATCTGCCAGAAGGCATCTTTTAAATCCAAACTTGAAATAAATTGGGCTTTAGGAAGCCGACTGAGAATTCCATCAATGAGCGGCAGAGGATAGGCATCCTTCACAGTGACCTCATTGACCTTGCGCGCATCAAGACACAGACGAACTTTGTTGGGTTTGACGATCAATGCCACCGGAGAAGACCATGCGCTTTGAGACACCTCGATCACGCCAAGCGCTAACATACGATCAACTTCAGCAAACAGAAGTTTTTCGACACCAGGAGACACCGAGAAATGCCGTTGTTTGACTGGTTTAGCATCTCTTACGTCAATGACATGACTTATCAAACTGGTGCGGCCTAAGCCTTGTTCAGAAAAAGAAGGAAACAATAATATGGTGGCGCGCAGCCGTGCTTGTTGACGAGCATCCAATACGTGGTGATTTGAGCTTACTTCGGAAATGTCACACGCTGACTGAGAAAGGGAATTTTCCCAGAAAAGGTCGCTAGCCAAACCAAACGCCTTAACAAAGTCGACACCTAAGTACAAGTCTTGAGACAAAGTTGGAACAATCAAAAATTTAAGCTGTTTGGTGACACCTTTATAGGTGATCGGAGTGTCAACCACACCTGCCGAAAAATGATTCGTCCCATCCGCTGTCTTCAATTTAGCCGAATACTTTAACCACTTCAGCTGCTTGTTAGACATAATTTTATGTGCCAAATTGTTGGCTATGCAGCTGACAGAAGCGCCAGTATCGACTAAACCTACCAACATTTCACCGGCTAATGAGACCGGGGCATAGGGGCGAATATCATTTTCGGGAGCCGCAGTCAACAACGCCGAACAAACCAATTTTTTAAGCGCTCTGATTTTCTTCCAAAATCGTCTCAACCTTGCAGTCGAGCGCCTCCTCCGCTTAGGTTCTGGATGACTTTTGCGTTCCTCTTCCTGAAAAATTCTCCTTCTCGCCGCCTGGTATTCTGACCATCTAATATGCCATGGTTTGAACTGCCTAAGAGGAGTCACCGAACGAGGCTGTTCGCGTTTTAAAATTTTCAAAGGTAAAGTTTGTACATCAGGGTTATTGTCAGTTTGACACCCAGCATCACAACTTATTGTGGTGCTGGTGGGGGGTCTAAAAAATCAAAATTGTTATTATTATTGGTAGTAGCACTGGGGCGCACAGGTCCGGGCGTCAGCTCAGAAACGTGGCGCTGATTTGGAGGATTTCTAGTATTTCTACCGTATTCCTCATCCAACAGCTCACGTCTCTGAACTAACGTCCGCAACTGGCTTATGCTGTTGATGTTTACGTAGAGCAAACTACGTCTCACATCTAAACGCAAATTTCTTTGCAAAATCCCCAGCAGGGCGTCGGAATCCATAGGGCTCTGCAATCTATCGGTTAATTGCAATATGGCCTCATAGAATTCATCAAACTTTTCGTCGTAGCGCTGCTTGCGGCTGCGCACCAAATCCATTATGTCGAGGTCGTTTCGACGATCTCGAAATTGGCTACGCAACTCAGCACACAGGGCAAACCACTCAACCCTAGCAACGCTTCGGTGGTAGCGCCAGAACCAGTCCAATGCCTTACCCGTGAACAGCATATGGGCGTAGCAGCACAGGCTCCCAAAATCTCCACGCAGACTTTGCACCGTCAGGGCCTGGATTCTGTAAATAAATTTATCTACAGTTAACGCATCGTCTTTTCCCGAAAATGTGATTTTCCAGTTATTAATTGCATTTGCCACATTTTCCGACGTTGCAAATTCTGCGGGAGGTCGTGGAATCCCGATGCCACCGTGTCCATAATGACTTGGGGTGTGGTGCCTTGGATGACCCTGCGCCTCACCTTGGTGCTGATATGAATGATTCGTAATTCCGGGATTTAAATTTGGTGGAGGTCTCGATAAAAATTGCATATCCGGTTGCAGAACCCTAGGAGAATCCGAACCCTGCAGAGGATTCTGTACATGGCTGGACTTTAACTGCAGCTTTGAGAGTTCGATTCGAACGGCCTCGTTTATCAAATGTTGCAACTGCGAATCGGAAACCGACGGTTGAGCAGCAGCATTTCGATGCGGAGTACGCTCGATCGACTCTCTCGGCGCGGGTTGCACTCCTGATAGGTTCAAACTATGCGATTTGTTGACCCCAAAATCTTGGCTTACTAAATTCCGTTGACTCCTAGTAACTGGACGCTTTTTGGGTACCGCCCCTAGAGTTGGTACTTCTAACAACTGGGATGTGGGTGCGTTTGGCGGAATGGCTTGTGGCATGGTTTGCAAAACCGGCAGGTAAGGCTTCAGCTTTTTAGGGCTACAAAGCGCGCGACACATAGGGCAACTGTGTGCCTGCGCAATCCATTTTTGTATGCAAACGTTATGAAAAACATGAAGACATGGTGTCATTACGACATCATCATGTTGTCCATAAGCCAGCTTACAGATACTGCACGCAGCCTCACCACCATCCGACAAACTCACCAGGTCCTCGTTACTGTGGTGCAATGGCATAGTAATAAAAAAAAGAAAAACAATTGAATTTAATATAAGGTAATCAATTTTAAGATTAGTGAACTTTATCCACCGTTTGTCGAGAAGAAACAAAAAAAAATATTCTTGCTGGTAATAACTACTAAACGTATAAATGTGTATTAAATATTTCATGGTTCGGGATGGAAGATTGGACCGACTTATTTAGAACGCCGTGGCCAGAATCGAGTGTCCGAACAGAGCTCCCAAAAAAAAACTTTTAATTATTTATAACTGTCTAAATGGGCTTATGGGATTATACTGCTTACTAAGCGAGTGCATCTGAGCGAACGGTCGAGGGGCGCATTGAAGCAACCGTCTCGCAATATCCAGTAGGCCCGAATGCACTGCCGCGCACAGTACAAACCCGCAAGAGAAATTGAAAATTATAAAAAAATTTAATGAACTCTAAAAAACAAAGTTATTTTTGTTTGACCACTTCTGCAGGTCGCTTTATTATACAAAAACAAAAGATAGATAGGCACTATATCGCGGTTCAAGCTAGGGCTGCAAGCCCTTCACCTGACAATCCAACCAATACGTTTCTAAAAGTTATTAAAAAAAATATAAAAAAACATCACGGATAAAGCTGACACTGCATGCTAAAACAATTTTATATTCTACCATGAGTTCAGAGGACGAGCTCCCAAAACAAAGACAAAAGAAAAAAAATGTTTGGAACCCGAAATTGTTTTTAAAATTTCGGGCCCCACGTTGGGCGCCATTTGTGGCGGTCGGAACTTTCGGCCTCGGCGTGCGCCCGCTTGCTTTTCTTTTCGGTCGCCCTGGTCTTTATTTTATGCTTGGAGAGCGCCCTTTGAGGCGCTCCTGGTCACAGTGCCAGACGAGGAAAAAAAAACCAGGGCGGCCGACCCGCGTACGCGCACAACCGCACCTGTGGGTGCTACCGTCCAGGGCCCGCACGAGCTTGCGTACCACTGTGCTGCCAGTTCGGGAAGTGGGGGGGTTCGTTTCTGGGCCGGTAGCACCCCTTTGCCGCACACAAAAATTTCTCGTGCGGAATGAAAGTTTGGGGAGCTCGACCTGTGAACTCATGTATCTGTAAATAATAAAAAAAAGAAAAACCGGATTTTAATTTTTGAATGAGAGGGGGGCCCTGCTCCTCCACTCAACCCCAACCGCGACGCTCATGGACCGGATGGTATGGCCCATGCCCCACGTATCCCACCCACCGTGAGGATCCGGGGCGAACATTTTGGGATCCTCCCTAATCAGGACCAATCTTCCATCCCTAACCCATTTTAATGAAAACTAGTTCATTTTATATTTTTTTTTTTTTTTCTCTGGGTCATTTAATACACATTATAAATTTAAATATACTTTTGAAAAAAAACTACAATATATATCAAAACGGTATTTGTTTCAAAATATGATATAAAAGTTGTTACAATGTCTTACTTAAGCGTAAATTTGGAGTCTCAAAGGAAATAAATGCTATATTACCGAGATTAGTTCATATCGCTTACTAAATAATTAAAGTTTTATTTATAATTTTAAGTTTTAGTTTAATTTAATGTTAAGTTTTAGTTTATTTTAAGTTTTAGTTTAATTTAATTTGTAAGTTGTAGTTTATTGTAAGTTTTAGTTTAATTTAATTTTAAGTTTTAGTTTATTTCAAGTTTTCTTTTAATTAAAGTTTTAGTCTTAGTTTAGTTTTAATAAAATTACATTTTAATTTTATTTTTCTTAAATCTTGGTTAAGTCTTTGCTTAGTTTACGTTAATTTTGTAGTTTAATTCTAGATCTAGGTAAAAAAAAAAAATTAATTAATTTATATTTAAATTATTAAATAAATATTAAATATATTTGCTTGTTAGTTTTATTTAATGTTCGCTGATTTAGTTTAATTTCTTAATTTAAGTTTTAGTATTAGGTTAAATTGTAATATTAGTTTAAACTTTGTTTAAGTTTAAATTTCCGTTTTTGTAGTCTTTTAAATTTAAATTTAAATTTAAATTAAGTTACGATTTTTACTTCAATTTAAGTTTTAGATTTAGTTTTAACTAAGTTTTAGTATTAGTTTCAGATTAGTTTTGGTTTTATATATATATATGTATTTTTAAGTTTTAGTGTATCTGTGAATTGTAAATTTAGTTTAAATTTTGTAAAGTGTAAATTTACGGTTATGCTCAATTTAATTTAAAGTTTTAGCTTAGTTTAAATTGTAGCTTTAGTTTTTAGTTTTAAATTTTGTTTACATTTTAAATTTTAGTTTAATTTACTATATAGTTTTAGTTTTGTTTAGATTTACGTTTATGTTATACTTTAATTTTAAATTTTGTTTGGATTGGTATTTTAATATAAGTTTTAGTTTAAATTCAATTTTTTTTTTTTTAGTTTTGGTTTTAAATTTTATAAAGTGTAGATTTAAGTTTTAGTTTTCAGTTTAATGTAATTTTAAGTTTTAATTGCAAGGTTAATTTTAGTTAGTGTAGCTTTTTATTTCAATTTAAGTTTTAGTTTAAATTGAAATTTTATTTTTAGTTTCTTTTAGTTTTTATTTTCAGTTTTTAGTATTGGTTTTTTAAATCTTGATTTTATTGTTTTACATTATTAAAATTATTTGAGTTTTTATATTATTTTTAATTTCAATGTTAGTTTTAGTTTAGTGTAGATTTTTATTTCAATTTAAGTTTTAGTTTAAATTAAAATTTTATTTTGTTTCAAATTTTGTTTAAATTTTAAATTTACGTTTTTGTAGTCTTTTGGTTTAAATTTAAGGTAGGATTTTTATGTCAATTTAATTTTTTTAGTTTTAGTTTGAGTTTTTATTTTAATTTAATTTTTAGTTTTAGTATATAGTTTTAATTTTAGTTTTAATATATAGTTTTAATTTTAGTTTTAATATATAGTTTTAATTTTAGTTTTACTATATAGTTTTAATTTTAGTTTTAATATATAGTTTTAATTTTAGTTTTAATATATAGTTTTAATTTTAGTTTTAATATATAGTTTTAATTTTAGTTTTAATATATAGTTTTAATTTTTGTTTAAGTGTAAGATATTTTTAAATTTTGGCTTATTTTAAATTATTAAAAAAAAATGTAAAATAATAAAAAATTTTAAATAATTTCTGTTTTTGTTTTTAGTATGAAAAATATAAAATAATAAAAAAAATTTTTAAGTAATTTCTGTTTTTGTTTAAATTATGAAAAAAATATAAAATAATAAAAAAAATTTTTAAATAATATCTGTTTTTGTTTTTAGTATGAAAAATATAGAATAAAAAAAATTTTTAAATAATATCTGTTTTTGTTTGTAGTATGAAAAATATAGAATAATAAAAAAAAAATTTTTAAATAATATCTGTTTTTGTTTTTAGTATGAAAAATATAGAATAATAAAAAAAATTTTTTTAAATAATATCTGTTTTTGTTTAAAAACCTGGCGACCTCATTCCCAGGCCGGGGTGGTCCTGTCCGGGGTGTGATGGTTGTCTCTAAGATGATGCTGCTGGTGTTGTTGTTGTAGCGGCACAGCGGTAGCGCTAGGGCTCCGTTGGCTGTGGCTGACGATGAAGATGCGGGTGTTGTAGTTGTTGTTGTTGCAGCGCACAGCGGTAGCGCTAGGGCTCCGTTGGCTGTGGCTGACGATGAAGATGTTGGTGTTGTAGTTGTTGTTGTTGCAGCGCACAGCGGTAGCGCTAGGGCTCCGTTGGCTGTGGCTGACGATGAAGATGTTGGTGTTGTAGTTGTTGTTGTTGCAGCGCACAGCGGTAGCGCTAGGGCTCCGTTGGCTGTGGCTGACGATGAAGATGCTGGTGTTGTAGTTGTTGTTGTTGCAGCGCACAGCGGTAGCGCTAGGGCTCCGTTGGCTGTGGCTGACGATGAAGATGCTGGTGTTGTAGTTGTTGTTGTTGCAGCGCACAGCGGTAGCGCTAGGGCTCCGTTGGCTGTGGCTGACGATGAAGATGTTGGTGTTGTAGTTGTTGTTGTTGCAGCGCACAGCGGTAGCGCTAGGGCTCCGTTGGCTGTGGCTGACGATGAAGATGTTGGTGTTGTAGTTGTTGTTGTTGCAGCGCACAGCGGTAGCGCTAGGGCTCCGTTGGCTGTGGCTGACGATGAAGATGCTGGTGTTGTAGTTGTTGTTGTTGCAGCGCACAGCGGTAGCGCTAGGGCTCCGTTGGCTGTGGCTGACGATGAAGATGTTGGTGTTGTAGTTGTTGTTGTTGCAGCGCACAGCGGTAGCGCTAGGGCTCCGTTGGCTGTGGCTGACGATGATGATGCTGGTGTTGTAGTTGTTGTTGTTCGTTTATATGCTATATTGTAGTTAATTTGTTTTTATTATATATACCATATTAAAAAAATGCAGTTTATTTATTTTATTTTACCTAAGTTTCGTTTGGTTGTTTGGTGCTTTTGCTCCTTGGCTTTTTTTTTTTTTTAATTTCCTCTTGCGACCGTCCTCGCTGATGGCTCGACAGGAAAAGAACGATGGCCGATCGCTGCGCTGCTTCGCCAACGTTGATCCGCCATCTTCGTTACCTCAGGGGTGCCAACCGTACGTCAAGTGGGTATGTTCACGTAGTGTACGTTAAGGACCATACCACACTTGACGCATGGTGTAAAAAACCATGAAAAGGGTACTCATGATGCGTTTGTGCCATTACAAGCTGCTGTGGTTGTTGTTTTTTTTTCACTTCAACGTTTTCAACATTGCTTGTGTTTTCAATGGCGGATTGTGAGCGCTCTCTTTTTGAGTATATTTTTTGACAGTATATGATTTCCCAAGCAACTGTCAATGCTACCATGTATTATTATACCATGGTCGCAGCCGAATTGAAATTTTAGTGAATGCAGCCGGCGAAGGCTTCAGCCGCAAAGATTTGTCGTTGCGCCTGAAGTTGTTTTGTGTGTATTTGTGTATGCGTGTTTGACTGTTGGGCATGACTGTGATGGGTTGCCATTGGCTGATATCATGTATAGAAAAAGTATTATATGCAACAAATTGTTGAAGTTAATTTTTATACATTTTGTTAATAATATTTATTGTTAATAAGCACTATATTTTCCAGAAAATGTCAAAGGAAAGACAGAAGCATGTCACTAAGATCGGCCGTCGAAAACAAATGACAACATAAATGCAAAATGCTGCTTTATATTTCGTAGTATTTAATGGTAGTAAATAAAATGTCCAGTGTTTCAGAGTTGAAAAGAATGATAAAACTGAGTGCATTCATCGTATTTCTTAAGCCTACAAGAATGGGATTGATATTTTTCATAAGTCCCATTCCTTATAAAGCGTTGGGTGTGCATTATTTTATCTTCAAAGAATGATGAATTGTGCATCTGTAATTAATTTACTCTACAGAAGCATAAGACTTCAATCTGGTTGCTGCAGCTTTGACTACTGGCGTAACGATACATTTTAAGGAACTAAAATAAAGATGAGGACTTCGGGCACATGACAAAAATAACCAAAAAAGTTGACGGTGTCATCGGGTCCTCAGGGAACCGCCTAATGTGACGCATATGCATCACTTTTGCTGGATTAAATGTATGCAGCTAATACCTGCGACACATTGGCATAAGAAACCTTGATTATCTTTTGTAGTTTAAAATATAACCATTGGGGATGACACACTCAATATTTTTGTTTACTAGTTTATAAAAATAACGAGAAATATGGATAAGCGAACAACACTACAATCGTAAATTTCAGAGCGTTTGCTCGAGTGAGAGCGCTATAGTTCTCAGCGAAAGTGTAGAAAGAGGAATGTCAAAATCAGCTGCTATAACTCGTTTAACTGCGATAAACGAGTTTCGGGAACTAGTTTTGGCTAAACGAATTTTAAACATAGTTTAGCAGATATTTAAACGAGAAAAAACACTTAAACGAGTTTAAATGGACCAATGTGTCGCAGGTATAAGACAAAGTTAATGAACCAAGGAAAAGCACAACCAATGAAGAAGTAAATAAAAAAACAAAAGCAAAAGCAACAACACCAACACCAACAACAACAACAACACCAGCACGAACACCAACAACAAGATCAACAACAACACCAGCACTAACACCAACACTAACACATACACCAACAATAACACCCACACCAATACCAACAACAATAACAATAACAACAAAAACACCAACAGCAACATCAACATCAACATCAACATCAACATCAACATCAACATCATCAGCATTAACATCAACATCAACATCAACGTCAACAACAACAACAACAACAACAACAACAAAAAACAAGAAACTCCGTTACGTCAAAACCTACGGGTGTGTCCACGACACAGCCAACTCTTTTTTTTGCAGTTTTCGATGTTGAAGGTTTTTCAGGTTTTTAGACAAGTGGGCCTGGCAACTGCCATACAACTCAAACACATTTTATGATGAACTTTATCGTACGTTAACAGAAACGCTAATAGAACTATCGGTGGATAACTAATAAATGAACTTTGAAATTCTTCCAAAATATCGGTGGGATTAGACAAGTAGGCGTAGCACTCCCATAACTAAGAAATGAGAAAAACTGCTATTAACGAAATTTTAAGTTCAAAATTTGAAACTTTAAGAAATATTTTATTTTTTCATATTTTAACATGAAGGGTTTTTACAAGGATGGGTTTTTTTGACTTAAATACGATGACAACGGACCATTCCTCATTTATAATAGGAAAGCGAGGTTGTCGCACTGCTGTTATTTCTGATGCATCAGCAGGAACAAGAAAAACTAATACAAGAAATAATTCTAACCAAGGAATCTTTACTGGAAAAACGATCACCAATATTTAAAGGCCCTTTATAATAAAAACATTTTTTTTCTATTTAAGATGCAAAAAAAATGTACCTTTGAAATTAAAAATTTTGAGCTTTACTCGGCAAATCTGCCCTAAAATTATTTCGTTCCAATACGAATCCATTCACAGAATTATTGGTCTAAACATTATAGTTGATTCAAATTCAGCTACAGTTACATCGATTTCTTAGGTGACTTGTCCTAACAACTATTAACTGTAATCAAATATTGATGCCACAATAATTTATAATATTTAAAAAATCATTTTATATTTGTTTTTATTTATAGCTTGGTCATAAAAATATTTAGGTTACAAATAAACTTGTTTATTTATTTTTTAATTAAATAAAATTAATGAGTTTAGTGCTCGATTTAAAATAAAAATCTACAAATAATACCTAACATTAAAGTTATAAGGGCTAAGTGATTCTATCCATTCCATTCTATTCCAATGTAGCAAAAAATGTTAAAAAGAATTATTCCGATTAAAAGATAATAGAAAAACAAAACGAAATATGTGAAGCATGTTTCTTATTATAATATTAAATGTTTTACTTCTTTCTAGTGCGTATTGCTCGTTTTGGAGCTTCAGTTATAGTATGTTCTTCCTTAGCTACACACGGAGACTCGAAAGCAAGCGGCGTAGGAATAGGGTCTTTAGACTCTGCTTTACAACGGCGGCGTTTTGCAACTGGCAAATCAGTTGTTTCAATATGATTCTCAATTTTAACTTCACTTGTTGCGATATGTTGTTTCTTTGATGCTGCTGATGAAGTCGATGGTTTTTCAATTTCATCATTAGTTTTTGCTTCACTCCTTACTTTCTCATCATTTTTGTCATTATCATTCGTGTGCTGTTCATTTGTGGGTGCTAATTTTGGTTCTTGCTTCTGTTGGATCCAACCCGAAGAAATCTTTTCTGCGGCTAAATGATCGTGCAGTATTTTATTGATGCTTGTCATACTAATACCCAAAGATGCCTCAATCTCACGGTATGTCACATGACGATCCTTCTTTATTAGTTCACTCACAGCGTTGATGTTTTCTTGCACAGCAACAGATTTTGGACGACCCTTACGAAGTTCGTCAGTGAGCGAAGTACGGCCCCATTTGAATTCTGTGTACCACCGATAAACGGAGGTTTTTGATGGTGCTTCATCGCCAAAAATCAAATTTAATTCTTCGAGGCACTCTAGTTGAGATAATTTACGTCGAAAGTTGTAAAATATAATCGCCCGAAAACATTCCCGTGTTAATTCCATTTTTCTTGCCAAAATACAATTTTAAAAGCACTGTAAACAACACAATTAGCCAGTATTGCCAGGAAAAAAATTTCGCATCGTAACTTTTGCTTTCAGCCCGTCGGATTTTCGTCGCGTTTATCGGAAGGAAGACAAATAAAATACAATATAGATGTAGGAACCACATTTAAGGTTTATTTATTTAAATAAATTACATATTCTACATAATCCATTCCTTTAAGCAATCTAATACTACAAAGATACAAAATTAGAGAATTTGCGCTGCAGAATTTGAGGTACAAACTACTTATACCTTAACAGAATAATAGAAACTATTATTAAAC
Source organism: Pherbina coryleti (assembly GCA_943735915.1). NCBI lineage: Eukaryota > Metazoa > Arthropoda > Insecta > Diptera > Sciomyzidae > Pherbina > Pherbina coryleti. The sequence goes on from OX030952.1 coordinate 28,857,959, forward strand.
TCGTGCACTTATTTAACAACAATACTTAACTAATTTTTTACCTTTTTAATCAGAAATTTATCCAAATCCAAATAAGAGATTTATTTGACACAGTTTAGCACAAATATAACAGTAAATAATTCAAACGTTTTGAAAGGAATGCGGCGAAGCAAGAAACCTTTGTGGGGAATCTGAAATTCCGAAAAACATGGTGTAATTAACAAGGTGGTAGTGAATTTTTAACCTCTCTCACAAAAATGAACTCTCAATCTGTCAAAAACAGCTGGTTGCATATTTTAAGCAAACCATAGCAAAACAAAGTTTGTGATATTCGTTTTGGCTATAGTTTTCCAGTGTTTTTTCAATTATTTTGATGAAAGTACGATGAAGCTACTTATAATTGCAATTTCTTACTTATTAGCTAGAACTACCACAAGCAAGCAAGCGTAAAAATTATGATTCGACACTTACCAACAGATCCTCTCATTTTGTCGCAATTTTTTGACAGATTCAGCAAAATTGAGTGTGTGGTGAAAAATTCATTACCCCCTTGTTAATTACATCATGCCGAAAAGTAAACACGCATACGAGAAAAAATCCGTTCACCACGAATTGTGAGGTGAATATGTCAGTTGCTGATTATGCTACTTCTATGGCCGCTATGTCAACGAACTTTGGAAACCCAGGTTCGAACCCCAGCAGCGACAGAAAATTATTTGAATTAAAATAATTTTTCTGTACGGTCGCCACCTCTCTGCAGACAATGGCAAACCTCAGAGAGTAATCAAAATGCCATGTAAAGCTTCTTGAGAACGAGAACATTCCGTTCATCGCCGTTCGGAGTCGGCGTTAAGCATATAGGTCCGGTTCTCGGTCAATTGTGTACAAACTTAATAACACGCACAACACAATTAATCATAAGAAGCTAGGTCAAAGTCCTTTCAAGGGCTGAAATGGCCAGTTATTTATTTTATTATTTATGATTATGCTACTTAACCCTTCCAACTCGTTTGTTATTGATTGGCTTCATAACGAAAACAAAAATATGTAAAGTGTACTAAATATCGTTATATATGATAAAAATATTTATTTTTGTACTTTAGCTTCATGTTCAATAAGGTTTTATACATAAAAAACCATATTATTTCCTAACGAAAAGTAAAAAATTCGTGTATGTAATGTAAAAGTTAATAATGTCTGTTGGGGAAATTTATTATTGAAATGTAGTTTTTCCCAGTTTTTCCATTCCAGTGCCAGTAGTAGTGTTGCCAATTGATGTTTTTTGGGATAGTTTTTAATATGGAAAAAAAACGACAAGATATTGATAAAGCGGCCCGTTTAGCCACCAAATCAAAATGTTTAGATAGATTGTTATAAGGTTCGCATAAATTTTTCGTATAAATCTACACTGATGGTCATATGAATTGGAAAATCAATCAACGAACCTGGAGACCCGGGTTCAAACCCCAGCAACGACAGAAAATTATTTGAATAAAAAATTATTTTTGTGTACGGACGCCACCTCTCTGCAGACAATGACAAACCTCAGAGAGTAATAAAAATGCCATGTGAAGCTTCTTGAGAATAAGAACATTTTGTTCATCGCCGTTCGGAGTCGGCGTTAAGCCTGTAGGTCCATTTCTCGGTCAATTGTGTACAAACTTAATAACACGCACAACACAATTGATCATAAGAAGCTAGGTCAAAGTCCTTTCAAGGGCTGAAATGGCCAGTTATTTATTTTTTTTTTAAACTAAATTAATTCATTGTCACAATTTTAAGAAATAACATGCTTGAAATTACAATGACATGTGTAATTAAATTTTCTCTTATTACTTGTCTAAAGATACATTTATTATTGCTCATATTTTCTTATTGCTATACGAATACAAATAAAGTGTTCAGAAAATTTCCATAAATGTAACAGGTATTCCCGTAAAAATCAGAAATTAAGTATGTAATGATAGAAATTGGAGTTAAACTTTTCAGTCGTGGTAGAAAAGAAGTTACTGAATTTCTGTGCCAAAAAGACGATAAAATTTTGACGGCTAGAAACTTTGGCGTTTTAGATTTCGGTAGATTTTGTTTTTTTTTTTTAGTAGCTTGGAACCAAGGATTTCAGGTGTAATACCTATTATTCAGTCAAGTCTGCCTTTTTTCCAAATAGGGAGACAGATTAGTGGGAGGGAAGGGGCAATTCAGTAAAAGATGTGAAGAATTTTCTTAGCTTGGTGGAAAGCTGCAAAAAGCAAAATTGTCGCATCTGGGGCTCGGAAAACCCAAGAGTTATTGTTGAGAAGCCTCTTCATCCTTAACGTGTGACTGTTTGGTGCGGTTTATGGTCCGGCGGGGTCATTGGGCCTTACTTTTTCGAAAATGAGGTTGGATCAGCGATTTGGTTATGGAAAATTTCATGAAAAGGATATTGTCCTGTAAGCGTGGTCGTGGTGGCCATTTGGCTGATGTTGTTTTTTATTATTAACGGCATACCTTTCTCTTTATTATGAAATAAACAACCGATCATTTATCTCAAAAAATGGCATTTTTCTTTGAATACCAAAATAACACCTATTATTGGAAAACCTAGTACTGGAAATTAACAGAATTTTACGCAAATTTCCACTTCTGCTTGCTATGGTGCCGGAAGCACAACATTTTTCACTTCTTTACGACTCACGAGCTCACAAGTGTTTTTTCTTTTTTACTTACATATATCAAAAATTCTCTTGCCGATTGTCAAAATGTATACAAGCCCCAGGGGTAAATGAATTTTTGACAGTCATATCCACCTCACAAGTGCCAAATATTCTCTTTCAGACTGTCAAAATTACATCATCCGAGTGAAAAAATTTCGAATCACAATTTTATTTCAACAGACAGAAATTATATTCAACTCAGTAAACTCTTTCCTACCATGAGTGAAAAGTTTCCGAATAATACTCGGTCAAATACAACAACTGAAGAAATTGGCAAACTTTAACAGCCTTATTCAATAGATTTCCTTAAACAACCTTTAAACGCTTGTTTAGTTACGCACTGTTTAAGGCTTTACGCAGCTTCTATGCAACCTTGCTAACATTGTTATTCATAAACATTTTTTCATTTTCTGCTTATGATTGTAAGGTTTCTGTCTGAACTATAGAAAATCTCTACAAAAATTAAGAACTCCTGTGGATTTACAATGGCCGCCGCATAAAAAAATGCTGCAAAGGGCGCATATGGAGCATGTCTTTGATATTAAAAGAAAAGACAAACAAAAATCATGGTTGTATTTACGTAACCTTTAAACGCCAATTTCGGCGTTTAAGTTACGCAGCTCTTAAACAACTACGAAAAATGTTTATGAATAACGTTTTCTTGTTTAAAGCCCGTTTAAAGTTACGCTGCCTCTAAAATGTGTTTATGAATAAGGCTGTAAAAGTATATATAAACCCATGATACAATCACAAGGTAGGCTCATTTTAAGATGGCTGCTCAATTGAGAAATTTTACAACAACGAAGCTGTATGAGCTACAAACGTCAAACGACAAAAGCAACAACAACAATTAGAAAAACTAAAAATTATCAGCTAATTTTGACAACTAGCGCACCCTGCTTTCCAATATGAGCCTATCTTGTAATTGTATCATGATATAAAACCAAAATAAAAGGACTTAATCATAGAATAATAATACACGTCGCATTGACAAATGCTTATTTTCTCTTCTATAAGAAACTTATCTTCTGCAGCTGCTGAAGTTGTTTATTTCAATTCAACGCTTTTAATATTGTGTTTTCAATTGAGTATATTTTTTGACAGGAGATGGTTTCCCAAGCAATTGTCATTGATACCTTGCAATTATTTTACCATGTATGCAAGGTAGGAGTGACGGTTTTTTTCATCTATGCATTATTTTCAAGGGTTGCAAAATGATTTATTTGAGAGTTTGCAGCCGATGAAGAACAAGAGTGACGTTCAGGGTTGATTTTTTTGGTGAGGTTATGTTTTTTAAGTTTTTTAAGTTTTTTATCTTGGTATCTTTGGTATTAAGTGGAAACGTTTCACAAGAAAGAATATGAATTCAATTTGAGCGAAGATGGGAAAGAATCTGTTCGAATGGTCTTGGTGAAACAGTTCGAGGGCTTAGGTTACTGAATAAAAAAAATATTTACGGCTGTATTCATAAAAAGTTATGAACCTCTTATAAAGCCTTAATAAGAAAAACATAAAAAAAACATTATGCATAAACCTTCAATAACGATACAAAATATCTTTTAAAGGTTTCAAAAATGAGAGAATTTTGAAAATTGTTGAGATCTGTCCACAAATATTGTTAAAACAATTAAAATTATTTAAAAATATTTCAAAGAATTGTAAAACATGCTAATAAAAATTAAAAATATTTGCATAAAAAAAACCAGTTTTCGTTTCAACTACCAAACAGCTACATTTTTATGAATACCAAATTTGAAGAGATTTTTTAACATAAAAAAGATTTTTAACTATTGAACGTTTAACCGAGCGTTTCCACCGCCCGAACGAACGAAGATTTCTTCGTTCGTTCAGGCGGTGTAAACAGTTTGGTCCGAACCAAGGTTCGGAACATTGGTTTTTACAAAATGCTCGCGAGCGCTATTCGCGCAGTGTAAACACTTTTCCAGCACGAACGAACGAAGATTTCTTCGTTCGCTCTGATCGGCCGACGCTCGATCTTTTTGGGCGAATCCAGTGCTTATTTGCGCATAGGTAGTAGATTTGTTGAAATTGTAGTTAATAACGTAGGAAAAACGAAAAAGAAAGAAAATATATTGAAAATTTAACGCAAAAGAATTTTCTTTTGCTTTCTTATTTTATTAGCACTTTATATAAGCAAATTATTTGTATAATATTCTTTATATAATAAATTCTTTACATAAATACTTACATAAAACCTAAATTAAAAGGCATAAAAGTAGTAAAAATTAATCAAATTTAGTACGTTTGCATAAACAAATATTGATCAACGCTGATGCTCGCAAGCATTGAATTTAAGTGTTTCCACTGCACGAACGAACAAGATGGCGACTTACTAATGTTCGCAACTTGTGTTCGTGCGGTGGAAACAGTTGGACCGAACGAAGAATTCATCGCGACGATTTGTTCGCGATGATTTCTTCGTTCGTTCGGGCGGTGGAAACGCTCGGTTAGAGCTATTATAAAATATTTTTATGAATACGGCTGTTAGTTTTTGTTTAGGGCCTACTAAAGCTTTTTAAGCGAAAGAAAAAACCCTATATTAAAAGTTTTTTTTACATTACAATGATCGGTATATGTTTTGAAGAAAATTTTTTGAATTTAACAATAAAAATAACAAATATTAAACCATATAGCAGGAATCCGTAGTTTAGTAAAGTACCTTAAGGGGAGATACGCAGTCAGAACTTTTTTTTTTTTTCAAAAATTTTTTTTGCATTTTCTTAAAGCCTTAAGTTTCAAGAATATTTGGTGAAAATTTCAAGTTAATATCTCAAAAAATAACAAAGTTATAGCCTACTGAGTGAACCGCCTTCTAGAGCGCGCAGTGCTGACGCTTATTTTCAAACGCGTTTTTCTCGAAACCATGTTTTCAAAGTCGGTGACCAAGATTTCTCAAAGCTCAGTGAAGCGATCGTTTTGATTTTTTTGCAGGCTTATTGTACACATAATAATCTCGTACCTGTCATAGGATTTTTTTTTTTTTTAGCTTCGTTCATTTTTTATAGGCAAAACTATGACGAATTTTTGGTCGATAATCGTTTTTTTACGTTTGAAAGTCCGCCATTTTGTGAAAAATCAATATTTTCAAAAACGGCTATGACAAGTACGAGTTTTAAGTATTTACTTTAATAATATATTTCATTTTTTTGTTTCAGATGAATTAAGGAGGAGCAATCTTGGTCACCGCATTTCACCTTTTTTTCAGAGCGCTCTACAAAAACTGCTGTATCGACCTTAATATTAAATTTTTTTTAATAAAGAAAAAACTAAAAATACTCTTGAATGTGTATATTTTTAGGTATAAAAACCCTCATTCAAAAATATCCCATAGGTTTCCTTAAAAAAATTCACAAACATGACCTTTTTTTTCGGCCTCTGGCTGCGTTGCTCCCCTTAAATATGCGGTGGACGATTTTTCAGAGCTTGATTTAAAAAAAAAAATTTAAATGATTAAGGTTCTGCTGAAGTGGAATCACGTTTTTTATAAATGTATTGCAGTGTTTTGCCACAAGTGATGCCAATTTCCACATTGCATCCACAGAATTTTATGCCAGGGGGAGTTCTCATTATTACTGTTATTTTTATTTGTTTACAATAATATAAGGTTTTTCCTCTTTCTGAAGACCAGGGGGCCTTACAAATTTTATTCAAGTGACTTAAAACTTTCTGAGAATATGTTTAAGATGTTATACAGGGTTTTCCAATAAGAGGTGTTATTGTGTTATTTTTTGGTCGTCGTGAAGCACCTTGTCGGACCGCAATACAGAAATTGTTGAAAAAATTTGAGCTGTTGGGACAAGTTAGTGATGTGAAGAATAAAACCCGTGCACGTCGCTCAAGAACAACTGAGAATATTTATGCTGTAGCCCAAAGTGTTGAAGAAAACCCAGGTTTGTCCATTCCTCGTCGTTCTTTGGAATTGGGCATTCCACATACGTCATTACACCGTATTTTGCATAAAAACTTGGGTCTTAAGGCTTATTAAGTTCAGTTAACACAAGAACTCAAGCCGGGCGATCATCAACAACGTCGCGTCTTTGCTGATTGGGTCCTTGAAATGCATGAAAATGATCCGGAAAATGTAAAATAAAAAAAAATTATTTTTGGTCGTCGAAAAACTTTAGTAGGCCTTAAAGTAAAATTTTAAATAAGTAAAAATAAAAAGAATTTGTTGGATCTTTAATCATGCTGCATACTATTATTTTTGATTCGATCCAAGCATTCGTTAACGCAGTCAATTCACCACTATACTCCAAATATTTTGTCAATTTTGAGAATTCTGACCCACCAGTATATTTGCGTTTATTGCGCTGCTTTTTTAAGGCATCTTTGACATGGACATCCTTCAGATGATTTTTGTTTTTTTTTCAGATTTTCAAAACCTTAAGCGAATAGCCGTCAAATTTATAGAAAGTGATGAGCTTAATTACCACATGTATTTTATACTAGGAGATTATTAAGATTATCACTTTAATGTTATAAAAGAAGTTCGGCTTACTGAACTTTTACTATAAAAGTTCATCACTCGCTATAAATTTTACTTGACGCGGAAAACTTCCTATCTTGCGAGAAAGGTTTTGGCTTCAAGGCAGGGATGGAAAAGTAGGTACAATTGTACCTTTTTCCGACGTTTTTGACCTTAAAGGTACATTAGGTACAATAGCTTCATTTAAGGTACATTCCGCCTTCGATTGAACGAATTTTCCACTAAATAACTTAAAAATTATATTTTGTTCTTTAACAAGTAGTTAATTTAACAACTACTTGCTTTAAGACCAAAAATTTTGTTGTGGCAACTCTATTCTCTTTTCCATTCCACACTATTGTGAATAGTACACATAAAAAGAAGAAAAATAAGCTTTAAGCATGATCATGATACAATTATACAGGTAGCATTGACAAGTATAGATTTTCTCAGCAACAAGGCAACGACCATCTGTCAAAAACAGTTGTTCGTGCAACAAGAATTAAACGAATGTAAAAATAAATAAATTCCGCAAAATATGTGCGTTAAATACACAATTATAATAATGAAAGTTGTGAAAAAATTATGTGTGATATGTGTTTAACGTTTTCCAGCCGTGGTGTTTTAATAATAATTGGAAACTTCTTTAATTTCGTCCATATGCATCTACAGCTGCTGAGGTTGCTACATTTGAACGTTTTCAACATTTTTTCTTATGTTTGCACTTAATAACACAAAGTTCACAAGTTATCTTCGTTGTAGTAATGGCGAAAACATAAGAAATAATTGAACGCTCTCTTTCTAGACATTTTTTTTGACAGATGGTCGTTGCCCAAGCAACTGTCAATACTACCTTATATTATTATACCATGAGCATGATACAATTATACAGGTAGGTTTGACAACAGGCTCTTTTCTCACGAGATCGTTCATGGCATGGTATAATAATACATGGTAGCATTGACAACTGCTTATTTTCTCTTCAACAGGAAAACATAAATTGTCAAAAACAGCTTTTTGTGGAAATACATCAGCAGCTGCTGTGGTTGTTGTTTTTTTTCACTTCAACGTTTTCAACATTGCTTGTGTTTTCAATGGCGGATTGTGAGCGCTCTCTTTTTGAGTATATTTTTTGACAGTATATGATTTCCCAAGCAACTGTCAATGCTACCATGTATTATTATACCATGGTTCATGGATTGTCAAACTCGTCTGTTTTTGTTTTTTTTTTTTTGTTTGCTTTGTCTTGTATGATTTTTGACAATTCATGTTCGCTGGAAAACTGTCACACCTACCTGATTAATTATACCATGGCTTTAAGAAGTCTTCCTTCCTTTCTTAAGCTTCAAGAAATCTTCCTTTCCTTAATTTCATTCCTTTATACAGAGCCGTTGTTGTTGTTGGTTATTTTATTCATTAACATACTTGACCTTGAGATCGATGATTGATTAATTGGAATCAAAATTTTAAGTGCGCAATTTTATCGCTTTATTCCTTTTTTTAAGACCAAAATAACAAAGTGATCTCAATGAAAAGAATTTCAGTTGCACATAGTGTTAATTTTTTGGTATTGTTATAAATATTTAATTTATGATCTTGATAATTTATGATTTATTATCAAATGAGAAGTTCGGTAAAAGTCTTTCAAGGAGTGAAATGGACACTTTTTTTATGTTATTTATTTTTTGTATATTGAATTAACATACATTGTATTTATGTTTTAAATAAACATTTTTTTATAAAAACAAAATCAATTGTTTTTGTATATTTTTAGGTACATTTTTTAAATTATTTTAGGTACATTTATGCCCAAAAAGGTACATGTTTTTTGAGATATTAGGTACATTTTAAAATTTTAATTTCTCATCCCTGCTTCAAGGGTTCTTGTTTCCAAAGCGTAATTCCCAAATTCATGTGCCAGGGTAAATTTGCCATAACCACACTGGTGGCAAATTTATTTATGGCAACAACTTCACTTTGAAGCGCACTGGTCCCGGTATCCTGCCTATGGCCAATGCTGGCTTCAATACCGACTGATCGCAATTCTTTATTTGTACCGTGAAAACTTCATGGGTAGATGGAAAGCAAGTTGTTTGGAGAAGTTGTTGAAGGCACTGACAACTACGGCGCGCTATATTGTATAATTTTTTTTTTTTTGGAAATCTTGTTTTTTTACTCACTCAAAATTTAACTACAGCGAACCGATCACTTTGTGGTTGTGCATTTGTTGCCCCATTTTTTTTAATTTATCTTACGGTGCTTGTTTCTCCCACAGATAATGTTTAGGTAGAGTACCTGCTTCCAAGTATACAAAGTAATGAAAATTTTTGTACTCTACTTTTGCTATTCTACTGCGTGCAGGCAGATTGCATAAATTATTTTAAAATTAAATTATTAATTAAAATTACTGAGGATATCCTCCACCATATAATTGTACATTAGTGAATTCATTTTACAAATTAAAATGAGAAAAATACTTCATCTGAAATCGAGGAATCTTTATTGGAAAAACGATCACCCTTTTTGAAAAGCCCTTTTCTATAAAAAACATTTTTGTTTTTAATTTCAGGTGTATCTAAAAAAATAGTTTTGAGCTTTACTTTGCAAATCTGCCCTGAATCAATTCTTTTCAATTCCAATTCATTGATAGCATTATTGCTCCAAAATTATTGGCCCTAATACTTTTCATTTTTGTTAATTTTCTAGAATTAAAGTTCTTGACTATCTTTTTTATTTTTTTTGTTACCTACAGCGGAATTCCCATAAGCCGCAAGAACAACAATCATTATCTTTTAGTTTTTGGGAATTCAGCTACATTTATTGATGCTTTAAAGATTCGCTTCGATTTCTTAGGGACTTGTAATAACTATGAACTATAATCAAATATGATGATTATATTGATGTCACAATAATTTATAAATTTTTAATAGATAATTTTGTATATATATTTATCATAGTAAGGACATACAATTATTTAGATTACATATAAAGTTGTTCTTATTTTGAATTAAATGAAATTAAACAGCTTTATGCTCAATTTTTAATAAAAAATCTACGAATAATACCTAACATTAAAGTTATAAGGGCTAAGTTCATATCAATATAAGAAAATTTGTTAAAAAAATTCCGGTTTTAAGTAAAATAGAAAAACGGAATAAAATATGTGAAGCGTCTTTCTTATTATAACAATACTTTACTTTTTTCTTGTGTGTGTTGCTCGTTTCGGAGCGTCAGTTATAGTATGTTCATCTTTAGCTATACACGGAGACTCCAGAGCAGGCGGCGTTGCGATAGGGTCTTCAATGTCCGTTTTATGACGGCTGCGTTTTTCAACTGGCGAATCAGTTGTTTTAATTAGTGTCTCAATTTTATCTTTACGACTTGTTGCAGTACGTCGTTTCTTTGATGCTGCTGATGAAGTGGATGGTGCTTCAATTTCATCATTAGTTGTTGCTTCAATCTTCACTTCCGTGGGTTGTTGATTTGTGGGTGCTGTTTGTTCTTGCTTTAGTTGGATCCAACCCGAAGAAAGCTTTTCTGCAGCCAAATGATCATGCAATATCTTTTTGATGCTTGTCATACTTATACCCAAAGATGCCTTGATCCCACGGTATGTAACATTACTATCTTGCTTTATTAGTTCACGCACAGCATTAATGTTTTCTGCCACAACAGCCGTTCTTGGACGACCTTCACGAAATTCGTCTTGGAGAGAACGGCGACCACGTTTGAACTCATTAAACCAGCGTTTTACAGTAGCTGAGTGTGGTGCATCACTACCAAAAGTCGAACTAAGTTGATTGATGCATTCTTTTCTTGTCAATCCACGTCGAAAATCGTAAAAAATCATCACCCGAAAGTTTTCACGTGTTAATTCCATTTTTTTTTTTGCTAAAATAAAATTTTAAAAGCACTGTAAACAACACAATAAACGCGCATACCAGGGATGATGAGATATGAAACTTCGGCAAAAACGAGATAGCCTTATATCGAAATGCAAATGTAAATATTAGGTGAGTTTCCGTACACAATGTCGAGTAAGGCCGTGTGCTATTCTGAAACTTTTCACTCGTGGTAGGAGAGAATCATAGAAATAAGAGATAAGGAAGTGGTGTTCTGGAATAAAAGTGCGGCATTTTTCTTACTGGTGTATGTTCACACTAATACATTAACATTCACTCAGGACCGCATTCGGTTGTAGCGCACAGCTATGCCCAGTTTTTCTAATTGGAATTGTGTATTAAAAAAAATTTTTTTGTATTAAAGAAGTTTCTTTTTAACATATTTGCGTAGTTAAAAAGTTAAGTCAATGATTTATTTTATTGTGAAATTATTCTATTATTGTATTTCCACACCACCCTTGAGGTATACAATTTGGTGCGTTACCGATTTTTTTGGGTGTTCGGTTCCCCTGTAGGCCTATTTCACCCATAAACACAGAGAAATATTAGTATATATAAATATTATATATTATTAATAATATATTATATATGTATATATGTGTATGTATATGTATATATTACATAATAATTAAATATTACAAAAATAATTTTTTGTTTTAAATTATGTATATAAAAAATTTTATTCGCATGCAACTAATAAATATAATCAACTAAATATATACATGTGAATTCTTTTTTTAATTTTTATATTTAAATTTTCTTAAAATAAATAGTTTTATGTAATTCTTGCCTTACTGTTGACTTTCCATTTACTTTTTTTTGTAATTTTAAAAATATCTTGTCCTTAAAAATAATTCAATTATAGTTTTAACTACTATGTTATAATGACCGGAGGACTTAATAAGGCCTTCAAATATATTTTTTTCATGATGTGGTACCGGTGACGGAAATAATCTTCGGCTTGTTTTTGAACAGCCGACAAAATCAGATTCATAAATATGATTAGAAAAAACTGATAGCTTGTTTACGAAGCTTGGTTGCAATCCTAGGGCGCAAATACATTTATATAAATAATTAGTATCAATAATTTGCGGAAATCTGAAAATAAACAAATAAGTATAAATATTAATTTACTACAGTGATTAACAAAAGGCGCCCTGAAAATAATGACACCATGAAAAATGAATGCGCCCTTGTAGTCGTGTTTGTGCTTTGACATAAGCGCTGGAATAGAAATGGCGCAAAATTAACTGGCACTAATTGTTGCTTTTTCACTTATTTCTGATTAGAAATATATTAATTTCTTATTGCAATACACTTTTAAAGAACAAATATAGTATAAATAACACTCTCTTATTTTAATAATTAAACCGATGTGAACAGAATTTGAATATACTTACTTGTGGAATGAAATCATTTTGTTTATCAATTTATGACTGCTTCCACAACTGTGCACTATACAATTCATTATTATAAAGATAGTTATAAAAATCACTTTATTATTTCAGTTACTTTAAGCAATGACAATTGCTTTTAATAATTATTTTAAAAGAATTTCTCGAGTCAATTTTCTTTGTTTTGATTTTCTAGCGCAAATGTCAAAATTTTCGCTCAAAAAATGCCGCAGTACACATACAGTGTATGTGTGCATAACACCACTTCCTTATTTCTTATTTCTATGGAGAGAATTTACTGAGTTGAATACAATTTCTGTCTGTTGAAATAAAATTGTAATTTTTGCTGTGCCAAAAGGACGATGAAATTTTGACAACTAGAAATGTTGACGTTTTAGATTTTGGTAGTGCATTAGCACAAGAATTTAATTTAATTTGCGAAATTGTTGATATATATTGAAAATTAGGGATTCTGGTTGCTATGCTGTCGGAAACACAAAATTTTTAACTGCTTTACGACTCACAAACTCACAAGTGTTTTTTTTTCATTTTTGCTTGTGTCAAAAATTCTCTTTCCGATTGTCAAAAATTATACTAGCCCCTGGAGCTACATGAATTTTTGACAATCATATTCACCTCACAAGTGCCAAATATTCTCTTTCAGACTGTCAAAATTTCATCATCCGAGTGAAAAGTTTCGGAATAGCACACGGCCTAAAAGTCGAGCAAAGTTCAAGCTGGGAGCGTAAAATGAAATTTGAGAAGTGTCAATAGTACGAAAACGACTTCTAGCTAGTTTCCAGCACAAAAACAGCTGATTGCCGGTAAAACGTAAACAGCGCCAAATGTATTTACGCCAATTATCAATTATCAACTTTCAAATTAATTTTTTATTAATCTCGAGAGAGCGCTTTTATGTTTGTTCTTCTTCTCTCTTTTAAGCTAGAAAAAGTACGGAAACGCATTCTAGCACATTGCAAGTTACTACCATGATACAATTATACAGGTAGGTTTGACAACAGGCTATTTACTCACGAGATCGTTCATGGATTGTCAAAATCAAATGAATATGTTTGTTTTTTTTTTTTTGTTTGCTTTGTTTTGTATGATTTTTGACAATTCATGTTCGATTGAAAACTGTCACACCTACCTGATTAATTATACTATGGTTGCTACAATCGAGTACGGAAACAGACCAATTATGTTCCCATATAGTTGTAGGGTGCAGCGACGTGCGCCGGGAAAGAGCTAGTTTTTTAATAATTTTCAAACGTTCGGCAAGCGTGAAACGACGCATGATAAAATGGCAATGGTGTACACGTGCAATCTAACCCGGTGTCTCGACTAGCAATAATTTATTGCATGCCATTTGTCAAAATCCATTGCAAGCAATGGCAATATTCAAAGGTGGGTTTTTGATGTAATGTCATGGTGTAATAATACAAGGTAGCATTGACAGTTCGTTGGAAAACCATCTCCTGTCAAAAAATGCACTCAAAAAGAGAGCGCTCACAGACCGCCATTTAAAACACAAACAATGTTGCAAATGTTGAAGTGAAAAAAAACAACAACCTCAGCAGTTGCAGATGCTTGGTATAATAATACATGGTAGCATTGACAACTGCTTATTTTCTCTTCAACAGGAAAACATAAACTGTCAAAAACAGCTTTTTGTGGAAATACATCAGCAGCTGCTGTGGTTGTTGTTTTTTTTCACTTCAACGTTTTCAACATTGCCATGGTATAATTAATCAGGTAGGTGTGACAGTTTTCCACAGCGAACATGAATTGTCAAAATCATACAAGACAAAGCAAACAAAAAAAAAAAAACAAAAAACAGACGAGTTTGACAATCCATGAACGATCTCGTGAGAAAATAGCCTGTTGTCAAACCTACCTGTATAATTGTATCATGAACATTGCTTGTGTTTTCAATGGCGGATTGTGAGCGCTCTCTTTTTGAGTATATTTTTTGACAGTATATGATTTCCCAAGCAACTGTCAATGCTACCTTGTTTTATTATACCATGTTGCAGATGTATTTTTACAAACAGTTTTTGACAGGAGATGTTTTCTTGTAGAAGAAAAAATAAACAGTTGTCAATGCTACCTTAGCTGTGTTCGATGAAAAATTCTCAGTGCAGAGCAGGGAAGAGTAGCGCAGATCAGCTGAGTCGTCGAAAATAACTTCAGAGCAGAATAGAGCCGTTTTTTCAAAGAACGAAAAAATATCAAGTTGGAGTCATGGTAGAATTATAAGGTAGGGCCGACTCGGAGATGAATGGAGTGGAAAGCAGAAAAAAGGGGGCTAGTTGTCAAAATCAGCTGTTAATCTCGAGTTTTTTATATTCATCTTTCGCAGTTGATTTTAGGTTAAATTTTGTACAAGCTTTTTTTCAAATTTAACACTTCCGCGGTATTTTATAGATTTATTTACAATGTTTTTACAATATTTCCACTCAAATTAACACAAATTTAACAACTTAACACGCACTATTTACAACTTGAAAACATAATATTTTTATTTCATTTGAGGTTTCTACGAACTTCGCCATTTTGAAAATTAGCCAACCTTTTTATTATCCACTCTTCGTTGACGCGTGAGAGCACTGAGCAGAGATAATGAGATGGGAAACTTCTTTTCTATTGTGAATTCTGTTGATTTTGACAGCTAAAAATGCTTCTTCTCCAATTTTTTATGCAATCACGTCTTGTGTATGTGAGTTCACCTCATATTTGTCAAAAATAGGTATTACACCCAAAAAAGTCTTCCATATTTAAAAGAAAATTGTTTTTAGCTGAGCAAGAATATTGTTAATAATAGTCGATAAAGAACTTTTGTTAACATAGAAATGTTAGTTTTGTCAATCTAATTTGTGGAGTTACTTTGATAACAGACAAAAATATTTTTGATAGAAAAAAAATTGAATTTAAAATGAAAAAAACTGTTCTATTTACAAGTGGTGTTGTTAGCAGAAAAACATAATTGAATTTCTTTCAAGAACAGCTATATCTTTGTTTTAAAAACTCTGTTCTAATTTTTAAATGCATGAATTTGTTTGAACAAACATTGTAAGCTAGCTTTTCCCTATGTGTACAGTGGTGGCTTAGCTGTCGAAAGTGAGATATTCACCAGCGCTCATGTCCATCCAGAGGGGTGAATTCATCGAGAATCCATCGAGAGGGGTGAGTTTGTCATGAAATTTTACTAATACATTTATAACATTTGCATTAGTATTGACTGCATTTTGGCATACAGCTATCTCCTTTTTGCCGAAGTTTCCAATCTCTTTATCTCTGGCACTGAGCGACTCGGCCCTACCTTACAATTCTACCATGGTTTGAGTAAACTGTCAAAAGTCACATATTAAATACTGCACCATATCTTTCTCACCATTGCCACATTCCTGCTCAATGAAGGAATGAGTCTGAAAACGTTCAAAAGTTAGCTAGTTTCCATTAAGCAAACAAAAAAAAAATTAATAAATACCTTTTTATAAGCCATCTTTGCAGTTTCTATTTTTCAAACTTTCTATTTTTCTAACAAGAGCCAAAACAGCTGATTGGTTTATTTGCTGCTAACTTACACCACAAAAAATAGTAGTGTAGAAAAAAACAAAAAGCGCAACTTAAAGCAACTTCAAAAAACAAAGATCAAGAGCAAGTGAGAGCAGCTAAGAGCAGAAAAAGGAACTCATCGAATACTTTTTGCTGATCTGGAATGAGAAATTTCAATCTATAGCAGTCATCGAACACAGTTCTTGTATTATTATACCATGAGGTAATGTTATTTCATTTTAAAACGCCCCGAACAAATTAGTATGCTGCTCGAGGGCGCAATCCTGGAATTTTGTCAACAGTAGGCATAACCTAGTAAAAAAGTTGAATTGGTAGTCGATTCTTTGTCAGAAAAGTGTGTTAGGTATAATGAGTGCTGCATACATAGAACGCTTCGAGGCAGTTTTCCCTCTGCAACCATCCAAAAGGACCAAAAATGTCCTATGCAGCGGCGGCAAAGTACTTGAAAAAGTTACAGCCTTATTCATAAACACATTTTAGAGGCAGCGTAACTTTTAACGGGCTTTAAACAAGAAAACTTTATTCATAAACATTTTTCGCGGTTGTTTAGAGCTGCGTAACTTAAACGCCGAAATTGGCGTTTAAAGGCTGCGTAAGTACAACCATGATTTTTGTTTGTTTTTTCGTTTAATATCAAAGACATGCTCTTAATTCTTAATTTTTGTAGAGATTTTCTATAGTTCAGACATAAACCTTACAAACATAAGCAGCGAATGAAAAAATGTTTATGAATAACAATGCTAGCAAGGTTGCATAGAGGCTGCGTAAAGCCTTAAACAGTGCGTAACTAAACAATCATTAAAAGGTTGTTTAAGGAAATATATTGAACTAGCATACCCGTTCCCAGCGTTGCTTGGGATAATAAATAAAAATATAAATATAAATATGAAAACATATTTAAATAAAGACTCGATATTTTGCGCAGCTGTTCAAGCCACAACCTAACGCAATGACATTTCAGACCGTTGAACGCACAACAGCCATGGTAGTACAAAACATTTCACCACCACAACTTACATGGAATTGAAATCACCATCATGATTAAATTAATAAGGTTACCTTGGGGCTGATCGAACTCTCTTTTCAGAACCCACAATTGTCAAAATCAATGAAAAGCAACAACAACAACTTCATCGGCTTTACATGTTATCAATTTTCGCTTTCAGATTTTGTATGAACTGTCAACTTCGATTTGACATTCATGGGCACTCGCTCTCACCCTTGCGACACCCTCATTAGTTCAACCATGATTACTACCATCCAATTACCAAAAAATTATAGAAGTTAGTTTCGCCATTAATAAAAATGGCCTTTAATGACAACCTTATATTTTTGTTTTTTTTTTTACTCAGCTTTATTCTAAAATTATGTAAAATTTATCTGAATCTATTTATTAAATTTTTTAACTCAGTAGCTATTGAAATAAAAAGAGTGGCAAGCAATCTTAGTATGAAAATCAGAATAAATACGATATATTGGGCTTATGGCAACACTGCAGCAGAAATAAACTGAGTGCAACTATCCACTCAAGATGGCAGTGCGGTGAGTTATAGACTCTCACCTCTCTCTCTCTCAACAAAGAGCTTAAGTTATTGTTTGTTGTTATTTTGAGCTGCTTATACAATGACAGCATGGATTAAAATGCATGAATTCTTAAATAATTTAATAAAAAGTTTTACCAAAAACGTAGTACCCAGTAGCAGGGTCGCTTATTATAGCAATTGAATGGTAAAAGAACAATTAAAATCGGTTCAGCAGTTACCCCGTGATTGAACGATAAAATCCGAGAGAACCCTTTTATATAATAGTATAGATAAGGCTGTTAGTCTTTTGTCCAGAAGTGGGTGCAACGCTTCAAGGAGTCTAAAAACGTCGATGACTTTCCCGGTCGTGGCTCAACAGGGAACGTGACAAAGAAGGATGAACAAATAATAGTGAGTTTGTTTTCGTGGAATCCTGGCGTAAGCTTGTGTCAAGGGCAAGCAAAATTGAAGCAAAAAGGTCTAAATTTATCGCACGTAACTATTCGTAACCATTTGCGTGCAAATAATTTAAAATGGCGAAGCACAATGAAGAAAACATGATGAAACATGAATTCGATTTGAGCGAGGATGTGGAAGAATCCGTGCCAATGGTCTTGGTGACCATCGGCTAGTGTAGAACTGAATAAAAAGCTCAAGCCTGTGTTAGATAACACGGGCGCATAGGTCAGACGTAGAATACGTTAGTCATTAACAGCCTTATTCAATAGATTTCCTTAAACAACCTTTAAACGCTTGTTTAGTTACGCACTGTTTAAGGCTTTACGCAGCTTCTATGCAACCTTGCTAACATTGTTATTCATAAACATTTTTTCATTTTCTGCTATGATTGTAAGGTTTGTGTCTGAACTATAGAAAATGTCTACAAAAATTAAGAATTCCTATGGATTTAGGATGGCCGCCGCATAAAAAAATGCTGCAAAGGGCGCATATGGAGCATGTCTTTGATATTAAAAGAAAAGACAAACACACCCCCGTACAGTGTTGCCAGAACTTTTTTGAGAAAAGCGCGAGATTTAAAAAAAATATCGCCCCAAATCGCCATTTTTTCTAAGAAATTTATTATATTAGAAAAAACAAAACAAATTACATACATTTTTTTTCAAATAATATTGAGATCTGTTAATAGTATTAGATATTCTTATTTTCATATTTTTGAGATCTATAAAAAATAATAAAAAAGCTACTTCATTTTATACGAGAATTTTGATTGTTAAAGAACATTTTTTTAGAGACTATAACTTTTTAGAATTTTTCAATATGCAACTTTAAAAACAAAACTTTTTGCAAAAAACGTAGTTCCTTCAGCCATATTAGACTCTTCCTCCGTTTCGTCAATTCTTGAAGTATTGTTTAGTTCATACATTGATTTAGTTTATACAAGATGAATGCCAACTTACAAATATTGTCAAACATTTTTCCGCCTACGGCTGTCTTAATTTTGTATGCCGATTACCAAAATTCTTCACTTTCAGATGGCACTTTGTTTTTGAAAACATTGCTCCATGGCAATGTCAACAAAGATTCGTATTCGATTTCTTCTGCACGTTGCTCTTCAAGAGATAGATAATGAATAGGGAGTTCACGGAAAGAAGGTCTTATATAGTTTAAACATCTTTCAGGACATAAAATAAAAGCATTTTCAAAAATTTCTAACAGACTAGGTAATCGTTTTAACATTTCCTTGATTAAAACTATAATGAAATCCTGGCATTTTGATAGTATATCTATCATAACAATATCATCACTTAATTTGTGAATTTCTTCATGGAACTGATAATGAAATGTAAGGTCATTCATTTTTTTATAATTGCTTTTATCCGCTAAAATTTTATTTAAGCTGAATGTAGCTAAATTATCAAAATTGAAATATTTGACAATGTCTTCTTTTATAATTTTTGAAACAAGTCTTTTAATAAATGTTGTGATTTCAACATAGCTTGAAAAAAGTCAACTTTTTCTCGTTGAAAATATGAACTAACCTACGGTCTACACGAGACAATTTGTCATAACAATTGCAATACACTCACACATTTTTTACTAACACATTCACATTTTCTCAGTCGACAGCTCAATTGTCTCAACAATCAGGCAGACAGTTGAACTAACAACGATTTGACGTGGGCTGACAATTTTTGACGTTTTCTTTTGTTTCTTTTGAATAATTTGAAGTTTTTGCGTTTGTTTGTCAAAAATATTTTTGAAAGTGGAAAACAATTATAAATATATTTATATATAAAGAACTGCCTTTCGGCACATTCAATTTCATGCACCTATTATACGGCTTCATCACATGTTTGCCGAGAGCAAAAGCATCGTCGCCGATGAAATAGTATGGTATTTTGTTGTTTACGCCTGCGACCAAATCGGATGCTCTTGGAATCTTTAACGTGCCTTCTTGGATTCCTTTGTACAGATACCCTTCTTGGAATATTGTGCTGTCGGAAACTTTGCCATTGCAACCAACATCAACAAAGCTGAACCTTCCATGAGCGTCTACTGATGCAAACAGCACAATGCTGAAGAATCCCTTGAAGTTATAAAATTGGGAACCTGTATTCGCTGGAGCTTTGATGCGAATGTGCTTTCCGTCAAGAGCTCCGAGAGTATGTGGGAACTGCCACAAGTTATTGAAGTCTGTTGCAATTTGTAGCCACTCATCTTCGGTTTGAGGCACCTACAAAGATGTAGAATCATTAAAGAGAAAAAAAAAATTACTTAGAATTTCAATTATAGGCTTTTAAAAACTAAAATTAAATTTGGAATGCAGTAAATTTTAATTTCTATTTTTTAGAGCTGCAGTCTTGGTGTCGACGACTCAACATCATCATCGATGAATAATGATGTCACGCAAGAAATTGTTGACACAGAAGAAGATTGCGTTTTGTTCACACCTTCTTCCTCAAAAAAGGTGAAACATTCCGACTCAACACCATCAAAATTTGATGCCGCGCTCAACGCTATTGTCGGATTGACAACGTCTCCAAAGAAGACCGATCATTTAGATCACTTTGGGGAGAGCATGGTCTTGCAATTGCGTTCGATGCCTGAAAGATTGCAATACCGCACAATGGCCGACATCCAAGCAATGGTATACGAAAGGAAGTTTGGAGCAACAAAGGAGGCAACAAATTTCCCCACGCCTTCACCCGAAGCAGGGGGCTCTACCATAATCAGCCAAGCGCTGACGGAGGCAGACATTTCCTTTGCTGAAGAAACAGAATTCATTTGGTGATTGATTCAGGATTTACATAAATGAAACACATTGTGAACGTTTGATCTCATTTTGTAACGTATTAATTTTTTTGGTTTTTTTCGTATTAAATAAAATTTTATATCTATTTATATAAAAATGAATCTTCATTTGTTCGGATGCTTAAAACTTCAAAACTGGGATGGGCTTTGGAAAGGGGGGTGTGGCTCCGCCCATACACTTTTAATTTTTGATATCAGACACATAGCTTCGGAACTAAATGTCGTTTAAATTTTAACTACAAAGCAGCTAGAATATTTTTATGAATAACAAATTTTTAAAAGACTTTTTAACATTAAAAAGCTTTTTACCTATTGAACGGTTTAAAGCTATTTCAAGATATTTTTATGAATACGGCTGTTAAATTTCAAATTAAGAAAAATTTGAATTACTTTTAAAATACCTACCCGCAAAAATTCTGGCTGCAAGCTTTTATATATTGCTTTCAATACGTTTGGCATAAAGGCAGCAATCGTTTTCCGGGAGACTCTCGACAGATACTCCAAGGATCTATAGGAGTCCCCTGTGGCGAGATACCTTAATGTTATTGCCAGCTTCGTCCTTGCAGGAATTGCCAGCCGCATTACTGTGTCCTCTTTTCTTATTCCAGATTCAACCTTAATTAATACGAATAATTTTGATTTTTTTACAAATATAGAGTATACAAATTAAGATAAGGTGAGAACCTACCAACGACAAAATATGCTCAAAATTTGCGGAGGTGAAGCGAGTGAAATTTCGGAAATCATCCTCATCCCAAAGCAAATCCTTCAGAAGGTGTTCTTCCAAGGCATGATCAGGCCTCTTTGCTAGGAAGGGTTTAACCCAGCATTTCCTATCCGTTTTTTTTTTTTCGCTCTCCTCTTTCAATTTATATAGCTCGCGCAGGAGTACAATGGCAGCAATTTGCCTCTGCGCTTGAGACATGCTGAAATTGGGCTGCTGAAGGATGTTGGACTGCGAAAGAGCCGAAAAGGTGCGCTGCAGTTGCTTGTGCTACAGAGGATGTTGGACTGCGAAAGAGCCGAAAAGTTGCGGTGCAGTTGCTTGTGCTGCTGGAGGTGGCCCTTGGAGGTTGTTGGACTGCGAAAAAAGCCGAAAAGTTGCGGTGCAGTTGCTTGTGCTGCTGGTGCTGGCACTCAGAAATCGTTGGCCAGCTAAAAAAATAAGCAAACAATTGGAAAGAACCAAATAAATACAATTTTATTGTGCAGTACTTACTGCTGCTGCTGGCGGTGGCACTTGGAAGATGTTTGAAAGCGAGAGTAAAAAAAGTTGCGGTGCAGTTGCTTGTGCTGCTGGAGGTGGCCCTTGGAGGTTGTTGGACTACGAAAAAAAGCCGAAAAGGTGCGCTGCAGTTGCTTGTGCTGCTGGTGCTGGCACTCAGAAATCGTTGGCCAGCTAAAAAAATAAGCAAACAATTGGAAAGAACCAAATACATCCAATTTAATTATGCAGTACTTACTGGTGCTGCTGGCGGTGGCACTTGCAGATCGTTGAAGCGAAAAACCAAATTTAGTGCGGAAAACTATTTTTTTTTAATTAGAACGAGATTTTCAATTTTTGTGTGTGATTTTTTCACTTTCACAAGCAAACTTTGTATTTTTTTGAAGTTTTCTGTATTCTTTCTTTCCACTTTCAAAAGAAACGTCTAATAACTTAACAAATGTCATTTATTGTCAAGCAATTGTTAAGCCCACCTACGTCACGATAGACAATTTTCTTTGAATTGAAAAAAATTTGACAACTAATATGAATTCAAAAAACTATCATAACAATTGTCTTGTGTAGACGCAGCGTAAGTGAGTTGATGTTTTAAAGAAACGGTCTCAAAAAAATAAGTATTTCGATATAAATAAATTATCGATAAGGGCTTGTGAGCTGTGTTCAGTCGCATTGTTAACAGAGTGTTCCAAACACTTAAAACAATTGTTATTTTCTTTAATTGAAATTTTAAACACATTAGATGAGTTTATGAAAAAAGGTTGTTTTTACAAAAATCGCCCAAAAAATCGCCAGGCGATTTCCTAAAAATTTAAGCGCAAAAACGCTTTTAAAAAAATTTTAGGCGGCCTCGGTAGTCGAGTTGGTAGCGTGCTCGACTGCCACCCCAGAGGTTCCGGGTTCGATTCCCGGCCAGGCCATGGTCCTTCGCTTTAAAACCTTTCTAAATTTTCTATCCTCATTTGTAATCAACTGAAATTAAAAATTCATCAATATTTACGACTTGAAGTTGTAGTTGATGGTAGAGAAGTTTGTTTATGAGATTGCCTTTATAACTTGAATTGACTGAGGTAAAGGCATAACACTTGCCTCTGATTCAAATTCACATGTTTCTTTGGCTTTCCACCACACTTAGAACATCCTACATATGTTTCACTTGATTGCCCTTTCCTTCCCACTAATCTATCACCCCATTTCGAACCAAGGCAGACTTGACTGAATAGGTATTCCACCTGAAATCCTTGGTTCAAAGCTAAAAAAAAAAAAAAAAAAGGGAAATTTGAGAGAGTGAGCGAGGGAATAAATTTTGCCCACCGCGGTCACCAAATGATTCGGCTGTCGATACCAAATCACTGGATCAAAACAGTGTTGCGTTGTGGAAATATTCACAATATTTGTATTTTTGCATGCAAATAGTACACTTTTAGTACGAAATCTATCAAAGCAGTAATGAAACCTGCATAATAGCAACACTCACCATACTAATACTCGTCATACTTTTTTGCATAAAGTATTAAAAGTAGCAAAAAGTATGCTAGTGATCATAGATCAAATGACCGCCAGCATAACATACTTTGGGCACGACATTCATCAAACGGAAAAAGAGAGTTAAAACTCGTGCCCGTGACCGTCTACATAACATCGCCCAATGTTGTGTATGTACACATCGTTCGCTACTTGGTCATTATACTTCTTCTCTTTCTCACACTGGTTCTGGTCATTATACTTCTTATGGTCATTATACTTCTTCTTATACTTCTAATTATACTTCTTCTCTTTCTCACACTGGTTCTGTGATGAATACACAGATAATCGTACTGCTCTTACACATGATGTTATAATACATAAAATACAAAGCATATGAAAATTAATACAAAATTTGAAAGAGTTAAATTTTGATTTACTTATAGAATCAAAAAAAGTATATGTAGCAATATGATTATTTAAATACAAATCAAAAGAAGACATAGTAAATATGTTACGACCATACTTGAATTTTCTTCAATGCATGCTTAAAGTATTAAAAACTTATAATGAAAGTGACGAACCCTTTCTCAAAATTTTGTGCTCCAGATCAACACCCCCGTACATGGTAGAATTATAATTCTACCATGCCCCCGTATAACGTATTTTACGTTAAAAATATTTATTTTTGCTGTATTGGAAGAGAAAAAAATAAACAGAATTCGCACAAAATGCTTTTTATTCAATATTAACAGGATATTCATTTATGAACAGAAATTGCAAAAATATACAAAACTCATGAAACTAAATAACACAAATTTTTAAAAAATAAACGTATTGACGTAGATTTATCCTTTGCTCTTAGCCCATCTCCACTTCAGACTCATTGCTATCTTCCATTATTTAGATAACTTGTCAAGAGCAAGTTGAGGTTGCAAGTCTCGACATTGATCATTATCCCTAACTGCTTGTTGCTCTTTCGTGCATGCATCATGTCCACGCCATTATCTTCCTTTACTGCATCATCATTTGAGGCTGAATCGAGGTTTTTGATCTTTTTTGTTTTCTGCAACGAAAATCACATAAGCCGCAAGAACGATTATTATTGTTTAGTTTTATGAAATTCAGCCACAGCTATTGATGTTTTAAAGATTCGCCTCGTTTTCTTAAGTTTTTTTCTTATTAAATTAAATTAATAAGTTTATCAATTTAAATTAAAACTACGAATAGTAACAAAAGTTATTAGGGTACCATAAATAGTTAAAAAAATGTCGATTTTAAGTAAGATAAAAAGGGGGAACCAAACGTGAAGCACGACATTATTATAATAAATTAATATTTTAATTCCTTCCAGTAGTGTTACTCATTTTGGAGCTACAATAGCTAAGAATGCTCGTCCTTAGCTACACACAGAGACTCAAAAACAGGCGGCGTGGCAATATCCTCAATAGAATCTTCAGTCACTACTTTATGACGGTTGCATTTTGCAACCTTCAAATCAGTTTTTTCAATTTTATCTTTACGACTTTTTGCAGTATGTCGTATCTTTGATGCTGCAGATGAAGTCGATGGCTTTTCAATTTTAACACTATTTGTTGCTTCCGTCTTTACTTCCGAGGGTTGTTCATTTGTGGGTGCTAACGTTAGTTCTTGCTTTTGTGGGATCCAACGCGAAGAAATCTTTTTTGCGGCCAAATGATCATGCAATATCTTATTGATGCTTGTCATACTAATACCTAAAGATGCCTCAATCTCACGGTATGTCACATTAGGATCTTGCTTTATGAGTTCACGTACAGCATCTATGTTTTCTTGCACAGCAACTGATTTTGGACGACCTTCACGGATTTCGTCGTGGAGCGACCGTCGTCCACGATTGAATTCGTTATACCAGTTTTTTACAGTGCTGTACGATGGTGCTTTATCGCCGTATATTGATTTGAGTTCATCGATGCATTCTTTTCTTGATAATCCACGTCGAAAGTTATGGAAAATAATGGTACGAAAATGTTCGCGAGTTAACTCCATTTCCTTGCCCGAGATGAAATTTTAAAATTACTTTAAACAAACAGCGATAGAATAGAAACTATGCTGGAACTGTCAAAAAGTCGGCAACACTTGGAGGGTAAAGTCAATAGCTGAAATGATGTATTAAAAACTACTACTTATATCATATAACAGGCGGTCTACACTTACAATCGCATGCAAGGTTGCTTGCCCAAACCTTAAATTGTGAGCGTAATCAAAGTATGTCAATCAAAAGGTAATATTTTTATTATGTTTGTTTTCCGTTGATTTTGAATGGCATTTTATTTTCCAAAAAATTTCGCATTTACGCTGCACTCTTTGAGAATTCTGCCCTTTATGTGTTCTTTTCCCGAAAAAATTCTGACCTGCGTATTAAATCGTGTTCTTTTCTCGAAAATGTTGACCTCGAAAGTAGAACAAATGCAGTATTTTTGCTCTTACAAGAGTGACGGTTTTAAATTCTGCTCTCAAATGCTACCAACTGAATGGACAAAAAAAGTGACATGAGTTTGACATGAGATTATGCATCCATTGACATTTTTGCTATTGTCGTGCCGTGTCGTTTTGGCAAAAGTGAAAACGCCCATTGTCAAAAATTCATGCAGCCCCAGGGGCTAGCATAAATTTTGACAATCAGTAAGAGAATTTTAGACACAAGTAAAAATAGAAAAAAGCACTTGTGAGTTCGTCAGTCATAAAGAAGTTTAAAATTTGGCGCCTCGGTAGTCGAGTAGGTAGCGTGCTCGACTGCTATCCCAGAGGTCCCGGGTTCGATTCCCGGCCAGGCCATGGTCCTTCGCTTTAAAAAAAAAAAACCTTTCTAAATTTTCTTTTCCTCTTTCCTAAAAATCAACTGAAACAAATTTACCACTGAAACAATTAATATTTACCACTTGAAATGAAATTATTGAAATGTATTTATCACCAATGTTTACGACTTGAAATTAAACTATTGAAACTATTGAAACTATTGAAAATTTATCTATGAATAATTTAATATAAGTAGTCTGTAAGAGTTGATTCTCTGTTAGATGAAAATAAGTAAATAAATAAATAAATAAAAAACTCAGAAAAGAAAAGAAACTCAGAAAAAGAAAATTTTGTACTTCCGGTAGCATAATAACCAGAAGTGGGAAATATTTGCCTAAAATACTATTAATTAATAGTAATACTAATAATTAAAACTATTAATAATTAATACTAATGGTCCACGCTCTCTCAACGAAATTTTGGAGGCCTTTCGTTTTTGCCATTTGCAGCATGTAAATATCAAATATGAACAAAAATATTGCTCTCCACTATATTATAAGATAAACAAATTTATTTGAGTATTCGTCGTTACATGTAAACATTAGCTGTGTTCGATGACTGCTCTAGATTGAAATTTCTCACTCCAGATCAGCAAAAAGTGATCTTAGCTGCTCTCACTTGCTCTTGATCTTTGTTTTTTGAAGCTGCTATAAGTTACGCTTTTTGCTCTTTTCTACACTACTATTTTTTGTGGTGTAAGTTAGCAGCAAATAAACCAATCAGCTGTTTTTGCTCTTGTTAGAAAAATAGAAAGTTTGAATAATAGAAACTGCAAAGATGGCTTATAAAAAGGTATTTATTAATTTTTTTTGTTTGCTTAATGGAAACTAGCTAACTTTTGAACGTTTTCAGACTCATTCCTTCATTGAGCAGGAATGTGGCAATGGTGAGAAAGATATGGTCATGATACAATAAGAAGGTAGGGTAAGGAGCTTTGACAATACCTACTGCTTATGTCAAAAAGCATTTTAGCGAAACCACTTTTCTGTATATTTCATAAATGTGGGATAAACACATAGAAAAGGAATTTTATTTAGGGTAAAAAGGAAAAATGTGAATCAATGTGTCTATAATTGAAACAACGCATTATTTAGTTATTTTATAGCTTTATTTTCACTAATTTAACATTGATTATAATTTTTTGTTTAATTTTGTTTTCTTTATATCTTTTTTTTTAAAATTTTATTCTAATGTGCATACAATATCTTATAAAAAACTTTTTTAAGTCTTCTTAAGATAGTGGAACTGTTGAAGATAAATCAACTTCTTTTTAAAAGTTCCTCGTTTATCAATATTTCAGCAAAACATTTTATATAAAACGCTTACCTACGGAAACCATGAAACATGGATTTGATAGGATTTTTTTCTTAAGATATGGTAGCACAGTATTTTATGGTTTTGACATTAGCAGTAGGTCTTGTCAAAGCTCCTTACCCTACCTTCTTATTGTATCATGGATATGGTGCAGTATTTAATAGGTGACTTTTGACAGTTTAATCAAACTTGATATTTTTTCGTTCTTTGAAAAACGGCTCTATTCTGCTCTGAAATTATTTTCGACGACTCAGCTGATGTGTGCTACTCTTCCCTGCTCTGCACTGAGAATTTTTCTTCGAACACAGCTATTAATAATTTAAATAACTTTTGTTGAAAAATACAAATGTGGACTGCACGCCATATTTTTGTATGTGAAAATTATTTCAAATTAAGTTTGCTTCTTTTTTTTTAACAAAACTATTTTTTCTATCGAATCTCGAAAAAAATATTAATTTTAGAAAAAATAAATAATAATAGAGGTAATGGTTGTTGAAGATGACGTAGCGTTTAGTTTGAATAAAGTATTGTTAAGCCAAGCGTAACATGGCGGGACGTAGCGTAGAGTTCTGTAGAAAGCAGATTTCTTACGCCAAGTTACGTTTTTTACCGTTTTACAGCTGTGTTCTATAACGAAAAATTGTGATGAACTAGAAAATTGAGTTGAAATTGAACGTTGCACTACAAATTCTGTAATCGAGCGTTTCCACCGCCCGAACGAACGAAGAAATCATCGCGAACAAATCGTCGCGATGAATTCTTCGTTCGGTCCAACTGTTTCCACCGCACGAACACAAGTTGCGAACATTGGTAAGTCGCCATCTTGTTCGTTCGTGCAGTGGAAACACTTAAATTCAATGCTTGCGAGCATCAGCGTTGATCAATATTTGTTTATGCAAACGTACTAAATTTGATTAATTTTTACTACTTTTATGCCTTTTAATTTAGGTTTTGTGTAGGTAATTTATTATATAAAGAATATTATATAAATAATTTGCTTATATAAAGTGCTAATAAAATATCAAAGTAAAACAAAGTTCTTTTGCGTTAAATTTTCAATATATTTTCTTTCTTTTTTGTTTTTCCTACGTTATTAACTACAATTTCAACAAATCTACTACCTATGCGCAAATAAGCAGTGGATTCGCCCAAAAAGATCGAGCGTCGGCCGATCAGAGCGAACGAAGAAATCTTCGTTCGTTCGTGCTGGAAAAGTGTTTACACTGCGCGAATAGCGCTCGCGAGCATTTTGTAAAAAACCAATGTTCCGAACCTTGGTTCGGACCAAACTGTTTACACTGCCTGAACGAACGAAGAAATCTTCGTTCGTTCGGGCAGTGGAAACGCTCGGTTATACCCCTTTTACATTGGTCAAGAATTGAAGTCAATTCTTTGCTATTCCCTTTTAAACTTACCCTTTCTTCTGTTGATGTCCGCGTCTTTCATTGACAAATGCAAAAGTTGACTGTCTCTTGACCAATGTAAAAGGGGTCTAATCGTTCATTGAGGATGCAACGTTCCGCTACGCAATGTCCCACTACGCCACCTCACGTCACGATTAAGTAATCAAGCCTTAACTGTCCAACCTAAATTGGTGCGTGTTGTGTTGCATTTCCAAGACCCCTTTTACATTGATCAAGACTTGAAATCAAGTCTGTGAGTTTGTTCATGAAAGACGCGGACATCAACGTGAGAGAGTGGGTAAGTTTAAAAGGGAATAGCAAAGAATTGAATTCAAGTCTTGACCAATTTTAAAGGGGTACAAGCAACCAAATGTGCTATAAGGCTACCCAAACGCATGATACAACAATTACAGGTACTATTGTTGTCAGTGCGCTGTGGGCATTGAATGTCAAAAATAAGTGATGTGCACCGAAACAAAAATAAAAAGGTATTTTTTGTTTTTTCTTAAAGCATATATGTCCAACAATTTTAAACAAAGGAGTCTTATTTATTACAACTTTGCATCATGTGGCTCGTTTACACAATTTTTTAAAGATCTTTCTTCCATCGCTGGTAAATTATATTGATCTAGTGTTAATTTTTCTTAACTTCCATGGCTCTTTATCAAATCCCAACCACTTTAAAAATATTCTACGCATTCTTCTACCAAATTTATAACTCTAGTGTTAATAATAAGGCTACGCCCTTTTTCAAACTTCTATAACTTTTTTGTGTTTTTTAAACTATGCAAAATCAACTAATAAAATAAGTATATTTAAATTGTGCCATTTTAAAAAATTATTTTTCCCCTTCTAAGAAAAATTCCTTTTTATTTTAAGAAAAACAACACCGTCAATTGTCATCACCGCATTTTGACATTATATGCCTACGTTAAACAGCTGTTTCAGCTCTAATAATACTACCTTCCTTATTGTATCATGCCCAAACTCAACGCTATGTGAACTTCAACAATCATTGCCTTTAAGCAAGAACAAGTTGTGACCCTCACCATATGGAATTGACGGCTCTCCGCAAAATCGCAAAAAAAAAAAAATCGCAAAAAAAAAAAAGGAAAAATCACCCAAATGAAAAATGACCCAAAAATTTATGAAAAATCGCCCAAAACGAAAAAATGAAATTTTACCCAAGAAAACGAAAAAAAGCCCAAAAATTTTTGGAAAAATTACCCAAAAACAAAATCGAAAATTCACCCAAAAAAATGAAAAATCCCCCAATATTTTACATTGTGTTCCCACACGATATACGAAATTCCCTTGTACGAAATGAGCATTTTCAAGACCTGTATTTTTTTTTTAAGTCATTTTAATTCAATAATTTGATGATATAAATACTTTTTATGTGGATATTATATTATAATACTATTTATGTAGGAAGTGCGTTAAATTTAAAAATTTAATTCATTTTAATTTTATATAATCTCATACTTAAAAATCTATAAAAACATTTCGTACAATGGAAAAATACTGATTCTTTTTCAAAACAACAAGTTTCTTTGGTTATCAAAAAATTTCAAAAAGAAAAAATTACGGCGGAGGTGGTGGGGGGAGCAGGGCGGGGCGACGGGTGGCGCGTGCGATCCGTCGCACTACGCGTAATCCACCGCGCCGTGATACGCGCGATCTGCCGCGTCGCGATGCGCGGGCGCGTTACTAAATATTTCCTTTGACTTGACCAAGCAAACTCAAGCAAAGAAGAACCGCTGCTTTTACTTTAAATGCCGTTATCTTAAAAAACTGATTGACGTTTCTTATTTAACCCTTAAATGCACCGTGTATCTTTGGCTTACGGCTATATTTTTGGTTTGATTTTTTTCAAATCGGTTCTATATTATTTAGAATATTATAAGTCTTAAATAAAAATATAGTTTTTACTTCTATTTGTCATACTTTTTTAAAAAATTATGTACAAAGTCAAAAAAAAATTTTTTTTAACTAAATAAACACTATTTTTAACAGTTTAACTTCCAGGAACAAATAAATAATTTTGATTAGGAAAAAATACCGACTGCTTTCAAAACATGTCCTTTAGTGATCGAAGAAATTTCGATCCAAAACTAAAAGAATTTTCGATCTAAATAGAAAACTAAAAAAAATTTTCAAAACTAAAAACGCAGTTTTTATTTTTACTCAATTTTACATAAAATATATTTTTTCGGTAAAAATCGGGGTCCTTGTGCATTTAAGGTTTAATATTGAAAACGAAAGATCACCCAAAGAAAATGAAAAATCACCCAAAAACGAAAAGTAAAATCGCCCAAAAGCAAAAAACGAAATTTTACCCAACAAAAATGCAAAATCGCCCAATTTTTTTGGGTGTTTTTTCATATGAAAAATCAGCCAAATTCATATGGAAAAAAATTGGGTGATTTTTCATTATTTTTTTTGGGCGATTTTTCTTTGGGAAATAGGCATACATTTTCTATTTTTATAGCAAGTGATATCCTCTCTGATTTCATGAGATACTAGAAGATTGAAAAAGTTCAACTTTTTGAACGTTTGCTATAAAAGTTTATCACTTGCTATAAATTTGACTAACATTCTTATAGTTGTTGTAAAAAAATAAAAAAAATAAAAAAAATTTTGTTAGCTTAATTTTTTAGTTCACTTCGGGGAGAAATAACGCAGCTTTTGAAAATTCCACGCGGCACGGTTCGTGGCAATTTAGTCGCAATTATATAATAATAAAATATGTCTGCCTCGTGTGTTTTTCGATATGATCGCTGATGGACGCATCGATGTTCCAAAGAATACGAAAAACTTCCGCACCTTGTGTACCGACGAAAAAGGCTTTGGCCTCAAGGGTTCTTGTTTTCATCGCGTTATTTCCAAAAGGTGGTGTTTTCACAACGACATTGGTGGCAAACCTATTTTGGGCGACCAAGATGAGAACTTCACTTTGAAGCACACTGATGCTGGTATCCTACCTATGGCCAATACTGGTCCGAATATCAACGGATGGAAATTCTTCATTCTTACCGAGTGGACTTCATTGTTTGATGGAAAGCGAGTTTGGACAAGTTGTTGAGGCATGGATGTTGTCAAATCCTGCAAGATTATCGTTGACATCATGTTTTCGAATGTTAACATGTTAAAGTAGCGATAAAGAAGATGCCTGAAAAAGCAGCTGTGGTTCGGTGTCAGCGCAATAAACACAGAGATACTGGTGGGTCAGTAATCTCGAACTTGGCAAAACTTTCGAGTCTAGCGCTAAATGAACTGCGTTAAGTAGTGTGATATCACGAAACTCCTGCACTCCAGCGATGGCCGCAGCATTGCTTCAATTTAAATAATTTAGATCGTTTGTATTTTTGAAATTATGCACTTTGGAGAACTTGAGGAATCCTTTACCATCAACTCTTATAACAACTCAAATATGCTTTGGCTTGGATTTTAAAAAACAAATTATTTTATTTGCTTATTAATATGAAATGTCAAAATTTTATAGCTAGAATGACATGTATGCATCTCTCTCTTTATAGCAAGTTTTTAGTGATATGGGATAGGAGAAGATCATAGAAGATAGCATGGAAACGTGGCTTTATTCTTGTTTTTCTTTTCGTTCTCTTTGTCCCAGCCAACTTCAGTACCGAATCGACTTTCAAATTTAGAAATTTGAATCGAATTGTGTTAGTGGATTTATACAAAATGTATGTGCATAAACCAATTTTTACAGTTACAGTCGCAAGCGCACCATTTGGATTGGACCGTAATAGCATGTTTCCACGGCACCCTGAACAACGTAATTCGGCTCTCATTCGTAATTCGAGGCTGAATTATGTTCCGAATTAACTAATTCGCCATACAACATTTGACAAGCTGAATTACCTCATTCGAAGTTGATTCAGTTTGAATTAACATCCGAATCAAGTAGAAATCGGTTTCATCTCTAAATTTTATCGAAAATTAATCGAAAACAGCAATGGAAGAAAGACAAACAAAACAAAAAGTCAAAGACCGCTGTCAAAGTGAGTATTGGCTGAATTACAATACTGCGTTAGGTCGGTCGGCCTTTGACAGCTCGACTAGAAACAATGGGTTCTTATGAAGCAACACAAAATATGACCTCATGCATTGCGTCGACCTCATCCCGTAAATATGAATTTGAGGGGGTGACGTACGATCAACGCTATAGGCCAAAACACATAGGAGGCATGCATGCTTCAAGCATCTGACATTTGTGATTGAATATACATATTCTTATGAAGTAGCCCACATTAAAAGCATGCACGCATGCATGATGCTTGAAGCATGCCTGAAGTTGGCGAACTTTTAACTTTTTGCAGGCATCAAAGCATTGACAGAAGACATGTGTGAAATAAAAGCAATCAACACAACCAATAAGCCTAAAATATCCTCCAATTCCATTTTTAGTTGCTTTTGATTAAATTTAATGTATTTTCACTACTTTTTCTTTAAAATTTCTATTCAGTTTAACATATTTGAAATTTATCACATATGGGATGCATGCTTTCTATGTGCTTTGACCAAGCATGCTTCACAGGCATGATGCATACTTAAGGCATGCATGCTTTTTATGTGTTTTGGCCTTATGAGTAGCGACATGCTCAAGCTAGGTCGTGCTTTTGACATTCCATATTAACGCTGGGTTGCATTTTCGTTGAGCAATGCTAAAATGTGGGTGTTCTTGGATTCCGATGGAAAACTCAGATTTTCATAAGATTATCGTGGGAATTTATATTTTGATGCGAGTTTTTTTTAAATTGATCAAATTTTTTAAATTAACATGCTGCTTAAGTAGTATAAAAATGATTTTGATGAATTAAGCATGATATTAATATTATTCAATTGTATTTCATATTAAAATTTATGCATTTTTTAGTATATTATAAATAATATTATAAGGGTATTCATGCAAAATGGCAAACTTATATATTGGTCAATAAGATATTTTAATGAGGTTGGTTGAGGACGAATACTCTTAATATCATTGTTTGAATAATATAACACACAAAGGAATGTTGTGGTAAGGTAGATTGGCAAATGCCGTTCACTTTGTTTTTGTAAAGTTGTACCCAAGTACTCACTAATTACAAGTGATTCAGCGAGCATTGTACAAGGGGGCGTGGCAGCTCGAATCTGCAATATTGAATAACTTTGGAATTATAGGTCGCACAACATTGGAATTAGGTGTTCGGCCTCGATTTACATGTGCCGTTCCACTGGTAAAAGTTTATGGGCGTTGGGAAAAGGGTGTGGCACTTTTTCGGCTGCCCAAATTGTGGATATAACTTTCGAACTATTAGTCACACATCAATGAAACTTGGTAAGAATGTATTATTTAGTCTTGTCCTTTGACTGGAAAAATTGAGTGAGCATTGGACAAGGGGGCATGGCACCGCCCTTATAAGTCAAACTTATGGTATCAAATAGCTTTGGAGTTAAATGCCACATAATAATGAAACTTGGTATTGAGCTGCCACTTGGTAATGTCCATCTACTAGAAAACCTTCAGCCATTCTTATTTTTATGAAGAGAACTTCTGAAATGCACTGTCGAATCGTGGCGTTCCAGAAATCGTTTTCTACCCTATTTTTTAGAGCATTTCGTACAAGGGCAATCATTATATCATAGAAAAACACGATAAAAGTTCAAGTAAATCTTAAATTTTATACACCAAATGAAAGATTAATTTCCAAGCTTTAATAATATATTGTCTTTAATCCATAGTAATAAAGGTTAATTTTGAAGAAAAAAATGGTTTTATGTAAAAAATAAAATTACTTTTACATGCAAATATCTTTAAAATCTGAAATACTGAACGGATTTCATTAATTTCAAATTTTCTGAAAGCTTATTATATTGTCTGCAATTTGGCACCTCAATCATTAATATTGGTTATATATTGTAAAAAAAAAAAATAAATTGTAAAAATCAAGGGGTGGGCCTTGTTATTTGAATCACAAAAATGGTTTTTAATTTTCGCGTAAAATTTAAACATTTTTTGCTGATAAGTGTTACAGTTTTTAAAAAGAGTTGAAAATTTGCAAATTTGAATTTAAATTAGTTTTACAATAAAAACAAATTTTGCTTCTAAAATTTCATTGTAATTAAAATTTTCGCAGTATTGAAGATATGTTAGTATTTGTGGTATCAAAATAGCGAAAATTTTTTTCATTTTACTAAATTTAAGAAAAATTATATATTTTCAGCCGTATCAATAAAAATATCTTCAAATAACTTTAAAACGTTCAATACTTAAAAAGCTTTTTAATGCTAAAAAGTCTTTTAAAATTTTGTTATTCATAAAAATGTTGTAGCTGCTTTGTAGTTAAAATAGGAACACTTTCGATTTGAAGTGGGAAGAGTGTCAATAATGGTTTGTGTATTTGATAAATTCAATGACTTTTAATTTATTTGTCACAATTTCGTCAACATTTTGATGTTTAAACATCGTTGTTTTTTCGAAGCTACTCTCTGCACTGAAAACATCGTCATTTTATTATCTTGTTTTGTAAATATTTTTAAATGTTTTGACCAATTTTCTTGTTTTTATTTTGTTTTTCTTTTGAATTTTTTTATAATTTTTAATTTTTTTGACATATTATCCAAATTTTTGAAGTATTTTTAATTATTTTTCACAATATTTGTCCTCAAATGAGAGGACAAATAATTTTAAAAATGCTTTATGAGGGGTTTATTGGATTTATTGGATGTTCAGCCATTTTTAAAAATCCTCTCATTTATAAACAAACATTTTCAATAATTTGTTTTTTACATTTTCTGTTTTTTTTTATATATTATGAAACAATTTTATGTATTTTTGACATAATTTGTGCTCAGATGAAAACAAAATAAAATTTAAAAATGCTTTATCGAGGGTTTATTGAAGGTTTCCTCCATTTTTAAAATTATCTCATTTATAAAGCATTTAAAAAAGATTTTTAACGCTATTGAACGCTATTATGACACTATCTTTTAATTTTTCATTGATTACAATTATAATTGCATGATTTCGGAAAAAGGGACGTTTTGTGGGATTTTTAGTATAGCTGCTTTTATTGGCATCACCAAAATGACAGACGCACGATCTGTCAACGCAACATTTAGTTTTGCAAAGTTTGAGGTCGTCCGTTTTGACAGCTTATGAGCCCGAACAGAATCAAATGTCGTTGCGACCGCCGATCCTCTCTGGTCGTCGATCGCAGAGAACACGTCCAGAATGATGCGATTGCGACCGACGACTCAGGGTTGCTTTTATTTAGCATAGTTTTGTTAGCAACGTTTTGTTTGATAGCTTTTACATTGCTCAAGAATTGAAAGCAATTTTTCGAGTTTGTTAGCATATTGCGACGAATTGGCTGATAAGGGAAGAAAATTGACGGTACGCTTGTGTTGTACCGGTAATTTTTTTGGAACGTAAATAATATTTTTACGTATTTTCCCCGAAGTGTTTTTGAAAAGTAAAAGTCTAAATTTTTCCCCTTTTGAAAGGGAATATAAAAAATGAAACACTGTTTACAGTTGACGATGCACTTGTTGTGTTTGGCGGACAGTTACTTATTAATATAAATAATTATTGTTTCATGGTTTTGCGTTATTTTTTTAATTATTGTTATCATCAAAAGTGAAAGTAAATATGTTTGAAGAATTGGAAGCAATTTTAATAATAATAAAACTAATGTACATAACGTATTTGGTTTATCAAATTTACGAGTTGCTTGATAGTTCTAAAAGGAGATGGTGGGTTCGCCCAGTAAATCTCACTCGTGAACAAGAAGGTTTTTTTAATACTTGCTTGCAACAACTTCAATCCATGGACGAAGACCATTTTTTTAAAGCCACTAGAATGAGCGTAGACAAATTTAAATTGTTAAATACGTTATTAAAAGAAAAATTACAGAGGCATTCACAGAGAAAACCAATTGGCCCAGAGATTCGACTAGCAATTACAATATTGTAAGTTTGCCTTTTCTACTAATAAGTTTGTTAATTATATATGTAAAACACTTTTTAAAGGTATTTAGCTCACGGTTGCAGCTTCCAATTTTTAGCATGGTCTCATAAGATTGGTATATCCACGGTCAGGGAAATAATATACGACACGTGCCAAGCAATTTGGGATGAGTTACATGGAATTTATCTCGCACATCCCAAAGAAAGTGACTGGCAACATATATCTGAACAATTTTACACGAAATCGGGTATGCCTCATTGTCTTGGTGCAATAGACGGTAAACATGTAAATATCGTCAGACCTGCACAAAGTGGATCATTGTATTATAACTATAAAAAAACTTTTAGTGTAGTACTATTAGCAGCTTGTGACTCAAATTATATTTTTACATTTGTTGATGTTGGAGCTCTTGGCAGCCAGAGTGATGGTGGAGTATTTGCTCGAAGTGCTTTTGGTAAAAAAAATTTAAATAATACCCTTTTGAGTCCAAAACCTAAGTTTTTACCTGGCACAGAAACAACTTTCCCATATTATTTTGTTGGTGATAATGCTTTTCCCCTAAAACCAAATATTATGCGCCCTTATCCTGGAAAGAATTTACCAATTGACCGATCAAACTTCAATAAAAAATTATCGAAAGCACGAGTTTGTATAGAAATATCATTTGGAATACTAGCAAACCGTTGGAGAGTGCTACACACAACAATAGCTGCAAGTCCAAAAAATTTGATAAAATTGTTTTGGCTACTGTTGTACTGCATAATTTTTTAATGCTTCAAAAGGATTGCAATTATTATAACTCTGACGACTTATTGGAAACAGAAAATCGAATGCCATCTGCATCAGATTTGTTTTTCAATCGATCTTCAAATGAAGCTTTTCAACTGCGAAACACTTTAAAAAGTTATTTGGTTCATCCAGAATAAATAAAAACAAAATATTTATATTAATTTTTTACACTTTATTAATTAAAAACTGTTTCTTTCAAATTCATATTCTATTTATATTGATATCACATTTTACTTTATAAAAATTAAACATAAAATTTAAACATATAAAATTTAAACAAATAAAAATTAAACAAACAAAATAAAATTTACAGAAAATTCTTTTTTAATTTTAGCAAGTTATTTTTTTTGGTATTGAGCAAGTTTTTGGTAAACAAAAGCTGCAACATTAATTTCCAAGTCCATTAACTCATCAGGAGCCAAGTTTGAACTTGCAATTCTACTTTCTAAAGCAGAAAACAGCAATCTGGTACTGTTATCTTGACTTTTCTGCTTTTCTTCAAAACTTTCACAAATTTTATGAATACTTGCGGATGCCTGATCGAAGAAACTTGAAAATCGGTCCTTTAAGTCCTCACGTTTCCGCTTTCTTGGGTTTTCAGATGGATTTGAACTCATCGAGTCATCAAGTGCCTCCGGAGATTCTGCGCAGTAGTTAGACGTACTAGGCAACATATCTTGCTGTGAAATTCCAGGACTATCCGTCTCCAGGACGATAACATCTTCTTCAGATACATTGCCACATGTCCTGTAACATGAAAAATAAATTGGACATATATTAATTTTTAAATTTTTTGTGAATGAACACCTTAGGATAACGGAATAAATAATATTAAACTTACTTTCTGCTGCTTTGAACGTTATCTAAAAATGAAAGCAAACTATAAAACTTATAAGGCCGCTTAGTTTCAGGTGCTGCGCTACCTGAGCGTACTTCCTCTCTTTGTTTCACTTTATTATATACATCTCGCAAGTTTCTCCATCGCTTTTTGCACGTATCTCCTGAAAAAGTTCTTTATTATTTTATTGCTTTTACAACACTCAAAATTTACCATTTGAATTTAAATTGCCAGCAATGACTTTCCACGCTTCCTCTTTTTTATTGCATTTTTATAATCTATTGATTTTAAATTGTAAATATAATCAAATTTTTTTACTTGTTCGATTAATTTTTCGTCGAAGTCCATTTTGCAAAAATTAATTTCAAACGGTATTTTCGATTGTGTAAACACAACATAGACAAAAAAGAAACGTCAAGACATAATAAAAACTATGGTTGAATAAATAAGGTTGTCGCATGGGTGAGAGCGAGTTCCCATAAATGTCAAATCGAAGTTGACATCTCATACAAAATCTGAAAACGAAAATTAATAACATGAAAAGCCGTTGAAGTTGTTGTTGTTGCTTTTCATTGATTTTGA
The DNA here is from genome assembly GCA_943735915.1 of Pherbina coryleti. Lineage (NCBI taxonomy): Eukaryota > Metazoa > Arthropoda > Insecta > Diptera > Sciomyzidae > Pherbina > Pherbina coryleti. The sequence goes on from OX030952.1 coordinate 28,897,216, forward strand.
CAATTATGGGTACTGAAAAGAGAGTACGATCAGCCACGAGACAACCTTCTTTATTCAACTATGATAAAAACTAAAGAAATGTCTTTGAACATATCCCATTTCTAGCAAAAATATGGCAACATTAATAGCACTCAGAGAGAAAATCGGCGGTCGCAAGAGAAAAAATAGAATAGATTCTAATTGTGCGATATATCGTTGCGGCTGCTGACCTGCGATTTCATTCTGGACGTGTTAATACATTTGCATGCATTCTATTGCTTTGCGATATCGCAAATCGCAACGACATTTGATTCTGTTCGGGCTCTATATCGTAAAGTTTTTACAACGGAGACCAAAGTACGGTCAAAGGCCGACCGACCTAACGCAGTATTGTAATTCAGCTATATTGCTTTCAGCTCTACATAGTTTCAGCCGTCAATCTGAATTAAGATTTCTTCGTGGGAACAGGCTATTTCACATTCTTAATTCGTAAGTCAAAATACTTGATTCAGAGTGCCGTGGAAACATGCTATAATGATCTTAAAACATTTGCATGTCGCTTGAAAACGCACTAAATGCACATGTAGAGCTCAATGTGAATATAGTTTGTCCTGGTTTACACACGTCAAGAGTTGACCGTAAAGTCTTGTGTTTGACGGCGATTTACCCTTGTGGTAAGGGGAAAGAACAAATTTGAACGTACCGGAAATTCTTGGGCAATTCATTTTATTTTACATACAGTTACATTTTATACACAGTTTTGTATTCGTTCGTTGTTCCGTTATTTTTAATTTTATTTCGGAGTCATCAAAGGCTATGTTCACACGTCAGTCAAATGACTGAAGTTCATCACGATTTTTTACTCTCTTTTACTCTCTGAAAATTTTGACTGACGCCTGCTCACACACGATATTTTGATTGATGCTCTGACGACGCCATTTGTTACTTTTCTGCTACCTACTATTTTGTAAATTTGTATCTTGCTGTAAACAGAAAGTAAGGCCGCTGTTATACAGACGCTCATATGATCCAAGATCACGTCCTTTTTTACGCTCTTTTTTCGTTTGATGAGCTCTGTGATGAAAGTATGTTATACAGACGCTCATTTGATCCCTGAACACTAGTACACTTCTTGCTACTTTTAATACTTTATGCAAAAAAGTATCACGAGCATGAGTATGGTAAGTGTTGCTATTAAGCAGGTTTCATTACTGCTTTCATGCATTTCGTACTAAAAGTGTACTATTTTCATGCAAAAACACAAATGTTGTGAATAATTGCACAGCGAAACCCTGTTTTGATCTCGTGATTCCATTTCATTTCGGAATCCATGGTTGAATAAATAAGGTTGTCGCATGGGTGAGAGCGAGTTCCCATAAATGTCAAATCGAAGTTGACATCTCATACAAAATCTGAAAACAAAAATTAATAACATGAAAAGCCGTTGAAGTTGTTGTTGTTGCTTTTCATTGATTTTGACAATTATGGGTACTGAAAAGAGAGTGCGATCAGCCACGAGACAACCTTATTTATTCAACTATGTCGGAATCATTTGGTGACCAGTTTGAGGAAAATAAATTTCCTAGTTCACTCTCTCAAATTTCCCTTTTACATTGAAACAACAACAATGCGTGCCCGTGATGTGATCGTGAGCGTCTGTATAATGGCTGAATTACAATACTGCGTTAGGTCGGTCGGCCTTTGACAGCTCGACTAGAAACAATGGGTTCTTATGAAGCAACACAAAATATGACCTCATGCATTGCGTCGACCTCATCCCGTAAATATGAATTTGAGGGGGTGACGTACGATCAACGCTATGAGTAGCGACATGCTCAAGCTAGGTCGTGCTTTTGACATTCCATATTAACGCTGGGTTGCATTTTCGTTGAGCAATGCTAAAATGTGGGTATTCTTGGATTCCGATGGAAAACTCAGATTTTCATAGGATTATCGTGGGAATTTATATTTTGATGCGAGTTTTTTTAAAATTATTAATATTATTCAATTGTATTTCATATTAAAATTTATGCATTTTTTAGTATATTATAAATAATATTATAAGGGTATTCATGCAAAATGGCAAACTTATATATTGGTCAATTAGATATTTTAATGAGGTTGGTTGAGGACGAATACCCTTAATATCATTGTTTGAATAATATAACACACAAAGGAATGTTTTGGTAAGGTAGATTGGCAAATGCCGTTCACTTTGTTTTTGTAAAGTTGTACCCAAGTACTCACTAATTACAAGTGATTCAGTGAGCATTGTACATGGGGGCGTGGCAGCTCGAATCTGCAATATTGAATAACTTTGGAATTATAGGTCGCACAACATTGGAATTAGGTGTTCGGCCTCGATTTACATGTGCCGTTCCACTGGCAAAATTTTATGGGCGTTGGGAAAAGGGTGTGGCACTTTTTCGGCTTCCCAAATTGCGGGTATAACTTTCGAACTATTAGTCACACATCAATGAAACTTGGTAAGAATGTACTATTTAGTCTTGTCCTTTGACTGGAAAAATTGAGTGAGCATTGGACAAGGGGGCATGGCACCGCCCATATAAGTCAAAGTTATGGTATCAAATAGCTTTGGAGTTAAATGCCACATAATAATGAAACTTGGTATGGAGCTGCCACTTGGTAATGTCCATCTACTAGAAAACCTTCAGCCATTATTATTTTTATGAAGAGAACTTCTCAAATGCACTGTCGAATCGTGGCGTTCCAGAAATCGTTATCTACCCTATTTTTTATAGCATTCCGTACAAGGGCAAATCATTATATCATAGAAAAAACACGATAAAAGTTCAAGTAAATCTTTAATTTTAGGCACCAAATGAAAGATTCTTACAATTTTCTAAGACAATTTTTTTCTATTAAATTATTTTTTTAACTTGTAAAAATCAAGGGGTGGGCCTTGTTATTTGAATCACAAAAATGGTTTTTAATTTTCGCGTAAAATTTAAACATTTTTTGCTGATAAGTGTTACAGTTTTTAAAAAGAGTTGAAAATTTGCAAATTTGAATTTAAATTAGTTTTACAATAAAAACAAATTTTGCTTCTAAAATTTCATTGTAATTAAAATTTTCGCAGTATTGAAGATATGTTAGTATTTGTGGTATCAAAATAGCGAAAATTTTTTTCATTTTACTAAATTTAAGAAAAATTATATATTTTCAGCCGTATCCATAAAAATATCTTCAAATAACTTTAAAACGTTCAATACTTAAAAAGCTTTTTAATGCTAAAAAGTCTTTTAAAATTTTGTTATTCATAAAAATGTTGTAGCTGCTTTGTAGTTAAAATAGGAACACTTTCGATTTGAAGTGGGAAGAGTGTCAATAATGGTTTGTGTATTTGATAAATTCAATGACTTTTAATTTATTTGTCACAATTTCGTCAACATTTTGATGTTTAAACATCGTTGTTTTTTCGAAGCTACTCTCTGCACTGAAAACATCGTCATTTTATTATCTTGTTTTGTAAATATTTTGAAATGTTTTGACCAATTTTCTTCTTTTTATTTTGTTTTTCTTTTGAATTTTTTTATAATTTTGAATTTTTATGACATATTATCCAAATTTTTGAAGTATTTTTAATTATTTTTCACAATATTTGTCCTCAAATGAGAGCAAATAATTTTAAAAATGCTTTATGAGGGGTTTATTGGATTTATTGGATGTTCAGCCATTTTTAAAAATCCTCTCATTTATAAACAAACATTTTCAATAATTTTTTTTTTACATTTTCTGTTTTTTTTTTTATATATTATGAAACAATTTGATGTATTTTTGACATAATTTGTGCTCAGATGAAAACAAAATAAAATTTAAAAATGCTTTATCGAGGGTATATTGAAGGTTTCCTCCATTTTTAAAATTATCTCATTTATAAAGCATTTAAAAAAGATTTTTAACGCTATTGAACGCTATTATGACACTATCTTTTAATTTTTCATTGATTACAATTATAATTGCATGATTTCGGAAAAAGGGACGTTTTGTGGGATTTTTAGTACAGCTGCTTTTATTGGCATCACCAAAATGACAGACGCACGATCTGTCAACGCAACATTTAGTTTTGCAAAGTTTGAGGTCGTCCGTTTTGACAACTTATATCGTAAAGTTTTTACAACGGAGACCAAAGTACGGTCAAAGGCCGACCGACCTAACGCAGTATTGTAATTCAGCTATAACAACGGCCTAAGCACAACACAATAAACAAAAACAGATTTTAAATTTTTTAATAGAAAAGTTGTGTTGCATTTTATATTGTTCGCAAGGGTTTCAGATTACATCCTTTTTTCTTCAAAAAACTACCTTTGTTGCCAAAAAACTACTAATTAACTACTTTTCTTCACATAATTTCATACTAAACAACAAACCATTAAAATAATGCAACCATTTGACTGATTGATTTAGGTCTAGAGCTCAATCAAAATTTTGACTGACGAGAGAAAATTTTGGAGTTCATTTTCGCTCTGAGATAAAGTTCATTTTTTTTTTACATAGGAAAGCAACAACAAATTTTGACTGATTCAGTCATTTGACTGACGTGTGAACATAGCCAAAGAAAAATTGACCGTCAACTCTTGAAAAGTGTAAGCTGAAGTGCAAATTTAAAAGATAATTTGAAAAAAATTATTAACCATTAGCATAAAATAAGGAATATTAACAAAATAACAAGTAATAACTTATCAAAATCTTTATTTATATTGAAAACAAATTTTTCGAGCTCCAGGCCAAGCATGTTGACAACAAGACAACATGAAGAACAAAGAAGGCAACAACCAACTACAACAACAACGGCTAGAGCAAATCACACAGCTTGACTATACAGACTGTTTCATTGGCCGCTACACCAACTCATCAGTAGCCTTTGTATGACTTTACACTGTGATCCACTCAAGCTACTTAGGTTCTACATATACTGCCAATATGCCGAGAAAGTTACCCGGAATTTATTTTTGGCAGAGAAGGGAGGAGCTAAACAGCAAAAATAACAACAACTTCAATTTGCTCTGATAGCAGTAAACCGCTGTGATCGAATTTCGAAGATGCACATGAATTAAGGCTATACCTAAAAGTATGATACGATCTAGGTTAACCTTGGTACAGTATGCAAAAAAGTAGATAAGAACTCGGTTACAAAAATTCAAGTGTTCTCTGCCAAAAATAAATTCCGGGTAACTTTCTCGGCATATTGGCAGTATATGTAGAACCTAAGTAGCTTGAGTGGATCACAGTGTAAAGTCATACAAAGGCTACTGATGAGTTGGTGTAGCGGCCAATGAAACAGTCTGTATAGTCAAGCTGTGTGATTTGCTCTATACAGAGCCGTTGTTGTTGTTGTTGGTTGTTGCCTTCTTTGTTCTTCATGTTGTCTTGTTGTCAACATGCTTGGCCTGGAGCTCGAAAAATTTGTTTTCAATATAAATAATGTAAAGGCCGTATACACATATTAAGATTAATCTTTATTTATTAAAATTCATGATAAAAAGTGATCTCTGAAAATTTAAAAAATAAACTCGTTTATTTTCTTTGTTCTCGGTATTCGTTATTTGTAACGAGCTGTCAAAAAACGCAATTTACGCAAGAAAAGTTGAAAGATTTTATACTTTTCTAGCGTAAATTGCGCTGATAAAATTTGCGCGCGTCAGCACTCTACTCGGTACCATAAGCTTTCGTGTTTTTCGAATATAATTGCTCCATTAAGTAGACGGACGCAAACACATACGCCATTATTCTACTCCCGGCTTAAGTACTGTTTTAAAGTACTAAAAGGTGTAGATTAAAAGTATTTTATTTGACATCCCTGTCATGTTTTTTCATATTTCTTCTTGCATCTTGTTTCGCGCAGCGACGTAGGTATTTGATGATTTTCTGCTGCGTTTTTCAATGCTCGTACTCCGTCACGAAAAGTCGAACCATCGTTGCGTCGTCGTTGTCGTCGGAAGCAGAAAAATCAAGGAAAAAATTAAAGTATTTTGAGTTTATAAATCCAAAGAATTAAATAATTTCCTAATTAATTTGGCCACAAGCAAATGTGTTATTTTAGTTTTACTTGTCAATAAAAGAAAGATGAAGTAAACGAAGCAAACGTTAGCAAAGAAAACAAAGAAAAAAATATTGGTGAAATAGTGGAAAGAAGTTTTCGATCTATGGAAGAATTAGAAAATTACATGCGATCTGCGTTCGAATGAGAATTGTGAAAATTTGTGCGGAAAATAGAATAAGTGAAATTTATATAAATCATTACAATAATTGTCAAGCAATGCAATTAAGTGAATTATTTTGAAAAAGAATTCCATGCTAAAAAGAAAAAATATTTTATTCGAAGCAAAACAACAACAAGCAGTATTTGCTGCGAAGTAGAGAAAAGAAAATAGCAAAAAATTGATTTTTCAATTGCAGCTAAAACAACTTCGTCGTCGTTGTCCTCCTCATCAACATCATTGTCGTCACAGTGTCTGCATTAACTGGCACTGGAAACTTTTCCTTAAGGTTTTAAAAGATTGTGGTTTTATCCACGATCGGCGGATAAGTTGTGTTGCTGCCGCCTACAATGAATATCGTTGGGGACTATGAATACAGCTCCAAGGATATGTTGGGGCATGGTGCCTTTGCTGTGGTCTACAAGGGCAGACATCGCAAGGTGAGTGCATTCTTTTGAATGAATTTTCCAGGCAGTCGCATGGTAAAGGAAATCGTATGTCTTTAAGAACTGTCATCTTAACAAAACTCAAGTCAAACCCAAACAGCTGGATGACACAATTAGGATAAGGGTATGGACACATTTCAAATCAAAGTATAATAGTTAACGCGGGCTGTAATTTGGTTAGAAATAACAGAGTAAGCATATTTTCTTTATGCTTGAAAACATATAGTTATTTTCTTGGTGTAAACTTAGCGGTCATAACACCCGGGTAAAAGCTTACAAAAGTCTTGTGTTATTTTTATAAACAAGCCGTGTTTCAATGTAAAGAGCTTGTGTTGAAATTCAGTTTATGTTTCAAAGGGATTCCTAGGAACTATGTATGCTTTGTCCTTCTTCTCGTAAAAACATAAATAATGAAAAAAAAAACAACAAACGAAAAACTAATTGGCAATTGTGCTTTTTTCATTAATAAAGTTATTGCACTAAGCTCTTACCAGGGTCGCCGAATAATCAATAACTATTGGCAGACAGTTTACTAAATTGATAGGTTCTCTTTTGCTCTAGCGCCTGGTTCTATAAATTAAACAAAATATAACAAATACAGAGAAAGCAAATATCTTTGCAAAAGTTTTGAACCTTCATATAAATATTTAATTTGGTATTTTTTTTTATCTTTACTTTATCCCATTGATTTTCGTTAATTCATCGCTCTCAATCAAATTATTCGATACACTTCGTAAAACTTTTAACTAGAAAGGTACCAGCTGCGTAAACGATGACTTTAAAAATTTATAACTGGGGCTTTTGCCTCGCAGATTTTTAAGGGTATGCTACAGTGCTGACGCGAAATTAAGAAAAAAGCTTAGGTAAAAGTGCTTCATAACTTTTTAAAAAGTTGCTTCCAATTTTTTCAAGCTTATGTATTAATAACGTGAAGGCTACACTGTCAACTGTCATTTGCGGTATAGCATGTAAAAATAAATGAGCTTCTTCCATTGTTGGAATGAAAGGGTATATTTTGCTGTTAGTTTAATATTTTAGTTATAATAAAGGTGTACAAAAACATGTATAAATGAAACTCTAAGAGCAAAAATAGTTAATTTCCATATACGGAAAATTCCTTATGGGTTAAATTGGGAGAAAAATAAAAGACGCGATGGGGAATTAAACCGATGAATCAATTCGCCGATGAAACACTTCGCCGTAAAACGCTTGGGCGTGTTTTTAACATAGTGTTATGCAAAATTAAATAATTATATAGTATGGACACAGTATCTTTTCAAATGTATGGTTCATATATCGAGTAAGAGTAATTATAATATTCATATTGAAAACATCAACCTTAAACAAAAAGGCAAACACTGACTGCTGCTAAGTTAAGGAATTATAATGTACAACATTTCAAAGTATATTTCAAACTTTTGAGAGTAACAAAAGAGTACACAGAGTATATTTCTGTATTGCATTCATTTTCCTTATATCTTTGTTTTTATACAAAATTCTACATATCACATAATTTTATGAAACTGCGTGAAGTTAAATTCGTAAATCCGACGATAACTTAGCAAATACACAAACCAATATTTCTTCTCTATACAAAGTTAAATTCGTACTTTGATACGAATTTAACTAACGACACAACGAAGTTAAATTCGTACTTCTATGCAAAGTACGAATTTAACTAACGACACTACGAATTCAACTTTATTTGTAAGGAAATAATTTTGACATCGACTTGGAAACACAGAAAAGTTGAAAATGTTATGAAAAATTTTTAAAAATATTATTAAATTTAAAAAAATGCATAGAAATTATTTAAAGAGCAAATTTCGTAAATTCTTCATCAGAAATTCTTGAAATGTAGTGAAGTGTTGTAGGAAAATTAATGAAAAAATCCTAATATCCGAAATACAAACCTAGAATATGATGCATACCACTGGGCAGGTAATTTATGCACCTTTCCAGCGATATATCTTTCATATGTGCACACTCCAGATTTTGGGCAAAGGACATTTTTGAAAAAGCATTGAAATGTAGGCAAATGGTACTGAATTTTAATGAAAATATTCTAACAAAGGAAATACAAACCTAAAATGTGATGCTTATCACTGAAAACTGCGTGAAGTTAAATTCGTAAATCCGAAGATAAATTAGCAAAGACACAAACCATTCTTACTGTTCTGTACGAAGTTAAATTCGTACTTTGCAAAAAAGTACTTTGGATTTGAAATTGCTTGTATAAAGCTTACCTAAATAAATAAATTAACTAACGACACAACGAAGTTAAATTCGTAGTTCTATGCAAAAGTAAATTTAACTTTGGATACGAATTTAACTAACGGCAGTACGAATTTAACTTTTTTTGTAAGGAAGTCACTTTGACATTGCCTTAGAAACACAGAAAAGTTAAAAATATATGAAATTATATGAAAATATATTTTTAAATCTAAACAAATGCAAATAAGTTATTTCATTCAAGGATTTTGGACATTTGGACATTTTTAAAAAATAGTAAATGTTAAGTTCATGATACTACTTTTCAATGACAGAATCCTACTTACTTTCTAGCGGATTCTAGCGGAACTTAGTTCCAAATCTCTTACTGATTGCAACAATTGTAGCCTAATTTGACTAGAAAAAGCCTTTATTTGTTATTAAAGAAAGCAAAAATGATATAATGAATATAAATAGCAAAGCAAATTTTAAGTTTTAAGGGTTATTGTTCTAATAAATAATTTAAACAAAAATTTTTAAGTTTTCTTTAATAATTTGATTTTTGGCTTTGCACACATTGTAGTTTTGTTTTTAAATTTTCATTTATTATTATTGAAGCTATATATGTGTACAAAAGGAACTTTAACCACTATCTGATGAGTTTTTCTCAACTTCAGAAGTTGAAATAGGAGTAGTAGCAGATGGTGTTTTGAGTAGAGATATGGTTTCTGGAGGAACGTTGTGAATTTTTATTCGATTTAATCGAATTTTTTAACCCCGATTTAATCGAAAGCAGCGGATCAGATGCGATGAGACACCTGTTAAGGATATCCCGGTTTGTATCCTTTCTACTGGTTTTTCGGCTGAAATACTCACGATTTCGCCGATATTCCTTGTTATTTGCCTCTTGAACTTCTTCAGCTAACTGACCTAGTGGCAAAATGCATGTTTTAATTATTTGGTCTCCATGAACAAGAATTTTGTGGATGGTTGCTGGCATGTTGTACCATGGATAAAGAGATAGGTAAAGGCTTTTAATTTCTACAGCATAGTTTTTAAATTTCTCTTCATCAATCTCCAAATCACATGAAAGAGCTTCGAGAATTACTAAAAAACGACTTATCAACCCATTGCCTATCCCTGTGATTGAAGCAGTTAGCTCCGAGTCTCTAAAAAACCTCCGTGCCGAATTAACGCCATTTGTGTTGCCCGCTGTTTGTTTTGGCATATCAACAAGCAGACCCATTTCTTTACGAAAGCGATCTTGAATTACAGATTTCCTTGTTTTGACTGAAGCTTTTTCATCAGATGACCTAGCTTGCCATTTTTTTTTCTAATTTATAGGAAACATGCAACAAGCATTCATATGCCCGAATCCAGGAATGCAAAGGAAATATTCCAAAGGAATACATATCTTCGTCTATGTTGCGTGTGAAAACCGAATTTCAAGCTTGTGAAAACAAGGTTCTTGATGTTATTCTGCATTGTGCTAGATTCGGTTCTTATGACATCCTTTGTTTCCTTAGTCATTGAAAAACGAACAGGTCTGCAAAATCTAGTCGAATTTGGCCGGGGAATCTGCCAAACAACACTTTTGGAGCTCTCACAAACAAGCCTTATAGGCACTAAGTTTACTGAAAACAAATTTTCGTCGCTAAATCCCTCCGTTAAAGTTTGTTTATATCTGCTCTGCGCGGAACTTCCGTCATATCCCCACTTGTAGGTCAAGCGTAATTGTTCATGCTTTCTTGTTCAATTACTTCGGATTGCGCTTCACAAATTCTTTTCACTGTCAAGGATGTCTTGCAAATTTACCTCGGCAGATGTGTCGGTGACAATAATGCTTTGTTCTGTCGGATAGCATTGTTCTTTTGCTTTTTGGACGAGTTAGTAGGGAGGAAATAAATCACTTTCAGCATCTTTAGCCTTTTGTCTTATGGTGTTATATTGTTGAACACTTAAGCTTGCGTCTATGATTAGACCCAAGGCTTCTTCGGGAGAAAGTTTTGGTTTTTGGCATGAGTTTCTCGCCTGCTTAAGATTAGTTGCACGACCTGGCGAAGAAAATGACAGCTCTCTTACCAAGTTCGCTGCATCCTTTTTTCCTGAAGACCTTAAACTCATTTCATTAGCAAGTGCTATTTCTTCAGGAGATTTTGTATTAATAAGATCTTTGATTTTCCTTTTTTAACCTTAATGTTACATTCTTCGAATGGTTTTATTGGTCTTTCAGATCTTGCAACTTTCGATCCTGAACTTGTACTTGATATAACTGGGGCTATGCACTCAGGTGGCAAAACAATAGGTTGCTTTAACCAATCTGTATGTAGTTTAAGGAATTTTGGGTAGCTTCCTTTACTTTTTTCCCATTTGGCTTTTATTCTCCCAATTAGATTACTTGCAAACATTTCCAATTGTCTATTAGAACTCTCAATATTGCTTTGGAAAGCAATAATCTGCACTATCTTTCGAAGTCTTTCTTCTTTTGCAGTTTGTCGCCATATCTCAAAAACATCTAGCCTCTTCATCTAGTAGAAATTACAAAAAAACTAGTAAGAAATGATCTTCGACTGGGCCGAAGTTAAAATACCCCCACGTCCGAACCGAAGTATATTCAAAGTCTTAAGCCGTCAATAAAATGTTTATTTGTATAAAACATTTTTGTTATACCTACATAGTTTTAACAGAAAATATTCGCTTTCATTTTTTATAAAATCACTTTGTATGGGGGGTGGGTGTGGTTTTAACTCGATTTGGTTGAATTTTATACTTAGAGTGCATTTTAAATATCGGAGCTCATATGCAAAATTTCAAGTCCATATATTAATTTTTGTGGAATTCTAAGAGATTTTACAGTTTTGATAAAGGCAATTTGTATGGGAGGTAGGCGTGGTTTTCATCTGATTTGGCTCATTTTCGAACTTGACCTTAGTTTTTTAGATAAAAGCTAAAATATTGAATTTCGTGATGATAGCTTGAAAATTACGGCTGTAATCGTGACGACAGACGGACAGACGGACAGACAGACGGACATGGCTAAATCAACTCGGGTGGTGATGCTGATCAATAATATATATACTTTTCTATGAGTTATAAAATTGTGGCATATTTTAATAAGTTTATTTCTTTTATAATTCTTAAAAAACATATTTTTTAAGAATTATATTGTGAGCTTAATGCCAAATAATTCATGAAGCAACAGGTTGCTACAACAACAAAGTTCTTTGCAGAACTTAAACCAAGCTGACTAGACCATGGTATGGTATATAGATAAAGAAGTAAACAAAAAAAGCGCAACAACAAAATCTTTGCAGAATCAATGCAGTCAACTTTTTGAAATTTTGCGACTAGCAAAAGAGTAGAAAAACATTGCTTTGACAAAGTATAGCGCTTCTATAATTCCTCTTTGGTTTTATTGATCTTGCGCCTATTAGCTTGTCAAAGTTAGTGGACTGCTAGAACCACTGAGACTACTGATGAGTCGGAGTAGCGTCCGACGAAACCATTTGTTAACTTAACAATTAAATATTTGTTAACTTTTTTCACAATTACTTAGGAATAAAGACAAGAATATTCAATAAATTGTGTAAAGACTCTAAATAATATCCGTATTTGATTTTTTAGATAGTAAATCTTGATTTTGACCGGTACTGCACAAATTATTTTGCAAATATACAGCAATATTAGCCAAAAACAAACGGTTTGCATTATTAGGAACTGAAAAAAAAAAGAATTCGTCCAGGGAAGACCAGCTTTATTTTTCCAATAAAGTTCCGCTACAATGCGAACATTTCACACTGTGGGGCGGCCCTATCGGCGGTTACTGACTACTCTATTCATTATAAAATGGCAAAAACAAAATGTGCACATGATTGTGCAAATAAGTTCTAGCCAGATCTAACCAAATGATACTAGAATTGCCAGATTTGACCATCGTATGATAGTTAAATTCTTATTGAAAAATTGAACCTCTAAAAAGACACTCTTTACGTACGTCAATATGTTTGGAAATGCGTCTGACAATACGACACTGCGTTTTTGATGAGATAGCACCCCATTTGTTCGGTGAGATGAGCTTCGTATTGTCATGCCATGAAGTATTTTCATGTCATGAATAAAGATTTTTGGTTCGAATTTCATTGTTGTGACTATTATTGTTAAGATTCAAAACTCCTATACCTCCTAGTTTTATATTTTTATGTTCAAAACTAAGCCCATGGCTGAATTAATAAGGTTGTCTCGGGGATGATCGTACTCTCTTCTCAGTACCCACAATTGTCAAAATCAATGAAAAGCAACAACAATAACTTCGTCGGCTTAACATGTTATCAATTTTCGCTTTCTGATTTTGTATGAGCTGTCAACTTTGATTTGACATTAATGGGCACTTGCTCTCACCCTTGCGACAACCTTATTAATTCAACCATGTCTAAGCCTAAATCGCTTATATGTGGGTAGTAAAAACAAAAACTATACAGTAAAAATATAAAAAATTGTCTTACCAAGACCATTTGCAACAAATTATCAAGAGTTATGACAAATTTTATTGTCATTAATTTTACCCAAGCTTAATAGCTGCGTAAAAAATGGTTATAACAAATAAAAAAGAAAAAAAAAAACCCAAACACGTGCGGCATTATTTCTAATAATAAGATAAAATACATACAGTACATTCATTGGAATGTAAATATTAGTGTTTGTTTTTGTTGTCCTAATCAAAGCTCTAATTTTCACACTTTTTATTCTTTTTTTCTTTGCAATTATTCAGGGTCGTCTGGCCCATAAGGTAGTCGCATTTTTTTATCATTTTTCCTTAATTTATAAAGAACTTTAATTTTAATCAGTAGACAAAACTACGAAATACATAATAATAATTAGAAGAAAAAAAAAAAAAACAAAAGCGCTTCAGAACTGGTCGTTCGTACGTGCGTAAAGTTTGCTAGGCGTTGACAGTGCTGCCTTGGTATAAGCTTTCATTTTGTGGCTTTTTTGCGTTTTAAATTTTTGATACCGTCCGGCTACCGCTGTTGTTGTTGTTATTGGTGTTTGCTACAAACGCTTTGCCGATGCTATGTATGTGTTTAGACGATGAATCGTGCTTGTTTGGAGCTGAATTGAGCAGTGACTTCAGGCAGCAAAATAAACTTAACACATGTTCTCAAATAAGTATCAGATGTTTTCTTTCTCTGCCCACTTGTTTTAAGTTATGGTTGGGAACTTTTTTTTTTCAAACTGCAAACAAAGGCTTTAATTTGGAATAAAAGCTTGAAAGAAACGGATGTGAAAGATCAATAAAGATTATCTAAAAAGCAACAATTAATTTAAAGATTTTCAATTAAATTCACAAATTTTATTAAGAGATGAAAAATGTAACTTAAAACAAAAAAAAAAAAAAAAATCAATAATGATAAGTATTCAAAGACGCGCCATTTAGTTTTATGTGCTAATTTTTTTGTATTGCTTAAATTGCGCCGCTTGCCAAAATGTTGTCTCGCTTATGATAAAAAAAGCAAAAAAGTATGTCATAGCCTGATTTGCAAACGAGATATAATTAATATAATTTAATATGTTTTAATTTTTTTAATTAATCTTAAACTCGTTGACACTAATTGAACAAACTTGATTAAATCACATCGTGACTACAGTAATGATCATAGATATGATACAACATTTCTCATTTTGCAGAAACGTTATGTTTATAAAAATAAAAGAAGTTGGCTGTTTCGTGGACACACCCGTAGTCTTTAATTTTGTTCCTATCCTTTCCTATGTTCCTAAAACTAGTTCTCATCGCTTTCCTTATTCTTATATTTGTTCTTATAATTGTTCTACTTCTTACCCAAACTCTTGTGTAGAGTCAAGTCCAAAGTCCTAACCTTATCATTGTTCGAATCCCTTGCATAATTCTTGTTCTGGTTATTTCTTTCGAAACTTCTAAATCTAGGCCTGACCTTGTACTTCGTGTGTACAAAACCTTGTACCATTCCTTGTCCTATTTCTTGTCCTTATCCTTTTGCCAATATTGTTCTAATATTGTTTGAGTTTAGTCTAAATCTTTGTCTCAATCCTTGTGCCAAACGTTGTCTTCTTGTCTTGAACGTTGAGTTCTTGTCCTTATCATTGGGCATTTCCTTGCTCTTATCGTCCAAGTCAAACATGCCCACGTAGTTGCCCGTATGGCCCGCGTGGCCCTTCATACAAATTGTTTTCTATATTAATTTTGTCTTTGCGATGAGTGTACTTCGATATGTGATTTTATTGCATTGTAATTGTTTTTTTTTGTTTTGTTTGATTGTGGTTCACTGGTCCAAATCTTTGTCCTTCTCCTTATCTTATTCCTGGCCCTAATCTTTGTCCTAATCCTTTTCCAAATCATGCTTCTAATACTTATGTGTTTATTTTATTTTTAATGTTATTTTCTAATTTTATTTTTTATTTATCTTTTAATTTTTCTAATTAATTTTAATTTTAATTTTATTTTATCTTTTATTTTTTACTTTTTTTTCTTGCTTCTACTGTTGCGTTTGCTGCATTATGGTTACTTAACCTTTGAGGGGCACATTTTTAGGAAGATTATGAAATGGAAAAAGTAGTTGCACTTAAGGTATTCGGGTCGCTAATTTCGATTTCGTTGTCAAAAATGAGTTTTGACAGCTGTCAACTGTTATATCAGCTGTCATGTTACGTAATATACAATAGCGGTATTCACGATCTGGAGTTTATGGTCTTGTATTCTGTATTTTTGATAAGTTTGATATTTGTAGTAAATTTGTCAGTTTTACAAAAACACAACATGAACATTTTCCAAATACTATAAATACTAAATTTACAATTGTGGAACCCTATTGTAAATTTTTCATAGTATTTGTATATTTGAAAAACAGCTGACTTGGCGATCTATGGCAGCATTGCATGTCAAGAAAAACTATAGGAGTGCTCACAATATGTAGCAAATTCTTTTTAATTTACTAAAAATACTCCAAAAATTCTAGATCGTGAATACCGCTAAATAAAATTGGGAACTAGGTGTTCATTGACTGTTCCAGGAAGATTAAATACTAATAATGTTGTGGGAAGAATTTTTCGACGGTTGAAAGCTGTCAAAAACTGCCAAAATGATCAGAATGTAGTGAAAATAAAAGTTGGACGTCATTCAACATCGAAGATAAGTTTTGACAGCTTTAAACTATGAAATCAGCTGTCAAGGCACGTGTTATGGAATAGAAATCAGGAACCAGGCGTTCATTGGTTGCTTTAGGAATATAAATGCCTAAAAAGTGAAGTGGATCAAAAGATCTATTGCCATTGAAATCGTAATCAGTGACCCCGAAAACCCAAAACCTATATCTATGACATTTACACCATCTTGACAGTCTGTTGACCCCTGCAAACATTTGTGATCGAGGGGTATGACATCATCCAGACAAAAGATATAATATTTATATGAGTTTCGATGTCTGTGCACTCTTCAAAGTAGAGTGAGTACCTTTCCTGAAGAATTTGGAGCCTGAACAGCTTTTTCCGCAATTTACAGCTGTCAAAAGATATTTTTGTCACTGAAATCGCGATCAGTGACCTTGAAAACTTATATATATATATATATATATATATATATATATATATGGGTAATTCCATGAAATTTCGCCAAATCAGCGTCACCACGGGTCTCCGGAATCGCTGCGCCAGGTTGATCATCGACAGTTGGCATGAATACTAGATGATTTTCATAGATTTCAAATTTCGGATTCACCGCCCCTGCTCTACGGTACACTAGCAAAGCTCAAAAAACAACTGTTTTAGGCCATGTGTTAAAAAAATCATATCTCGGCGTAGAAATAAGATTTCAAACTCGTTCTTACGCCATTCTCTTTGTAATAATACGTACTTTTTAGTAAAAAATTGGAAACCCAAAGTAACGGATTATAAATGTATTATTCATTGATATATGCACACGTATTTAAGCCTTTTTACAGCATCTTCTTGGGCTTATAACTTTGACGAACGATAATATTTTCTAACTTCCCGGGTTGCATTTTGTTTGTTTACTCAATTTTCAACATTTTGCGACCCAGAACGATCAGTTTTGACCATTTGTTGCCTAGTTATAGCGCTTTGAAGTTTGCATTTTTCTTCATTTTAGCCATTTTAGCCATTTTTACCTGCTTATATCTCGCTTCTACCTTGATTTTTTTTCAATTGATCCCCAAATCGGATCATAACCACGCCTACCTCCCATACAAAGTGACTTTATCAAAACGGTAAAATCTCTTAGAATTCCACAAATATTAATATATGAAATTGAAATTTTGCGTATGAGCTTTGATATATAATATACACTCTGAGTATGAAATTCAACGAAATCAGGTGAAAACCACGCCTACCTCCCATACAAAGTGACTTTACCAAAAATGTAAAATTTCTTTAAATTCTCCAAAACTTAATATATGGACTTGAACTTTTGCATATGAACTTTGATATATAACTTGTACTTTGTGTATGAAATTCAACCAAATCGAGTGAAAACCACACCCACCTCCCATACAAAGTGACTTTATCAAAAAACAAAAGAGAATATTTTCTCTTAAAACTATGACGAAAATGTTTTTACAAATAAACATTTTTTTGACTGCTTAAGACTTTGAATATACTTTGGTTCGGACGTGGGAGTATTTTAGCTTCGACCCAGTCGAAGATCATTTCTTACTAGTTTATTTTTGTGTTGCGGATATAATATTCTCTCGGGTCCTGGTGAGGTAAAATTGTCGATCACAACGTTGAATAGAATGCACATTGACTCTTTAATATCTATATGTAATATGAAATTTCTACACATCGTACGGAAATTGGCATGTGCACGTTAGTAGGAGTAGATCAGATTGTAAATGTAAAAATTATCTGATACGTTTTCTGACTTTATTTTGATAACATATTTTTAAATTGATAACGAAAATGAAAATTGAAATTTTCTACATTAAAATTCATTATTTGATGTCTGATTGATGACTGAGACAAAAATTTGCAAAATGTCCATAAACCATAAATGTTTTTATATCATCTGCACGATCTTAGAGTCTTTCTCATCAGACAAGACTTTTACCATAATAGAATCTATACTTACAGGTTTAAAATAATGATACTTTCGACATCAGACGTCAGAAAACGTATCAGAAAACGTATCAGTTATAATAATCAGAAACGGACAGACAGACGGACATGGCTAAATCGACTCGGGTGGTGATGCTGATCAAAAATGAATATATTTTATATACCTACCACGCCTCTTTATGGGCGTTACAAACGGAGTGACAAAATTAATATACCCCGTTTACGTTTTTAAACATAGGGGTATAAAAATGTACTCGATTTGCGCAGATTTCCCTGGCCTCATTAGCATGTAATATATCGAAATAACACCCCCGGACCTATTGGATCATACTATGCGTGTTTGAAACTAAATTTTGGTGGGAATCAATTGAAAAAAAATCAAGGTAGAAGCGAGATATAAGCAGGTAAAAATGGCTAAAATGGCTAAAATGAAGAAAAATGCAAACTTCAAAGCGCTATAACTAGGCAACAAATGGTCAAAACTGATCGTTCTGGGTCGCAAAATGTTGGAAATTGAGTAAACAAACAAAATGCAACCCGGGAAGTTAGAAAATATTATCGTTCGTCAAAGTTATAAGCCCAAGAAGATGCTGTAAAAAGGCTTAAATACGTGTGCATATATCAATGAATAATACATTTATAATCCGTTACTTTGGGTTTTGCAATTTTTTACTAAAAAGTACGTATTATTACAAA
This sequence comes from Pherbina coryleti, assembly GCA_943735915.1. Classification (NCBI taxonomy): domain Eukaryota; kingdom Metazoa; phylum Arthropoda; class Insecta; order Diptera; family Sciomyzidae; genus Pherbina; species Pherbina coryleti. The sequence goes on from OX030952.1 coordinate 28,915,874, forward strand.
GAGAATGGCGTAAGAACGAGTCTGAAATCTTATTTCTACGCCGAGATCTGATTTTTTTAACACATGGCCTAAAACAGTTGTTTTTTGAGCTTTGCTAGTGTACCGTAGAGCAGGGGCGGTGGTTCCGAAATTTGAAATCTATGAAAATCATCTAGTATTCATGCCAACTGTCGATGATCAACCTGGCGCAGCGATTCCGGAGACCCGTGGTGACGCTGATTTGGCGAAATTTCATGGAATTACCCATATATATATATATATATATATATATATATATATATCATATCATATATATATATATGTCATATATATATATATATATATATATATGACATTTACACATTTGACATTTTTTTATTTTTTTTTATGACATTTACACCATCTTGCAGTCTACTGGCAGCTGCCAACTGCCAAAATATACATCAGTTCCATCGTTAGTCGGAACTAGAGCACCTCAGAAAATGAAATCAGCGTGTTTTCCGAGAATTTTAACTACAGCGTGAATCTTGATAGATGTTTTTACAGTTGACAGCTGCCAAAAGTCTTTTTTGACAATGGATTCGTTATCAGCTACCCCAAAAACATATACCAAGGTAATAAAATCATATTGTTCATTGTCAAAATTTTGGGTGACCGATTATTTTCTGAAAAAAGTATATGTTTTCATCTTTAATTGTTAATAACAAATTCCCCGTAAACAATAATGCCAAAAATTCTAGTTTACAAAGTTGAACGAACTCATAAGGAACCCACAACACCTATTGTTCATGTTAGACATGACCTAGGGTTCAAAATATCGGCATTCGAAAGAGAGAATGTAGGTGGGACGTATATGTCGCACCGCCCCGCAAAGGGTTAAAGGATTCCCAGAGAGGCTTCATGATACCATTATTTTGTTTTTTTGTTTGTTTGTTTTTATCATATTGACTGTCGTTCCATAATCACGGAGATATAATTCCATGCAAGGTTTTTTTTATTGGTGTTGCATTTTTACGTCATTAAGTCAGTTACATCCTTGGCTCAAATATTTTTTTTTTTCATTTAACCATTGAGGTCAAAGGACCACTTTTTCTGTCGTAAAATAAAATTTTTGTAGCACAGTATCACATTTTTTGCATAAACTGTTTCCTCCGCGATCTGATGATGTCGTAGACTGCGTAGACTAATGTCGTAGACTGTGAAAATGCTTTTCAATTTTGTTTTTTGGAGCAGTAAGGTTCATATTAAAGAAAGATATGTCCTAAAAATGAATTTAAGACCTCATTGATTTCGGATGAAAATTTTGACCTAAAAAATGAATACAAACAATTAAGTCTGATGGTGACCTACGATGCGTGGGAGCTGATATCTTCCTGATATATGATATGTTTTGAATTGGCCTCGAAGAATCATGAAAAAAAAAATGAACAAAACTTAAACATTACAAAATATAAAAAAATCATAGGAATTAGAACATTATTCAAATTATAAATATTATAAAATTATAAAAATTGTTGTATATATTTTTCGTTTGGCTCTAGGTCTTCCTTTAAATAAACAATTTAAAACATTTCTTGGTTTTTAATTATTGTATTTAATTTGTTCTTTCTTTCTCTCGATATTTCGAACAGTATCGCTGTTCATCTTCAGGAGAATTTTTTGTTGCAGCACAAATTGTTGCTACTGAAGTTAAACAGACAACGAAGGGACAACAACAGCAAAAGCTTTTGTATTGTTAAATTTATTAAAAATAATTCAAATTATAAAATTAACTAACATAATAGAACTTTTAATATTATTAAAATGATTCTTTATTATAAAAAAATTATATTAAATAAAATATAATTATTATAAAAATTATGAAAATTATTAAAATAGTAAAAATAATAAAAATAAAAAAATTAAAATTAAGAATTAAAATGAAAAATCTAAAAAGTATAATTTATTATAAATAATAATAAAAATAATAAAAATTACAAAAAATTAGTATTGTAAATATTATAAAAATATTAAAATACATAAAAATGTTAAAAATATAAAAGTTATAAAAATTATGAAAATTGTAGAAATAATAAAAATTATTAAAATTATTATTTATATTAAAATTATTATTATTATTATTACATAAATTATATTTAAACACAAAAATTATAAAAATTATTAAAACTATTTAAATAAAAAAATTTCGAGAACTATAAAAATTAGAAAAATTATACAATGTATAAAAACACAGTGTGACGAAATCGACAAAAAAAAAAACACGGTCTAATGCACTCGTGCACATTCATTCATATAACAATTCTGTTGAAAGTAAAAATATGTTCATTCGTTCCATAGTCACGTTTATATTATTCAAAGATCTATATTACAATGTTCTAGATGTATGTTACTCATCATATTTTCTTTCCAATGAGCTAAAGATGTCCAAAATCGGTTAAGATTTGACAAAATGACAGTACTTTGTACGATAGCAACATATACATGGGAGTCAGTGTTTTCTGACAAAAAAAAAAAAACGTTAAAACTGCCGCCATTTTGCCAATTCCCAACCGATATTGATGGTTTTGAATTCAATGAAAAGGTATTTTTACGTTGCAATGAATTTTTGTGAAAAAAGATGTCATCCATGCAGTATTATATCATTTAAATTTATAGAACCACTAATTTTTTTTTTATGAAATTAAAGAAAAATTAAGGAATTGGCTTCGATACACGCTTCATTTCGTATTTATCGTATTTATTTTTACACAGCCTTATTCTACGTGAAATTCTACTAAAAAGAAGTGGAATTTGTTTTTCATTTCCAACAAGGCAAATAGCTGTAAAAATTCAATGAACGTCGGCGCAACAAAAATCGAACCCTTCAACTTTAAAAACGAATTCAAAAAAATTGTGACGACATTGAGAGGTCAGATCAAGTGCGATGGACTCAAAACATGTCCCTCTTTAAGAATTTCTATAAAGTTTGGTTATGATTTTTTATTCGTCACACTGTGAAATTATTAAAAAATTATAATAAATAGTTAACAAATTATAAAAATATTGCAATTTATAAAAATTACAGAATTATAAAAATTATTAAAATTGTTATTTTTAAAAATAATTTAAACTATAAAAATTACTAAAATAATAAAACTATTAATATTATTAAAACTATTTATATTAAAAATATGATAAATTAAAAAAAATAAAATTATTAAAATTGTATAAAAATAAAAATTAAAATTAAGTATTAAAGTTAAAAATTTAAAAAATCAGTAATTATAAAAATAATAAAAATGATATAAACATAAAAGTTATAAAAATTTTATAAATTGTACAAAATATAAACATTGTTAATAAATATCAAAAATTATAAAAATTTCGAATATATCAGAAATTATTAATACTAATAAAAATTTTGAAATTATTAAATTATGAAAATTACAAAAACTAAGTATTATAAAAATTACAAAAATATAAAAAAAAAAATGATATAACCTATAAAAAATTTGTATACAGGATAGGCCGTCTAGTTTGTTGTTAATCCATTTTAGAATTTGACTGTGCTTTTTTAACAATACATAATGATGTCTTTCTAGCTAGATACAAGACAAAAGAGTAATTTTGTCCGACAAAATAAAAATTTAATTTATTAAAAAGCAGTTCCTACAGAGAAATCGCCTGCAGTCAAAATACAATCGGATGATTAAGCGTTTTCTCCCAACCGAACATTAATGTATTATTCGAGATTCTTGACCTAAGAATGAAGATGACTACACAAAGTACTCGAGTCTAGAATAATATCGAAGTAACTTTTGAAGAATCCTAGCAACATTCAAAGGCTTAGATGATTTAAGTTTATCTCTCTCCTGCTCTAATAGTTTTTAATTCTACAGAAATTATCTTTAGCTGTTAATTAATTTCGAACATCAAAGATGACCCCATTTGAATAACATCTAAATTGCAGCCCACTTGCGTGAGGTTTTCACTCAAAGTCGCCTGCTCCTTCCACCTTCTCCTCGCTCCGCTCATGTCACGTATATCATTTCATTGAAATGGTTTTTCATGCCACTCACTAAAACGAGCGCATTCTTCCGTCTTAAGTTAATTTACTTAATTTTGTGCAAATATTATTTTGCTTCCTCGATGCGTAGCTTTCTTGTTTTCGTTTTTCGGGTTTTCACTGCGTTGTTCACTTAATGAATGAAGTATTTTTTTTGCAACGAAAAAACAGAAACAACATCAACATTAAATTAATAAACAAATAAGATATATATCTAAAGAAAAAAATCATCAGATACAGTGCTTTTGAAATTTTTTGAAATATAGATAAAAAATGTTCAGAACAACAAATTGTTTGCCAGTTCATTGAACGTTAATTCAAAAAACGTAATGAAGAATGTGGCGGATGAGCTAAATGGGCTCTTAAAAGAAGCCTCCTTTATTTTCAACATCATTGAGAAGCTTTCAAGTAAATATGTATATCTGAAAGTAAATATGTATATCTGAAAGTAAATATGTATATCTGAAAGTAAATATGTGTATCTGAATTTATATCTTTATAAAATTACGGTTGACTACAGTCGAAGATCTTTCGCTGTATCTTTAAGCTGCGCCAAAAGTCAATGGTTCGATCAACATGGCAATAGTTTCCTCAACAGCTGACCATTCTTTCGCATTGCTTGCGACATGAGTTAATCAAATTAAATTCTGTCTGTCATACGTTTTCTCTGCTATGGTGAATGTTGTTTTTCTGCTTCTAGTTTTTGCTTTTTCTAGCCCTCGATATCTTGATTTCCCAACAACTGGTTTTTCAATTAGTTCATAACATGTCGTTAATTAAAATAAATGCCGACAAACGTTAAAGAATTAATGTAATTTTCTTTGACATTGCAACTTAAGGTTTTTGTTTGTAGTAGTTTTAAATTTTATTTCACTTAACACAGTTAAATTTTTCATGAAAAACCAACTGTGTGCGTTTTTAGTAAAACTTTTACAAAAACCTCGTTGTAAATGCAAAAATTCGAGTTACATAAAGAAGGAAAATAAGTTAAAGGGCTAAACGACAGCTGGTGTGAACACGTGACACAAAAGCTGGCGTTCCTTTGATATCAGGCAAATTGAAATTTTGTATAATAAATTAAATTTTTTTCTGATTTCTTAACCATTATCCGTACAAGTCTGACAAAATAGAACTAATTTTTGTTTTTAATAATTAATCATTTCATATCAGAAGGTCAAACACAAATTTAATCAAAATTAAAACTTTTAACAGCTTATTTTTGTAATAACTACAACATTACTACACGTCGCTAAAAGAGAAATATAATCATACTTGATTATTTATAATGCGACAGCGACGAGAGAAAATGTTATCAAAATGTAAACAAAAAAATAAAGAATAAATAACTGGCCATTTCAGCCCTTGAAAGGACTTTGACCTAGCTTCTTAGGATCAATTGTGTTGTGCGTGTTATTAAGTCTGTACACAATTGACCGAGAACCGGACCTACAGGCTTAACGCCGACTCCGAACGGCGATGAACGAATGTTCTTTTTCTCAAGAAGCTTTACATAGCATTTTGATTACTCTCTGAGGTTTGCCATTGCCTACAGAGAGGTGACGGCCGTATTAAAAAATCATTTTATTTGAAATAATTTTCTGTCGCTGCTGGGGTTCGAACCCGGATCTCCAGGTTCGTTGACATAGAGGCCACGCACTTTAACCAACTACGCCACGGACGCCACTACAAAATTTACAACCTATAAAAAATAAAAATATTGTAAAAAATATAAAAATTAAAAAATATACTAACTAAAAAATATATACAATATTAAAAATATTTAAAAAGTATAAAAAATAAAAGAAAATATAATAAAAATAATAATAATAATAAAATATATAAGTTAATGTTTCAGCTCAACGTCTTGTTTTAAATAAATTTTATATTTTTATTTACTTCTAATATTTCGATAGCTTCTTTTATCATCATTATCAAAGAAATTAATATTTAAAAAATTTACAAACAAAAAACTTAAGAAATATGTGTTTTTACCATCGTCTGCTATGTACTCAAGACCTCGAGCTCAATCATTAACTTATATAAAATTAAAAATTGAAGAACACAACAATTAATAATAATAAAAACTTAAAGAAATACAAAAAAAAAAAAAAAAAATAAAAAAAATTACGTATTAGGTATATTATAAGACAATTAAACATAAAAATATTAAAAAAAAAAAAAAAAATAAAAAATGTAAAAGAAGTACAAGAAATAAAAAAATATTTTGTATGGGAGGTAGGAGTGTATTTCACCCAATTTCGTTGAATCTTATACTTAGAGTGTATATTAAATATCAAAGCTCATTTAATATATTGAAGGTCCATATAAGCAATAATTTTTGTGGAATTAAAAGAGGAATTTATTTTTGTAGAACTTACCTTTTTGATAAAGTCACTTTGTATGCGAGGAAGGCGTGGCTTTTTTTGGATTTGGTTGAATTTCATACTCAGAGTTCAGCTGAAATGCAAAATTTTAAGTCAATATATTAATTTTTGTGGAATTCTAAGAGATTTTACCATTTTGATAAAGTCACTTTGTATGGTAGTTAGGCGTGGTTGTCATCAGAGATGACTCATTTTCACACTTGATCTTTATTTTTTATATGGTTTTTTTTTTTTATTTATTTCATCTACCGGGCTTTGCCCTTACAGATTACAACAGAGATCATCTCTTACTGACTACTTAAATTCTTCATAAATACATTTCAATAATTTAATTTCAAGTCGTTAATATTGGTGAATTTTGTCATCAAATTTCATAAATACATTTCAATGGTAAGTGGTAAGTAGTGGAATCGAACCCGGGACCTCTGGGATAGCAGTCGAGCTCGCTACCTACTCGACTATCGAGGCGCCCTAATATACAAGCTTAAATATCGAATTTCGTGATGATAGCTTGAAAATTACGGCTGTAATCGTGATCACAGACAGACAGACAGACAGACAGACGGACAGACGAACATGGCTAAATCGACTCGGTTGAACGTAAAAAAAAAACGTTTTAGTACATATGAAATTATCTTTGGATATTTGTCTTCCAAACTACAAAAGTGAATTTGTGAAAATGATCAATTGTATAGTGATATTACGGCCATTTTGAAAATATTCAAAGTGGGGAGTTGTGAGACACTTATTTGTTTGCACTCATAATATAAATATATGTCATCTTTTTTTAAAAAATGAACGTTTAACACGAATTAGTGTATTTTTCAATTTTTTTGTTTGTTTTTGGTTTGTTCAGTGCAAACATGGATACTGTTTATTTCACCTGTGTTCACTGTGAATCAAATGCCTCAGTTGGCAACCAATAATTTTTATCAATTTTTTGACAATGTTGAAACTGAAAAATTTTTTCAAAGATTTATCCACAAAAAATGTGTCATTTTGTTCAGTGTCTTATAACTCCCCACAAAATAAATTATTATAATTGTATTGAGAAAACCCATGAAAAAACCGATTTGAGAAAAATACTTTTGCAGTTAATAGGCAACTATAGAAGTTACAAATATAAAGTTTAAAATAATGTTTGAAAGTTTGAGACAATGAAGATAGCCTCCAGGTTCGTGTCTCCTGTGTAGGCCAAGTTTGGTCTTGAAATATTCACATCAATTAAAAGAAAACATATAAAAATATAAACAAAAACAAATAAAAGAAAAATAAAAAATGAAAACCTAAAAAAATTTAAATGAATTTTGAAAATACAGGGTTTTCCAACAAGAGGTGTTATTTTGGTATTCAAAGCAAAGTGCTATTTTTTGAGATAAATGATCGGATGTTTATTTCATAATAAAGAGGAAGGTATGCCGTTAATAATGAAAAGCAACATCAGCCAAATAGCCACCATGACCACGCTTACAGGACAATATCCTTTTCATGAAATTTTTCATAACCAAATCGCAAAGTGGCTGCCCTATGTCCTCGATAGCCTCACGAATTCCATCTTTGAGGTCTTCATTTGATGCTGGGCTGTTGGCGTAGACCTTATCTTTCACGTGGCCCCAAAGGAAGAAGTCGCAAGGTGTTAAATCACAAGATCTCGGTGGCCAATTGTGATCACCTCTTCGAGAGATAACACGGTCCGGAAACTTTTCCCGTAAAAGATCAATGGTTTCGTTGCTTGTGTGGCACGTAGCGCCGTCTTGTTGAAAGTAAACGTTGTCCAGATCAATACCATCCAACTTCGACCATAAAAAATTATTAGTCATCTCTCGAAAGCGCAATCCATTCACCGTAACTGCTGAACCAAACTCATTTTCGAAAAAGTAAGGTCCAATGACCCCGCCGGACCATAAACCGCACCAAACAGTTACACGTTGAGGATGGAGAGGCTTCTCAATAATAACTCTTGGGTTTTCCGAGCCCCAGATGCGACAATTTTGTTTGTTAACGTAGCCACCGAGGTGGAAATGGGCCTCATCAGTCAAGACGATTTTTCGATGGAATTCCGGATCATTTTCAGGCATTTCAAGGATCCAATCAGCAAAGACACGACATTGTTGATGATCGGCCGGCTTGAGTTCTTGTGTTAACTGAACTTTAGAAGCCGTAAGACCCAAGTTTTTATGCAAAATACGTTGTAATAACGTATGTGGAATGCCCAATTGCAAAGAACGACGAGGAATGGACAAACCTGGGGTTTCTTCAACACTTTGGGCTACAGCATAAATATTCTCAGTTGTTCTTGAGCGACGTGCGCGGGTTTTATTCTTCACATCACTAACTTGTCCCAACAGCTCAAATTTTTTCAACAATTTCTGTATCGCGGTCCGACAAGGTGCTTCACGACGACCAAAAAATGCTTTAGTTTTGCGAACTGTGACTGCAAGATTTTCACCATTTTTGTAATGAATTTTAATATTTTCAATGCGTTGTTGAAGCGTGTATCGTTCCATTTTTAGTAATGGCGTAGTTTCTACTTGTCAAATGTTAAAGAATAAAAGCTTTAAAAGTGAGCGATTCACAATAGCGGGCGATTCACAATAACACCTCTTATTGGAAAACCCTGTATAAAAAAAAATTTGAAAAGAAAAAAAAGATAGAGTATTAAAAAAAAACAGACTTAAACATAATAGTTTAGACTTAAAATTTAATAGACTTGAACACCGGGTTCCACTATATCATTAGTCATTATATTTGATCGATTATTATGAAAATATGCTGTTGAAAATCTAAAAGCAGACTCGTAATAAGCGGCGCTAAATCCCCATGAATTACATGTGAATAATTTCATTTGTTCTTAGAGAAGACCGCCATATTCTATATTGGATTACCATCTTGGATGAAGGTATAATGGTCAGCGATGCCAACAACCCCCGAGTGATAAAATTGAAGCACAAATATAAAAAAACTAATTTTTTCTTTTGTCTTCGTCATCTTTGTTTTAAGTATATCCAACTTAAGACTTCATTACATTTATTAGCGTAATCAGAAATATTGAAATAAAAAAATTTATGCTATGAAGGCTTAATCTTAATGAAACATAAGAATATGTACGAGTATAAGATAAGATAAAGAATATAGAAACATAATAAATAGTTAACTCATATTCTGTCAAATTAGGCATAACTATTTATCTGTTAAATAAATAATATATAAACATTTTTATCAGCTAACGCGTTATATGATTTAATGCCTCCAAATTGGCTTATAGGCTACCGCTCCTACATTTTTTTTTTCTTATTTTATTGTGTGACTTGTAAACATTGAACAATACAAATACAAATACAAATTTTACATTATATAGAAAAAAAATTTTGAAAATAATGACATTTAAGCTTTAACATCATAACATTTAAGTAGTTTAACGTTTTAACTTTTTAACTCAAATTCTACAACAACGGAAAATTTTCTGACATAATTTAATTTAAATACGACAGGTGAACTTGAGCTCTAAAATTCCTTCATTAACGTTATTTTTTGGTTAATTTCTTTTCTGCTCAGCTGTTTTCTGCTTTTGTGTTTTAATTTTTTTACAGATTCTAATTAACGGTTGGGGGTCACACACATGACACACACAAAAGTTTTGAAGAGGAAGACGTGAACCAAATTATTTAATGAATTTGTGACATAGTTTTCCAAAGCCAATTCCTAATAATTTACATTCAATACTTATGTACAGCCTAAAAAAATATCAAAAAGTTTTACTTCTTTATCATGTTGCATCACAGTTCTTGATGTCCTAAATACATATTCTGAATGTTAAACACCTGTGCACACCTATTTTTAATACATATGTACAAACCTTTTCCAAGCTTATGAAATCTCTTTGTTAACGTTAAGATCTTTGTTCTCTTTGTCTTTTTTTTCTTTTGCCTTCGCTGTGGATTATTGCATCAGCTGTTTAAAAATTTCCATAAACGAGAGCCAGCCGTAGATTAATGTTATGAAGAGTCAGTTAACAGGTTTTAACCTTTTTGCTTTAACCGTTTTCTGCAATAAAATCAAATCGTTTACGATGATTAAATTTTTCTAAACTTACAGTCATGACATATGACATTTCATAATTTTTTTTTTTTTTTTAATCTTTCTCTGCATTACATATTATTTATCTGCTTATCTAATGATCTGAAGCTGTACTTGTTTTTTTATGATAAAAATAATTAAAACTTTTTGATTGCTTACTGGTTATATCTTAATGCTAAATCGGTGACTGACATAAAGGAGTGAGCAACTATTTTAATTTTGTTTTCATTTTCCACCAGAAACATGCAAAACAGGCTTTTAAAAAACACCAACGACACCAAAACACACTAGCCTTTTGCTGCTTGTTTGTTTTCTATCAGATGATAGTCAGCGCGTGTTATTGTTTGTTTATCGATACAGAAAATGCTATAATATGCGAGGGCAATTTGATAAGTCAATGACTTTGATGAGAATGTATTTTTTTCAAAAAAAAAAAAAAAATGTTTTATTTCTCAACATATATAGGCAATTCACAAGATGTTCTAAAGTTGTATGTTGTAAGCAAAAGTTGTATAAAAATACAACCCTTGTGAACACAATCTTGGAGTTGTATGTCATATTATTTATAATAATTCAAAATCTACCATTTTTTTGCCACCTTCCTGCATTTTTAAATGTAATACTCGATTTTAGCCGCACGAATACATAAAAAGGAGGAATAAAAATATAAACAAAATCAGCTGATAGAATAGCACACTCTTTAAACATACATCACAATGTTGTATGTGTCTTATCGCAATTTTGCATGGGAAACGACAACAGTGTTGATACGACAGTTGTAAAAACATACAACAATAGAACGATACGCCACGATACAACACCTTGTGAATTGCCTAATAGTCTCCTTTTAGATCGTTGAACCTACATTTAGCCAATCGTTTTTAAAATTTTTCGACTAAATTGTTTTTTTTTATTCCTTCGGAATTATAGGTTATATCAAGCTCCTCAAAATAGGCCTTTGTTTCGGTGATGATCTCATCATTCGATCCAAATCTCTTACCACCGAGTCATTATTTCAGGTTTGAAAATCGGAAATAGTCCCTGGGGACTTAAACTGGAAAATATGGTGGATGGTGTAGCAGTTCGTAGCTCACTTTATGGATTTTTGCCATTGCGACTACATACGCGTGCTCCCGACATCTGCATGAGACCATTCGTCATTTTTTGCCACTCGAATAACATTCGTCGTCAGCCACGATCGCACTCAAAAATTAATGTATGCAAACTGGTCGAGTTCGTAAACAACGATTGTTGCTAAGCACAGTTTGTCACGATTGCGAATTGACACAAAGGCAGCATCCAGACAATGCAGACTAAAGCTCTGCAAAGAAAAATCCAAATACACTAGTTGTGTGTTGTTATTTTTTCTTATATCTACTTGTATCTGTTTCGCACTCTATGGATTAAGTATGCTTGAAATATTTCTCTATTTAGATAACGATGGAATTGGTATGAGAGAGTGAAATTACTAAGCATCAAAAAGACGAGTTTGAGAACATACGCAACAAACAGATATATTTGGTATATTGTTATCTTTACTTGGAACATCTGGAGTATGTGACGTCACAAGCATAAAGAATAGAAAGCGAAATAAGCAACAATAAAAGGAACACTTTCTATAAGTACAATGTATTTAAATTTTCCATTTATTGCAAAAAAATTAATTAAATTAAAAATTAATGCACATAACATTAAAAAAATATTTAAAAACTTATAACAACAAAAAACTTAAATAACTTTCACGTGATCACGTAAAATAGAAAAAGTAAAAACACAACATTAACACAAAGAGAACGATCTGGAATATCCATGTTGAATGGATATATACATTTAAAAAAAGAGTTCAAACAGCTACTTCACTTGGTAGAACAGATAAAGAGAAAAAAGCTTACACTGCAATGAGAGCCAGAGAAACAGATGATGGGCTATCTGTTCAATCCAAAATATATAAGCACTAGCGATAACCGGCGTGCGTTGCTGCAACCGGCAAGTATATTGGAAATAATAAGAAAATTCAAAACTTTTATTAGTCCCTTAGCGTCTGATACCACGCTCATGTTCCACTGACGGTTACAGCTTCCCAGTAGCAGACCATCACTCCCAGGTGGCTATTCCATTATGAGTTTCAATGTCCTGTGATTCTGATAGCTATTCTGTATAGAAAATCGGGCCACACCCCCTTTTCCAATGCACGTACCAGTTCTCCAGTAGAAAGACTTTGGCAATTAGTAACTTCATACTGAGTTTTATTGTCATGAGACGTTTAGTTCCAAAGCTATTCAATATCAAAAATTTGACTTGTGTGGTCGAAGCCATAACCCCTTTTCCTATGCCCGTCCCAGTTCTCTTGTAGAAATACATTCTTGTAGAAATACATTCTCCATTCTGAGTTTCAATGTTATTTGACTTCTACTTCCAAAGCTATTCGATACTTAAATTTGAATTGTATCGGCAGTGCCACGCCCACTTGTCAAATGGTCACTCTATTTTGCCAGTCAAAGCACACAACTAAATAGTACGTTTTTACCGAGTTAAATTGATATGTGACTTATAGTTCGAGAGCTATACCTTATATTTGGGCTGCTGAAAAAGTGCCACACCCCTCGTCCAACGCCGATAAATGTTCACCAGTAGAACGGCACGTGAATTCATTCGAGTATCAAATTTCGATGCTGTGTGACCTATAATTCCAAAAATATTCGATATCACATATTCGCAGAAGGAAGTATCCTATTTGGTCCAGTCGTTTTCAAGTTTTAAGCAACCGAACAAACCAAGATAGATAAGAATGTAGATAGATATACATATATAAGAGAGAGGGAACCCCCAGCATATTTGTATAGCTCTCCCCCATTTGTAGTACTGTTGCCAACAGTGACCATATGAACTAAAGCACTAAATTTTAGTCTGATAAGACCCAATCCGTCTGAAATATAAAATTTTCATTAATTTGTGGGCGGTAAAAGGAGGTGTGGGAAAAATGTGCATATTTGAACCATGGTACGGCCAATAAGAATACAACAAAGAAAACCTCAAGCAAATCGGACGCTCCTTTCTTGAGTTATGGAATTACAAACACAAATCACGACTTTTTTTATATACACATCTATAGATATGGGAAAATCTTTAAAATGCCATATCTCCGGAACCAACGGGCCAATTTCGTGGACACTTTCCCAACGTACCATGAAATTTTGGTTAAAATCGGTGGCTGGGCGAATAATCGCCTAAGAGAAAATTGCCCAAAGTGCCGAAATGAACAATCGCCCAAAATTCGCCTTAAAATTTTGGGCGATTATTCATTTCGATTTGGGCGATTTGACGCAATATAATTTTGGGCGATTGTTCAATGAACGTTTGCCCAAAATTTGAAAAATGAATAATCGCCCAATGTTAATAAGATTGTTTTTTTACGCAAAAAATAATGCTTGATAAGTACATACATGAAATTATCTTTTTTTCATTTTCGACGAAATTCACAAGGTTGTCTGCTTTCAATGACTGTCAAACACATACTAAATAACGTAGCTTGATGATAGTTGACAGGTCCAGTGTTGCATTTAAATTTACTACGCGAGAAATTGAAAGAGTCACTGACTTCTGAAATTGCCCTCGTATTATGGCTCTTTGTATTGACCTTAATATTATTTATGTATGATGCTGAAACTTTTACCGTTTAATGCTTCCGTTCTATAAAAAAAAAAATCTTTGAAGAAAGAGAGAAGTCGCGAAGATCACGGATGAATCCCTTGAGAAAAAAGTTTCATCAGAAAATAAAGATGTTTGATTCAACCTTGATCCAACACAAAGCGATGAATTTGCCATAATTCCAAATACTTTTATACAAAAACGATTTCAATACGAGTGTTGCTTGATTTCGTTATTTCGCACACATCTACATAACACACACACACCCATTTGTATGGATTTTAATTACATCAAATTTGCAGTTAACGCTAGTTTTGTAACACATACAAAAGCCAGCCAAAGTATATTTAAATAAATACTGTGAAATGATTTTCACTTATAACTTCATGGACAAATTATCAGAACTTGATCTCTATGACTTGTGTCACTTTGTGACTGTATCTACCTGACTTTAGTCACGGTTTAAGAGAAGAATTGCTCTAATAACGCTTCTAATTGTTAAGAACTGGTGCGTTAAAAATCATAAAATACACGCTTTCGTTATTTATCAACTGCCAATTTTAGAGAACAAACAATAGCGGTATTTACGCTTTTTAAATTTTCTACTTCAAAACTATTTGAAGCATGCTATTACAATTTCTACGCGTTGTGAAAATTAAATATCCGCATAAAAATTGTATCTATACACTAAGGGAAATAACGCATATTAACATTATCCACGCCTGAGTATATATTCCATTTAAATATTTACGTGGACAAATCAAATATTTTCCTTACAACTCGTTTTTTCCCGTATTTAAATTTTATTTATGCCACACACTGACACACATATTCCATACAGCTGCCAAGCAGCAGCAGCATCGCCTTCTGTTCCTGTGCGTTGAGTTTCTTCGTACCAGCAGTTGAAGGTCTTATAGTTCTCATTTAGTTAATATTTCAAGAGTAATATATCGTGAATATTTGGCAAATATGATTTGTGAGTGCGGTGGTGAGTGCGAAGCATGATGAATTCATGTAAGGTGGAGTGACAACTCGGTATTTTCTGAAAAATGTCACTCCACTCTACATGATTTCATCATGCATCGCACTCACCACCGTACTCAAAAATAATATTTTCACAAAAAGAAAATAAAATATACCACTAAATGGCGTTTGATATGGACGCAACTCGTGGGAAATATTCAAATAAATTGTTTTTCAATTTCAATATTTTTATATAAATTTTCCTTAAATGCGATAGTTTTATTTTCAAATAGTAAATATTTGAAAGATATTTAAATATATTCGTGCATAATTTTAATATATTTTTTCTTAATTCTGTTTAAATATTTTAATATTTTATTTAATTAAAAAAGTATTTAAATAAATTTTAAATATTTACGTGGTCGATTTAAATAAATGCGTTATTGGTGCAAAAATGACTCGCTTTTTGGATAAATTAAAAAAGTTTTTGGATAAATTTAATATTTTTTTCCCTTAGTGTAGAATTAAAGTTGTGTATTTAAAACATATAAATTTAGAAAAAATAAACAAAATCGCTTTTATAAAGAGAAGAATTCCAAATAGGTTGTTGAAAATATTGAACTAAAGCCCAATATTTTTGCGCCAATAAATAAACAAAGTGGGGCAATGAAACAAAATTATTCTCAGACCTTTAATTTTAGTTATCTTCCCACCCATTTCGCTTTAAAATTTTCGAATGAACAAACATTTTTGCTCTAAATAAAGAAAAAAATTCCAATTTATTTAAAATAACTTAATTAAATTTATTATTCGTAAATATACGAGTATACACACATTTGTGTAAATTTACACACGCGCGAATATAAATATATAAATTTATACACACGTATGCACTATTGCTTAAGTTGTTGTTTATATGTGTTCTTCAAAAAAGCTTCATGATGTAAACATAATTAATGCAAATAGTTGTTGTTGTTGTCAGTTTTGAATGATTACTAGCGATAAACGACATTTGAAATAAATAATCGACGCGAATAATCTTCACTCCAGTCTCTAGCACAGCAAGTTAATGTCAGCTGATAATTAATAGCTGCCAAAAATTCGTTTGTGTGTCAATTACATGCATACTCATTTCTAAATAATTTTTAAATTTCCAGAGTTCATAATTTCACTACTGAGCGTGCTGGTTAATGAGGGGAATATCCTCTATAAAACTGAGTTCAATGGCCAACATAATAAAAACAAAAATATGCCTTTCGTGTGGTGGGAATTACTTGTTCAAACTGTAATTAGTTTCAGTATTTTTTACCATAAAAAAAATTTTTTTTCTCTTTACGTATACTTCTTTTAACGTTAATCTTAATTTTAAAATTTTTAACGTGCAGCTAATTAGAGACAGTAATTTTTGAAATAAACATACATTAAAAAAATTTCAAAGAGTGTAGCATAACCCTAAGTATTGTTACATTTTCTATAATGCAACCCTGGTAGTTCAAAAACACAACATAGGCAGCACTTTTTTACCGTCATTTGTAATTTGACGTTCTGTTGAAAAGCTGATAGAGCATTTAATTAAGGACAGTTACAAAATTTGAATTTATTGGCTAAACAATCAAAAAGAAAAAGGTTTGTTTATTATTTTTTGTAGTTATGAGTTATTTTACAATTGTTTTGTTGTAATTTAGAATGGGTAGAAATAAATCTTGCGACGTCAGAAGACGAAAAGTAGACAAATCATCATTACGATACAATTGCAAAGATTATTGAATAAAATTTACACTCACAATTTCCCATGTGATATTTAATTTTAAAGATACAAGGTGGCGCAAAACTACCGTTATGGTTTGAATGTTTAATAACTTTTTTACACTCGCTTCGTGTTGAGGCCTATTTGACATTTAGCATTAATGCTTTTTTTACGAAAAAAGTTTTCGGTGGCAGTTGTTTATAATCATGGAATGGGGCTTGCTTGAAAATCGTGTTGTTATAGTTGGTCTTGGACCTTGCGACCACTCGAAGTCACTCATAATTTTGTCTATCGTACTGGGAAGTTGCTTGAGGATACTAGTGGAATAATCGACCGTCCAAAATACTGCCGTCCGCGTGTTGTATGCACCACACGAGCCAACAAAGCGGTGAAGTCTCGAAACAAGCGAAAACCGCTGCGAAAGCAGAAAATCTTGTCGCGAGAGATGAATATCCGATCGCATTCTTAAATATGACTTGGGACTCAGAGTATACAAAAGACACACCGGGCACCTTCTCACGGTAGCGTTAAAAAAACAATGTAAGCGAAAATCGAAAGCGTTACTTCTCAAGTATGTGGATAAAATCTACACACGAACTCTGTTTACTGACGAAAAAATGTTCACCGTAGAAGAATCGTTCAATGAACAGAATGATAGAGCAGAACTCGTTCTGAATGTTCAGAGAGGTCACTATCTAGCTTCTGTGATGGTTTGGTGGGGAGTCGCCTATGATAGGGACACCAAGCACCATTTTTGTGAAAAATGAGTCAAAACTTCGGCAAAAGTGTATGAATCCGATGTTTTGGAATTGGTTTTGAAGCCTCTTAACACGACATTATTCCAAAACAAGCCGTGGACCATTCAACAAGATTCTGTTCCAGCCCATAAAGCTAATTGACTTAAGAGTGGCTCAAAAACAATGTAACGGACTTAATTTCCACGGATCAGTGGCCAGCGGGCAGCCCAAACCGGGCTAAAACCGATTACAAATTGTGGTCCGTGTTAGAGTTTCTTTCAAATAATCCCAAAGAAAAGAGTCGGGAGATGTTAAATCCGGTGAAAGTGGAAGCCAATTGAAATCGCTTTTGAGCGAAATTATGCGCACGCCAAAGATGTCCTGTAACAGAGCCATTGTGTCCCTTGCAGTGTGGACTGTGGCTCCATCTTGTTGAAACCACAAGTGTGCAAGGTTTTCTACAGCTTCTCGTGAGTTTAACGTAGACATCTGCCTTGTCTTCTTAACTCTTCGGTGCCCCTTAGCAAGGAGTCGATGTTCATGGAATTGGTCCGGAACAGATTAATCTTCCTGAGGTCAATACCATGCTAATACTCAAACCAACGTCCATCTGACCATCTCCTGGGCGTCACTTCCATGACTCTAGACGCGACCAACGCCCTATCATAGTAGTTTCAAGGCCAGGTACACACCATACTAATTGTATATTTAATTAAATAAATATACTGTATGGATAGTAACCAATATTGGAACACAACAGTGCCAGTATGAATGATTAGTTGGATCACCATCCATATTTATTGGTGGAAATCGAGACCCATCTAAAATCTATGACAATATTTGGACATTGCCACCCGGTTGTACAAATGCGCGACTCCACATTGACCAACGCTAGTCTGCTCGCGACGTTGAGCTACCACAGCCAACACGATACTCCCCGAAGGTCCAGCCCTGCGATAGTTTCTCGGGCAAAAGGTATTTACCTCGACATAACACTCACACACACTGCCATATATGACATATAATATATGACTGACGACACTTAAGTCACCACTATTCCACCAATTCAATTCTGAGCCACCAATCAACAGTCAACAAGCACCTCATTTAACTGTGATACTCCGAGATTACTAAGATAAACTTTTCATATCTTCATATCCAATCTGTTATCTCAGATAACACCTCAAATTGCTGACACTCCGCAATTACTAGGAATTAACCTTTCATTCCTTCGTGTCTCACTAACGCTCCGAAAGTACTCTAGTCAGCTTTTCACCCCCAGAGTATCCTTACCGTAGTCTGAAACTACTAAGTCAAGCTATATCGTCTTTTCGCATCTACTCATCTACTTCACTCGACGCTCCAAAAGTACTCAAGCGACTATTTCGTTCCATCGTGTTGTGGCATCAACACTCCGAAAGTACTTTAGAGTGTACGGAACAGAAAGTACAGAACTATTTTGTTCTGTCGCATCCATCCTCAATAGGCCGTCAAACATCAATCGGTAGCTCTTACTTTTTTGCACTCCAGTAAAACTTAAATTTTTTTTTTATATCAATGGTCCAACCTACTTCCCAGATAGAGCGACCAACTCCAGGATCTGGGTAATTCCTTCTACAATTACACAGGGTAGGGCAAACTCGATGCCTGCGACCATCCTGCTTTATCCTGGCTTTGGACAGGCTGCTTGTAAGAGCAGGTGGAGTTGGTTTTCTTGATTCTCCGAATGAACTTTTCTTAGATTATCCGTCGCCCATATCCTGCAGTTTTGCGTATTTACGAAACCATTCAATTGGAAATGCGATTCATTCCTCATTATCAAATTGTGAATGAAATCGCAAGTTCTTCTGCTTTTTGTAGGAATAAAATGGCATAGTCAAGCCCTTGTTGGTAGTCTGTCGGCTCCAATTATTTCACAAGCTGTACCTAATATGGGAACATGTGCAATGTGGTCAAAATTCTCTAAACGAGCCTACGCAAAAGCTCCAGTTGTGCCGAATGTCTTCTTGTTGATGTTTCTGAATTGTCCTTCACACTATCCACTACACGTTGAAAACAGATGTAGTAAAAAGAAATCCATTATTTTTGCATGAAATTGAAAGCTTTATTTATCATAATTATAATGATTTAGGTCAAATATGGACCGTTTTGATAGACAACAGGTTGTAATTTTGAAGGTAATTTCATTATGCCTCTCTCATAAAACCCTCGTCCCTATTGGCAAAGAACTGGGAGAGCCGATTTTCACATGCTTTCCTTGAGGCGAAGTTCTCACCAGCAAAATCAGTCGCCATAGACAGGAGCAGGTGGTAATCACTTGGTGCCAGGTCTGGACTATAAGGTGGCGAGTTAGCTTTTGGCGAGTCACTTTCGATGTGTGTGGCCTGGCGTTGTCCTCTTGGAACACAATTCCTCTCCTATTGGTCAAAGTTGGCCGCTTCTGGGTTGCTTCCTTCAGACGGTCCAATTGTTGACAATACAGGTCCAAATTAAGAGTTTGGCTGTAATGGAGCAGCTCATAGTAGATGATTCCCTGCCAATCCCACCAAACACACACCCAAAGCCTTCCTGGCCTTCAATCCTGCCTTGACCACCGTTTGGCCGGCTCACTGCGATTCGACCACGACCGTTTTCGCTTGACGTTGTCGTAAGTGACCCACTTTTCATCAACAGACATCATCCGCTTCAGAAATGGGTCGATGTTGTTGCGATTCAGCAGCGATTCGCAGATGGTAATTCGGCTCATGAGGTTTTTTTGCGTTAACTCGTGTGGTACCCATACATCGAGCTTCTTGTCGTATCCAGCCTTTTTCAAGTGGTTCCAAACGGTTTTTTGTGCAATGTTTAGCTCCTGGGCAGTCGAAACCGTGCTTACATGACGGTTGGAGTTGACGATTTCCATGATTTTATCAACATTTTCGACAATTGGCCTTACAGAGCGTGGTGCACCTTTGACATCCAAATTACCGGAACGGAATCGACGAAACTGAAATTGCGCGTGATTGGCTATTCCAGTATCAGGAACATAAAAATGATTCACATTTTCAGCCGCCTGCCTTGCGTTTTCGCCTTTATCGAAGAAAAACCGTAAAATATACGTATTTTCTCTTTGCTGGTGTCCATCGCTGACGCGTGCTCAAATAAAACTGAGTCAAGCAATCACAAAACTGTCTGAGAAGTTTTTTTTTTGGTACGAAATCTTATCTTTCTAACGCCATCTAGCGTTACCCGATCGTACTTATACCAAGCGGGTTAAAGATTATTAAAGCCATCTAGTGGAAAAATAATGGATTTCTTTTTACTACACCTAATATTTTCTTCCGTGTGCGCGTAAGTGGTCTTCCGGTACATGGGAGGTATTTTACTGTACCATGTTGTTGAGAATTTGCAACCAGGCGGCTTATTGTTGGTGCCAAGGAAAGATCTACGATATGCACGCTGCGTCACAACAATTGACTGTTGATTTTCAAAATAAAATTCAACAATTTTTCATCGCTGTTCTGTGTTGTGTACTGTTCCAATTCAAATTCCCCAAGTTTTCTTTAAAAAATTCTGTGAAAAAAAAGAAATAATAATCAATTAAAAAAGTTTATAAGCATTTAAACCATAATGGTAGTTTTGCGCCACCCTGTATAACTGTGAAGTTAGTTCTGACTTGAAAAATATCCATACGATCTGTCGCGGATATCGAGGAGTTACTGTGATTTTATATGAATAATCAATTCAAATTTTTATCACTTAATCGCATTAATAATTCGTTCTGGCTTCACTCGACAAACTGATGAATTGTTAAGGCCTCATAAAAAAAATTAAAAAAAAAATTTAACAAATTTAAATAACGAACAAACTTAAAATACAAAATTGAATTCAATCAGTCTATGCGTCATGATTGCTTTTTAATCATTCTTTGTATTGGGTGTGCGTGTAACTTTCATCGTATTTAATGTAAATTAACCTCAATTTAACACATACACACACATGTTGTGTGGTCAAGAGATTTCATCTTGATGCGGGTCGTCTTGAAGGCAACAACTTAGGTTGTTAACTTGGCAAACAGATACAATAGCAAACAACAAATGAAATGCAGACAAAACCAAGCGTAAGACGATAATCCAGCAATATTTATACGCTTATTTCTTTCCTTTGTTTTTTGTTTTTTTTTTCTTTTTACAGCCAAGACAATTGTTTACTTTGAAAGACAGTTACTCAGCAAAGTGATTAAATAAAAAACTTTCAACTCACCCTGTCTATTTAAAACTTAAGACCATACTTAAATAATTTATTATTGCATACATTTGTAGTGTTGCTCCATTCTTGTTGTTGTTGCTGTAGTTGTAGCTGGCATTGCAGCCAGACTGTCTGTAAACAAGCAAATGTAAAAATACACACACGTACAATATGCAGAATATATTAGTATGAGGCAACGGACTGCAGTTTATTAAAAAATTTTATTTACGTATGTATGTATGAACGAGGGTTACCTTTTAAGTCTTTAGCCTAACAATGAACAAACAATGGTTAATCAGTGAAAATCCTTTTATTGTTTTTCAAAGTATTCCCCAAGATGATCAATAAACTTTTGCACTCCGTTTGAACCTATTATCGACACAGTTCTGCCACTCTGAAGTTGGTACCTCCATAACCATGGTTTTTAAGGCCTCAACTCGAACAGGCCGGGCGTAGAAAAACGCTCGCCTTGCATTTTTGTCTTAATGTGGGAGAACAAGAAGAAGTTATTGGGTGCCAAGTCGAAACTGGAAGGCGGATGACCCATCAATTCCACGTTTTGAGTGCTCAAACATTCTTTTGTTTAAGCTGATGTGTGGGAACTTGCATTGTCGTGATGGAGGATAATCTTCCTTCGGTGGTTGGTTTTCCTCAATTCTCGGAAGACTCTGTAGACAAACAAATTCTTGTTTACCATTCAGTACTAACATTTCTCAGTTTTTCAAGAGGTACAGTTGTGACATGACAGGTTTTTCTGGAAAAACTGGCAACCATTTGCTTGAGTGCACTTCGTTAACGGACAACTTTTGTCGGGTTTTGCTTACTTTGAAAGACTCAAACAGTGCATTACCAGATTGTTTCGGGTACGTAAGCATATATCCATGATTCGTCACCTGCGGTGATGTCATAGACGTGTTTCAAATCACTCCTGATGTTTTTTTTTTATCATTTCCTTGCACCAGTCGATACATGCTTTTTTTGAGTAACCGTCAAATTATGGGGTGTCCAAAGAGAACAAATTTTTCTGACGTCTAAATGCTGATGTCAAATCGAATGTATGCTAGTCCCACTAATGCTCAAGGATGACTCCATCTCACGGTATGTCATATGCCTTTCTGCCTCTAACAGTTCGTGCACAGCATCGATTCTTTGTGCCTCAACAGTCATTCTTGGACGACCTTCCCGAAATTCGTTTTGAAGAGAACGACAACCACGCTCGAACTGGTTGAACCAGAGTTTTACAGTCGCTGGATGAGGTGCTTCATTACCAAAACTCAAACTAAGTCGCTCAATACATTCTTTTCTTGTCAATTCACATCGAAAATCGTATAAAATCATCACCCAAAAATGTTCACGTGTTAATACCATTTTTTGCTAAAGTACAATTTTTAAACTCTAAACAAAACAATAAGCGCACATACACCAAAACTTTGCGAGTACGTTTATGCTCGAAAATTTGAAATCTTCGAATGGAACTGCCAAATTCTCGAAAGGAACTGTCAAATGTGACAATGCTTAGTGTTGCCGCAAGACTTTAAAAGCAGCCATCGTAAAACACAAACTATGCCAAAAAAATAACAATTTTATATGAAACACAATTTAATATGCATAAAAATGAAAATAAGAAAAACGTAACAGGTATTCGCAATGTGGTTTTTGGGTGTTGTTCGTGTTTTTGTTAATTTTGTTGTTTGTAAAAAAGTAAAATGATACATTAGAGCTGTTCACAATTAAGTTTGGTTTGGTGTGGGTTGGTTTGGTCAACAGTTTGATCAGTCATTAGCAACCAAGACACAGTCCGTCTATATTATGTAGAGAGAGAACAATGAGACATCATCAACACATGAGAGTTGTGAAGAAAAAAAATGCTCCTTAACACTTAAGTTCCATTCCCTTTAAATTTCACACTTGCCACTTTACGATTCTTCATTAATTTTTCTTTTTGAACTGTGTTTACCAACATTTTGCGCTGGCCCTATGATTGCCAGATTATTTCTATCTCCTCTATCAATCATTGCTACAATAGCTGATCAAGCAACAATAATAAAGGAAAGTGAGCGTAAGTTTACATACTTTTAATAATGAACACAGCTACTCACACAGCAAAATGTAAAATATAAACATACGCTTACCTATACAAATGCAAAAAATAGTTTGCAACATTGAAAACGAACGAAATAAAAGCGCAAAATCTAATTGCGCGTGGCTTCCACACAAGCATTTTTTACTGTTGTTTTTTAGTTTTTGCTCTTTCTAATAAGCTGTAATCACTGTTGTATATTTTTTTTTTTCGTTTTTGTTGTGCTGTAATTTAATATTTGCAGTCAGCTGTTTGCGTGTTTCCTCGAAGAGCGACGGAAAATTTTCATAAATACGTTTACACCATAACAGAAATGTTAGAAAAAGAAAAGAAAAAAAAACGGGGTTTCACTTTGGATCATTAAAATTTATTTTTTTTTAATTGGCAGGAAGATACAGTCGGACTAAAGTTTAAATACACTCCACAAAACCTATTTTTACATAATACAAAGCATTGATACAAAAATTTGAGCTTGTAGTTTTTTTTAAGTACACCAGTTAGTAACAACAATAACAAAAAATCCGTCCTTTGTTGTATAGATAACTGTAAATCTGCCATAAACGAAAAAATGCGTTGGACAAAAGTTCAACGAGGATTTCTGCGAGAGAGGACCGCCAACCGACAGCCGCTTTGGTTCTGTTCGGGTTTTTCGTTATCGTTATCGTTATCATTATCGGCTTTAAAAACAAAATAATGGGCAAAGGAAAACAAATCTAGTGTATCACAAAAGAATTAATAATTAAACATTAGTTTTAACGAAGGTTAATCCTACCGAGATATAGGCATGTTCTTGAATTTGTCGTTTGCAAGTGTGCAATACATTATAAGAAAATATTAACTTAAAAATAGTGAAAAATGGGCCGTGAACTGGGCGGCCAAAGAAGCTTTCTCGTCGGGATGTGAGCCTTTTCCTAAAATTGACAAAAATCACAAAATAAGTGCGCAAAGTTAGATGATAGTATTGCTGCAATATCAGGCAAATAAGTTCACCCAAAAAATGTACAAAGAGTTTAAAGGGACAAGGGCTATCGCAGCAGGAATTCACGTAAGAAACCTTTAATATCTGAAAATATAAACAGTTTCTTCTAGATTTCGCAAACAGGTGCAAAGATATGGATGAGAACTTTTGGAAAAGAGTGCTATTTACAGATCAGGCTAAATTTAATATTTTTGGAAGCGATGGTCACGCATGAATTTGGTGATAGTCCATTACAGCAGTACTTCAAACCAAAAACTTAACACCAACCGTTAAGCATGGTGGCGGTAGTGTGCTGTTGTGCGGAGCGACTGGAGCAGGTACTGTGGGAAATCTAGTCTTTATTGTTGGCATAATGAATACAAACTTGTGTAAGAGTATATTGGAAGATCTTAAATATGTAAACAAGAGAATGTTCCAAGCATAGCACGCGTTTGGTAAAAGATTTGTTGCTGTATTATGCTTCCAGTCAACTTTGTAGTCCTCCCCAATCTCCGCACTTTAAGCCAATTGGACATGTTTGTAACATTTGGCATGCAAAATTGATCATACAGCTTCAAAGAGCAAATAATCCCTTAAAGCAGCTCTTAAAAAGGCCTGGTCAGAAATCACACCATCCGAAATAGAAAAGTTGAACGAAAAATTGGAAGATATGAGGGAGTAATTCGTTTATTTTTAAAGAAAGGCAGCAATTACGGCGTTAAGAAACCTACAAAGGGGTATCAAAAGCTTTTAAGCACCCAAAAAAAAAAATCAAATAAAAACGAAAGCTACAAGAAATTACTTGAATGCCACACAGATCAGAACTAAATTGGATCTTCCAGTGATAGCTAAGCACATTGCCCATATATTGCACACAATAGAAAACGCAAAATGGAAGAAGCCCAACTGCAATCCCGTATTGAAGTTACAAAATAAAGAAGCTCGCTTAACATTTGCACACAATCACATTCCCTGAATTAAGGAGTGGGACAATGTTGTATTCTCTGATGAGAAAAAAAAATTCAATCTGGATGGTCCAGATTCGTACGCATGTTATTGGCACGATTCGAGAAATAACGACGTATGCATGTCAAAAGGAAACTTCGGTGGGGGTAGCGTTATGGCATGGGCAGCTGTTTCGGCTTCTGACAAGGCAAATAAATATTTTCTTTGTTCCACCGAAAATGAATTCGTTGTTATACACCGAATTGTTGGACGATGCTGTCATATCATTTTTGGAAGAAAAAATGGATGAAGACAGCGTTTTCCAGCAAGATAACGCCGCTATTCATGTATCGAAGTTTTCGATGCAGTAGTTCCAGGAACACAACATACCACTTTTGTAGTGGCCGGGATGTAGTTCCGATCTGAACCCCATAGAAAACCTTTGGGGGTGCATTTTCCATAAAATTTATGGAAAAAAGCTCTAGGACATAGGTTTGACACCGTGATTGAGTTAAAACTAGCTATCAAAGAAGTCTGGAAGGATATATTGAATTATGAGCTTATAAAACTTGTGCAATCCATGCCCAATCGTTTTTATGAGGTTGTTTCGAAAAAAGTAAGAAAAATGTTTCGAGTTTTGATATAGCCTTGCTTTTTGATGAAAAAATATACAGTGGAAACCAAACAATGGCTTGATAAACATTATCCGGACTCTGCTTCATCGAGACAAATGGTAGAAAAATGGATTGCTGAATTTACACGTGGTCGTACCAGCACAAATGATGCAGAGCGCAGTGGATGCCCAAATGAGGCTGTAATTCCAGAAAAAATAAAAAAAAATTCACAAATTGGTTATGAACAATCGTAAATTGAAGGTGCACGAACTAGCTGAAATTGTAAAGATATCAGATGGTAGTGTTTTTACGATTTTACACGAACATTTGGGTATGCGAAAGCTCTGTGCAAAGTGGGTGCCGCGTGAGCTCACAGTCGACCAAAAACAACAACGAATTGATGCTTCAGAGGAGTGTTTGGCGCTGTTGAAGCCCAATAAAATCGAACTCTATCGTCGATATGTGACAATAGATGAAACATGGCTTCACTATTACACACCAGAATCCAAAAGACAGTCAGCTGAGTGGAAAGCAGTCGACAAACCGAATCCAAAGCGAGCAAAGACCCAACAGTCCCCAACGGCCTCACAAATCGATGAAATTGGGCTTCGAATTGCTTGCCCACCCACCGTTTTCTCCAGATTTAGCCCCCAGCGACTAAATTTATTTTAGGAGTCACAAAAAATAAAAAGAAGGTTAAAAGCTTATTTTGAAAGAAGTGGCGTAAATGGCCCAAAGAGAATGAAGCCTTTTTCAGATTTTGAGAAGATCAATTTACAGTTGATGGTTCCGGCTCTTGTAACCGGAGACAACAACGTTGCGGAACTATTTGTATGTTAAATATAACGAATAGATTTTTTTTTATACTTACTTAAAATATTTTCTAGAATATTGAAGAATCTATGGTGTAAGAATATTTAGAGGATGACTGCCAACAGCAAATTTATTCCTCCTCCTTAGGCAGCGCAATAGAGGAAAGGTTGCTGGAGATTGAAGAGGAGAAATCAACATTTTTAAAGAAAAAGTATTCTTTAACCCTGCAGTAGTCGCGTACCTAAATGTGACGAGAGTGGTCGCGCGGATTACATATGTAATCCGTTTTTTATAGTTTAAAATAAGAGATGGCAATTTGAAAATGCTTAGTTATTTGTTTTAATTTTTATTTTTACTTTATTTTATATTATATTTTTTTTAAAAAACAACATAAACATAATTCTTATAGTACGTAAAATCAATGAATATCGATTGCAGACAATTGTGAAATTCATAATTTTGCATGACTGGATTACATATGTAATCCGCGCGACTACTGCAGGGTTAAAAAACAAAAATTTGAAGCTGAAGAAAGATGGAGAGAAACAGTTCGAGCTTGAAAACAGGAAACTCATATTAAAAGAAAAAAAAATTTGAATATTTAAATAAAAAATAAATATTTAATAAATATAAGTTTTTGTAGTTTTATTAAAAAAAGAAATTGTGGGGTTACATGTTGAAATTGGAATTTATAATTTCTTGCCTAATTAGCCGACCTTGAGTGTGAACATTATTTTCATTTAAATCTCCTAAATTTATATCATCATTATCATCATAATTTTCAACTTCTATACAGTTTTCAGCCAATGGAACTTTTGCTTTGATTAAGATATTATGCAAAACAGTGCATGCATTTACAATTCTTCCAGCTTTGCTTGGATTATAGTACAAGACTCTTTGACTCAATAAACACCGAAATCTACCCTTTAAAAAACCAATACTGCGCTGGTAACATCCAATCGCAACAAAACGCAATGCACATAAAAAACGTAGTTCAGCTTGAATAGCTGTAATACGTTCCGAAGCATAAAATCGTGAGGATATATCATCAAAGAAATCTATCGCTAGTTGTTTAGGAAATCTATACAACTCAATAAATCGCTCGTCGCTAACATCAAAGGGATTGATTGAGTCCCGTAAGTTCCTCCTAATAATTATTAAATGCTTCCTATTAAAAGATACAAAACAAAGATGTACAATTTCTGAAGTTATATATATATTTGTATATATAACAAACCTTCTGTTATTTCTTAATCGACGTAAAAAAATAATTCTTTGCACCAAACTCATTTCTGTATTTTACTTTGCTTACAATAAGTTGTCAGAAATCATTCAGCGATGATTTATTTTCATTCAGCAAACATAAATTTCCATTCAGCACAATAGTGTTCATTTGAGCTTACAGAATCGCTTGGAATTGAAAAGTGTTCACTGCGTGTGAAAGTGAATTTTTTAATTTTGTGTACACAGATTTTTTTCACAGTTACGGAATCTAGGCCCAGATCTCAAGAGAATGCTTGTTGAGTTAAAAACCTTCATTATTTATAAAAGGCACTTTTGAGAGGCGTATTTAAACTTTAGTCCCTGACTGTATGTGCGCAATGAGTTGACAGAATCTTGATGTTTTGAGTTATTTTTCGACACATATGTATGACAGTTATGTATGTAGAAAACATTTGGATATTCTTTAAGATTCATATGTATCTTGTGTTCTAGTGTTTGTTGTTATTTTTCCTTACTGCTAACTGTTAATCAGAAATTTATTGCTAGATCTTTCAAACTTATGAATGAGTGAGAGAAAAAAAAAATATTTTTTTTTATGTTTAATATTTGTTTTTTAATAGGTGAAAAATTCGCTATGGCCATATTTATTACACATCGGATTAAAATATGGTTAAAGAACAAGCACGATATTTTCCATATAATTGAACAGTGACCCACGAAACAGTTCATAAACAGTTCATAATAGTTCCCCTTACATTTTAGGTGTAGGATGTATTCAGTAGATTTATGTAAAACTAGCTGACCCGGCAAACGTTGTTTTGCCCAAACTTAATACTCGATGTTTCTTCTTTTTCAATAGATGACAGTGTAGTTTTGAAAGACAAATATAATTACCAAATTTTAGTCTATTATGACCAAAACTGTTCGAAATATAGCATTTTCATATATTTGTGGGTGGTAAAACATATTTTTAGTACAGTTTCCGACACCAAGCAAACAAAATAAATTAGTATTATAATTTAAAAATTTATCTATAATACCAAATTTTAGTATAATACCAGAAAAATCTTCTGATATATAGAGTTTTTATTGATTTGTAGGCGGTAAAAGGGGGGTGTGGTAACCCAGTTTTAGCACAGTTGCCGACAGTGAGCATAAAAACTAAACTCCCAAATTGTAGTCTAATACAGCGAACCCTCGGAAATAAAACATTTTTATTGATTTGTGGGCGGTAAAACGGGGTGTGGCAACCCATATTTAGTACAGTTGCCGACAGTGAGCATACAAAAGTAATTATAAAATTGCAGTCTAATACGACCAAAACCGTCGGATATATAGAATTTTTATTGATTTGTGGGCGGTAAAAGGGGGTGTGGAAAGCTTTGTTCGCACTTTAGGCATAATGCACTTTTTAGATTTTTAGAATTTAGATAGCGATTCCGTTCGCGGGCACAATAAGAACTTACTTTTTATTACATACACATAAAATAAGCTTAATTGAAAAAAATTTTGATATTCTGCTCTGAAAAATAACGGCAAATAAATGTAAACGCATTGCAAGAAAATAGTAAAACAAAGGCAAAAATAAAATAAACTCAAACCAAACATAACATCACTGCAGCATGGTAATGGTTTGCTATATTTGTTTTTGCTTGCCTCTGTCCATGGTATAATAATACACGGTAGCATTGACAACTGCTTATTTTCTCTTCAACAGGAAAACATAAACTGTCAAAAACAGCTTTTTGTGGAAATACATCAGCAGCTGCTGTGGTTGTTGTTTTTTTTCACTTCAACGTTTTCAACATTGCTTGTGTTTTCAATGGCGGATTGTGAGCGCTCTCTTTTTGAGTATATTTTTTGACAGTAGATGATTTCCCAAGCAACTGTCAATGCTACCTTGTATTATTATACCATGCCTCTGTCTTTTTTTCACGTCACCACGCATAGCGTACGACAAAAAAAACAAAAACAAAATACATTGCCATTCTCTGTTGCTATCCATAGCACACACACGCTCGGGCATATGTAGGCAAAACAAAAACAAATCACATTGCTATTCTCAGCAAAGCAATCCAGTGGGCAAAAGCAGGGCTTCGAAGCGCTACTTGCAGGCCTTCATATGGATTTTGAAGACCTTCCGCACTCATATCCAAGCCCATTAACTTTTTTATATGAAACGAGCAAATTTTCTAGGCCTTCCTCTCTCGCGACTCTAAAGAGGCCTGCCAGAAGCTCTTTTTTGAGAATGCATGTTAAAAGACCTTCTTTATGAGGGCTTATAAAAGCACTCTCAAGTTAACTAAAAATAAAAAAAAAATGCAGTAAACTGTTTTTTGTTTTGCAATTTCTATTTTGAAGTGAAACTTTCTTAGGTCACTTTACTTCATTTCGTCACCCGATAGAGAAGAAAGATATGTTTGATAGTAGAGAGAATGAGAGAAATATATATAGTGTATATATATGACTGAAAAAACTTCTTTGTCACCGCTGAGAGTCGAACCTGCGACCTCAAGATTTCAAAAACAACGCCTTATCTATTGAGCTAAATCCTCCATTCAGAAATCTACTCTACCTACCAATTAATCAAATTGCTGTAGATGCCCAGCGGAAAAATAATTTCAGAGTTGTGGACCTCATATTTTTATATACATTTTGTTCACAATTTATCAAACGGTGAAATAGCAGAGCGGTAAAACGTTTGACTATAACGCCAACGGTCCGAGTTCAATTCTCGCATGTGACAAAAAATAAAATTTTCTCGCTTTGTTTTTATTTATGTTTTTTATAGGAGAGCACTGTGCTCTCCTTGGGCTAACACTTTATGATATGTTTCACTTCTTTTATGTTTTGCGTTGCACAGAAATAAAAAAATTTTTGAGCCCCATCCATAGGAAGGGTGCTCAGAAGTGCTCATTGGTACAGCGATATTAGGAGGTATAAAGATGCCAATAGTAGTAGTCTTAGCATGCCTTCTTTTGTTAAGGCCTAGTATAATTGCCCACTGGGAATACTCACTGTAGGATGGGAGAGTAAAATATTGGAACACTCGCATCGTGTCGATGTGCCGCACACTGCTTTATTTTTCACTACAACAACAACAATTTTATACGCTATGAGTCGTTCATGTCCGTTTGTGCTTGCAGGTGAATTTTACTTAGGATTTTGAAAGCCATGAATCTCCTTTTCTAATAAACTTTTTAATAATTTTTTTGGCCTAAAACCTTCACCAGGTCGAGAGCTTTTTATTATAAAAAATTTCATGAAAAACGGCCGGGCCTTTCTCAAGATTGTTCCGAACATAAAAAAGGCACTTCAAAATATAATATTAGTATAGATACTACAAGGAACATTTTTGTGGCACAATGGGAATTCTCGCCAGGGGCCTACATCTAATTACCGCAAAAAAATTGTCTAGTTGCTGCAAAATTTTGTAAAATTTCTTTTTGGAATTGTTCAAATCTGCGCTTGTTGTAGTCTATTTATATATTTTCCATAATTTTATTTATAGATCCATCAATGATCATACAGCCAGTAATACCGGCTATTATATCGAATATAATTTTTACTTCTTCTTCTTAGTCTGATTGCAGACGGCTTGAAGCGATAACCTACAGTAATGTATTTATTTACACAGCTCTTACATATTTTTGTGATAATTCTATATAAACGTACAACATTCAATTACAAGCAAATTTAAATACAAACTTAAATGTAGCACTACAACTTCTTAATTAATAGAAATAGAAAGCGACACAAAATCCGATCCATCGATCGTACATAGTTTATACTATTTATTTTTAATTAGTCTCTAGCTCGACCTAAATATACAGAACAAAAAAAAAAAAAAAAAATAAAAAAAACATAGAATAACAATAAATATTTCATCAACAAGTACGATTAATCAGGTTGAACGATTTGAAGTTCATGCAATAAATTATGAACACGCTATATTGTATGTGAATGTGTTTTTGTATAAAATGCTGATTACTACAGAGAACGAGGGTAATTTGAGAAGACAGTGACTGTTTGAATTTCCCGCTTAGTAACTTTAACTGTTTGCGACCGTATGTCTGCTCTCAGTCACCAAAGTGTTTTTACGTTCCAGTTGTATACGACAGCAAAAGGTTAAATGTAACACTTATCCTATCAATTACCCTCTATTAATAGACAACTGTCCTTTGACAACTGTCATTTTGAGCAAGCTCCGTCATTTAGTTTATGTTTGACAGCCGTTGAAAGCACACTACCTTGTGAATTTCGACGAAAATGGGAAAAAGTGAATTTCGTGTTTACATCAAGCAAGATTTTTAGCGTAAGAAAAGAACCACAGAAACCAAGGAAAGGTTTGATCAATGCTATGGCGTCTCTGAACCATCAATTTCAATGGTTTACTGAATTCCGTTTTGGTGGTACCAGTACAAGTGACTTTGAATGTTTTGGTCGCCCAAAAGCGGTCGTCACGCCAGAAATCGTCCATAAAATCCATGGAATGATGGATTTTATGGACGCCAACTAAGCAGGTACATAACATTTAACATGAAAATTTGGACATGGAAAAGCTATCCCCGCGATGAGCGCTGCGATTGCTCACAACCACTTGAAAGGAGTGTTTGACGATGTTCGCCCGCAATGCGAAGGAGTTTTTGCGCCGTTTCGTGACCGTAGACGAAACATGAATATATCATAATACACCAGAGACCAAGTAAGAGTTAAAGCAGTGGACTTCTCTGGGTGAACGTGCACCAAAGAAGGCCAAGATGGCTCCGTTGGGCAACAAGATCATTCACACCATCATTCCTTATAGATTACCTTAAAAAGGGTAAAACGATCACCGGCAAATATTATTCACAGCTGTTGGACAGATTTGACATTGATTTGAAGCAAAAACCAGCGCACCATAATACACTGGCGCACGTCTATGGTCGTCTTGGGCTCAAATTCATAAATTGAGCTACGAACTGCTAACCCATCCAACATATTCTACAGTTTTAGCACCCTGCGACTACTTCCGATTTCCAAATCTGGAAAATGGATCGGTGGTAAGAGATTTATGTCGAATAAAGATGTCATCACTGAAACAAACGCCTATTTTGACGACCTTGATATAACCGATTACTTGAAAAGAATAAAAAAACTGGAAAAGAGCTGGACTAAATGTATCGACCTAAAAGGAGGCAATGTTTAGAAATAAAACTTTTTTTTGCCGATAAAAATACCTTTTATTCAAAAAGTCAGTGTCTTATCAAATTGCCCTCATATGTCATATACTGTGAACGTCATAAAAAAGTCTAGACCTTACCACTTAAAAATGGAATTATTGTTGTTTTTATTTTATACAGGATTCTCAAAACTAATACATTGTCTCATCAAATGTTTTTGATGACAAAAAGCAAAAAAATTGATATTTTCTTAACTTAACATACAATTTAAGTTTTATGAATTACAAATTTTCTTTTTCTGAATTTCAAGTCATCTTTTCTGAATTCCAAATGATATTTTCTGAATTTCAAAGGAATTTCAATTGATCTTTGCTGAATTTCAAAAGGAATATCTCAATTTAATGATGAATCAAAATAAAATGATTTTTGTCTGAATTCCAAACAGAATTTCTCAATTCAATTGATTTTCTCTGAATTTCAAATGGAATTTCTGAATTTCAAATGGAATTTCTGAATTTCAAATGGAATTTCTGAATTTCAATTGAGTTTTTCTGAATTTGAAATGGAATTCCTCAATTTCAGTTGATATTTTCTGAATTCGAAATGGAATTTCTGAATTTCAATTGAACTCTTCTGTATTATAAATGATTTTTTTTTCTGAATTTCAAATGAAATTTCAAAATTTCAATTGTTCTTTTCGGATATTCGAATGGAATTTCTGAATTTCAATTGATCTTTTCTGAATTTCAAATGGAATTTATTAATTTCGATGGCTCTTCTCTGAATTTCGAATGAAATTTCTGAATGTTAAGTTGATCTTTTTTGAATTCGAAATAGAATTTCGGAATTTCAAATGGAATTTCTTAATTTCAATTGATCTTTTCTGAATTTAAAATGGAATTTCTGTGTTCCACATGACTTGTTCTGAATTCGAAATGGAATTCCCGAATTTCAATTGATCTTCTCTGAATTTCGAATGGAATTTCTGAATTTCAAAAGGAATTTCTCAATTTCTATTGATCTTTTCTGAATTTCGAATGGAATTTCTGATTTTCAGTTGATCTTTTCTGAATTCGAAATGGAATTTCTGAATTTCAATTGAACTCTTTTGTATTCTTAATAATTTTTTCTGAATTTCAAATGAAATTTCATTGATCTTTTCTGAATTTCGGATGGAATTTCTAAATTTCAATTGATCTTTTCTGAATGTCAAATTGAATTTCTGAATTTCAATTGATCTTATCTGAATTACAATTGGAAATGGTGTAGTTTTATGTCGACCCAAAACAAATATATTTTTTTTGTTTTTTTTTATTAGCTTTGAATCAAGGATTTCAGGTGTAAGACTTATTCACTCAAATCTTCCCTCGTTTGAGAATGGGGTAATAGATTAGTGGGAATAAAGGGGCAATCAAGTGAAAAATGTATGGGATGTCCTATGTCCTAAGCGTGTCGCTGTAAAGCTGAAAAAAACATGAATTTGAATAATTACATTAAAAAAATAATCGTTCAAATATCAACTGCCAAGGTGTACACTTTCTTCGACGCTCACAGTTAGTTAAGATAACAAAAGGTTGCGGTTCTTTAAAGGGTATGTCGGTGATAGGAAATGAAAAATAAAACCAAAAATGAAAATAGAATCAATTTAAGAAAGCAAAAAAACCATAATAAATAAACTAAGTTTAAGAATATGTACAGAAAAGTTAAAAGTCAAATGGAATGTGTAAATAATGTTCGAGGGAGCGTCGAAACCAAGCGGCATCTAGCTTAACCACACAAATAGGCACACACACACCAAAACTCCATATTTAATTAAAATTAACTTCTTTTGTTTATGAATTGAAAATGCGTTTCTTTCAATTTAAATATTGATATGATAAGACGGTTATTCATAAGTAAATATTTATATACATACATAGTTACAATATGATTAAATCTAAAAAAAACCGACGCTTCGAGGTATTATGGTATGGAAATTATTGCATATGTTTTATAATTAGCTACGTATCGTATAAAAACCAGAATCATGTGGAATGTTAGACACACGAAACAACAATGATTCATTTTATTGCGTACTTAAAAGAAAAATAATTAACTTAAGTGTGCGGAAAAACAAGAAAGAGCCATAAAAAAAGGAAATCCAAACGCTTTCAAATATCATTTGACGTATCAAATAAACAACCCCCCTAACAATTCCTAGTACTGCGTTATTTTAGTAGGTTAAATAAACAACGACTGTAACAAACCTGTTAGCGTCACAAACGTCAAATGATAAAAACAACAACAACAATTGGAAAAAACTCCAAATCAACAGCAGAATTTGACATCAAGCTCACCTTATCTCCAATATGAGCCTACCTTGTTCTACCATGGCTGTAGGTAAACTTTATGTTATCACTGTAAATACAAAAAAAAAAGTGATGTTAACATAGCAGGAAGACAGCCGATTGGTATTTCACTCTCCCCCTTTATTATTTCTTTCGATATTTTTATTGATTCAGATTCTGGCTTTTCGCTCTACAAAGTGGTAGATAGAAACTGTCACATTGGATTGGGGAAAAAGTATTCGGAGTTTTTTAGTTAAAATACACAAATTTTTTTTTTATTCAAAAACCATTTTATTAATCGAATTATGGCCCATTCTTTGCAATTATCTTCTGCCATTTTCGGCATGAACCGTTATTACTTTCTTGTAGAATTCCGGGATTTTATCTTTGAAAGATTGACGCAGGTCGTCTTTTGAGACCAATTTTTTCCCAGCAAGAGAGTTTTGGAGAGATTGGAATAAATGATAATTTGAAGGTGCTCTTTCAGAACTATACGGTGTATGCACCAAAACTTCCCAGCTAAAGTCTCTTACGTAGTCTTTGGGTGTGGCCTAGCCTTAATGTAGGTATAAGGTTAAGGGGACATATAGGTTACAAATTTAAAAAAAAAACATTTTTTCGGGAATTTTTTTCACAGAAGGAAAAAGATATCGTTTTCAAATTTCGCACATATATTTATTAACATTTAAAGAATACAAAAAAAAAAAAAAAACAAATTAATCCTTGTTTAAGTGGCTACCGCCTGAACTAGGATAATTTTATCCGTTGTAGAAAAACAAAATGGCGACCGATTTTTTTGATTTGATTTATTTTCAAATGGCCGCCATTTTGTATTTTTACGGCGGATAAAAATTATCCTTGTTCAGGCGGTGGCCACTTAAACAAGGATTAATTTGTTTTTTTTATTTTTTCCTCAGATGTTCCAGACTGGTGATATCCTGCACACCGTCAATTTTTTAACATTTTTTTAAAAAAAATCAAATAACGTCAAAAACCACTTCAAAAATTCTGAAAAATTTGTTTGTATTCTTTAAATGTTAATAAATATATGTGCAAAATTTGAAAACCATATCTTTTTTCCTTCTATGAAAAAAACTTCCCGAAAAATTTTTTTTTTAAATTTGTAACTTATATGTCCCCTTAAACAAAGAAATCTTATTAATGGCGTAGTCTTAAAAACTAACTTTTCTTACTTTAAGAGCTGCAAAATTTGAAATAACCTCATCGAAATCAATATTACTTGCAAGCTCGTTTTCAATGGATAAAATAGCAAGATCGGAAAGCCTTGCCTGTACCATGGAAGACCTCCCCTAGGAACGCCACTGGTATACACATAAAGACCTTCTGCTACCTTAAGGTCATTTCGTGACCCTTTTGTCATTAAATCACTGATATCTTCTAAAATTTTTTTTCTTTCTAATTTCCTTTCATGATATCCTTCAAGATATTAATGCACATCTAAAAACAGCAAAAAAAAAATTGTTTAACATTTTCAACTAGGTGGCAACCCCAACACTTACATGTGCACACCTAAAGGTCAGCTGATGACTATAGTATATTATCCGCCTTATTTTGTGTAAACACATCAATTGAATACAATTGCAAAACAAACGTCATTCGGGAAGTATTTGATATTTTTGTTGAATTTCGCTAAGAAATCAACTTTTTGGAAGCGGTCGCAGCGGCACACCGAAAGCCAAATTCAGGAAATCATTGAGGAAGATGAAGAATATGATGATGGAGATGATGACTATGTGGCAGAGATGCTTTGGGACTATGAAAGCTCTGAAGGGTATATTGATAGCGATACTGATATCGAGAGCAGTATTGATGCAGCGCTTGATATGAATGAAGTCCCAATGCCAACTTATTGGGATAAAGATAGAGATGTTGCGTGGTCAATGTTGGTTCCATTTTCAACCTCTAATTCAAGAGCAAGGACAGAAAATTTGATACGCAACCGGTCTGGAGTAACAACTTATGCTGTTCATCGTATTTCCAACGTCAAGGACTCAATATAAATGTGTTTTACAACGCAAATAAAAAAATAATCATGCAGTTCACTAACATAGAGGAAGTAAAAAAAATCGGTAGTAGGTTTTAACACTTAGATGAAATTGAATTGGATTTTATCTCAGAATTTTGATTTTTGCAGGTAATTTAATTTTTGCATTCATAACAATACGTATTTTGTAATAATATCCATATGTATAAATTACATCGATTGCAGGAGTATATTGTTCCCATGGAGAAAGTGTCCGCAGTCTTCGGGATGAAGCTCATGGTCGACCAGTATTTCGTGCTGCAATGTCGCTGCGAAGATTTTTGGAAATAAGTCGTGTTTTGAGATTTGATAACAGAGAAAATCGCAGAATTAGTAGAAGCAACGATAAACTTGCCCCAATTCGCGATTTGTACGACAAATGGGTTGCGAACCTTCAACTGTTACTTAATCCTTATGAAAATATTACAGTTGATGAAAGGCTTATTCCATTTAAAGGTAGATGTTCATTTTAAGTGTACATGCCTAGCAAGCCAAGCAAATACGGAATGAAGGCATGGCTAGCTGCAGGTATGCGAACAAAATTTTGTCTCAATTTTCAAATTTATTTGGGGAAAGAATGCGCATCTGCTCCGCCGGAGCGTAATCAAGGCCAAAGAGTCGTGCTGGATCTTGGACGGAATATTACAACGGATAATTTTTTTACTACAAGAGTTCTTGCATTAGAATTTTGAGAAAAATATGACTTTGGTCGGAACCGTTAAAAGTAATAGCGATTCCTTCCGGTTTGTGAAACTAAGCAAGAATTACGACGTTTGCCTGGAGCAGATTTTTTTTCAACGAAAAAATTACAATTGTTCAGTATGTTCCTACAAAAAAAAAAAGCAAAGTCAGTCAACGAGCGACATGTGCCGTCTGCCCATCATCAATTTGTCGCAAAACATACGAACACTGCACCGTTTGCAAGAAGCCGGTATGCCCGCAACATCGTACGACAATTACAATCTCAACAACTTATTGTCATGAACCAAATAAATTCTTTGAAAATATTGATAACTGCTCTAGAAAATAAATAAATAAAATGCCTTATAACTTAAATACCTTAAAAATTTAAAATAAGATCTGAATTTCCATATAAATTTCAATAAAATATGTATCAGGTCATCTTGAGACCTAAGAGTCACATGTGGGAGTTTTTCTTAAGGTAACAGAGGGGTTAAACGTCAGTGCAGAGACAGCTGGACGAACTTTGGAAGCGTAAAAGTTACCTAAAG
Organism: Pherbina coryleti; assembly: GCA_943735915.1. NCBI lineage: Eukaryota > Metazoa > Arthropoda > Insecta > Diptera > Sciomyzidae > Pherbina > Pherbina coryleti. The sequence continues at coordinate 28,955,080 of OX030952.1, forward strand.
AATTTGCAAAATATTACAAAGATTGGAGTTCAAATGATTACGAGAAGATTATATTGGGAGGAGGATCGGACGGCCGTAAGTAGATATGGAGTAGTAAAAGTTCAAAACTTCAGCCACATCACTTTAAGTTCACACTTAAATTTGGAAAAGTGTTGATAAGGGTGTGGGAATGTATGACTACCAAAGGTGTTAGCAGAGTGACCAAAATTGAAGGTCGAATGACAGCGGAGTCTAATACTGAAATTCTACGAAGTCATTTGCTTGGCAAGATTTGAAAATGAGTTCTTCGGATATTGTCTTTGGACAATGATCTGACGCACACAGCAAAACCTGACACGATTCGCGTTAATTTTCCAGAATAGAATGTAATTTCGATGTTCTGAACAGATTACTTTTGACTTCAGATCCCTTGTTTAAAGGGATGAGAAAAGTTACTATTAAAAAAAAAGTTAATTCCCTCCCGAGACTCCCCGGGTATGCTTTCACCGCTTGAGCCCTGTGTAGCTGTACGGAATCCGAAAGCAGTGAAAAACAAAATGAGATCAGTGAAGGAATTAAAAATTTTTATTTTAAATAAAAGCAAACATTTTTTCTTTTAAAAATGTAAACTATTCTTTTTTTTTTTATTTCCTATGTTCATGTTCTTCATAAACACTGTTCATTGAAAGCAAATTTAATTTTAAAACTTGGATGAAATATTACTAATTAGAGACCCCGAAAAATTCCATTTATAAGATTTAATGTCGTATTGTTATTTCAGAAATTCTCAATCATATGGGCGCCATAGTCGAGCCATAGTTCATCACTGGGCTACGTAATCATTTTAAGGGCAAATTTTAATATTGCACTTGCATTAGTACATCAAGTTGAAAATCCCTTCACATTTTTGATGAGATGCATACATAAAAATCACCTGTTGAAAATCATATGTTGGCCGAAAATTGATTTTCACGATTATTTTCAGTGAACTTATTTTTAAAAATTATTCTTTAGTATATCTTATAATAAAATGCTAATAATATTTTCTTTAATAATAAACTCTCTCTATTAATCTTGCAGAAACACATGCCAGTTGCCATAAAATGCATCACCAAGAAAGGTTTAATAAAAACAAAAAATCTGCTTGGCAAGGAAATAAAAATACTGAAAGAACTCACCGAGTTGCATCATGAAAACGTCGTGGCGCTTTTAGACTGTAAGGAGTCACAGGAGTGTGTCAATCTAGTTATGGAGGTGAGTCATAATTTTATAAACATCTTATCGTTTGAATCGAAACACAACAAAAGACAAAAAATTTAATGAATTGCTTAGTGTTCATTATGTGTGGTTAATTGAATACAAACAACAAATTTGCTACGCTTTTTTTTTAGTTTTGTTTTGCTTCGTTAAAACAAAAAAATGTAAATTTAACAACCAGGAAAACTTCAGGTGCTATAAAATAGCTTTTGTTTCCTCTTTACTTTGATTGCCCCATTAATTTTTCATGATTTTTCTTTGGAAAAAGATACATATACGAGTAAATTTTAGTTATGTAGCTAACGTTGGTTATAATACCAAACTGCTGAGGCATCATTGATAGGCGTTTACTCAAAATTGCGAAATGTTTTGGAACACGTCAGTCATTGACTTTATGGAACTACGTAATTTCTTGAAATTAATAAGTTGTTCAGTTGTTTGTGTTCTTCTGCTGAAAAATATTCACTCTCAACGGCTGGCATTTTATTTGACCAAGGCTGCGTTGTGGACTTTCCAAAATTGTTTTTCTTTATGATTTATATTTTTGGAATTTAAAAAAAAAAATAAAATATGTATCAGCTCAAATACACTTAAAGCACCTACCCTCGTGGGGGATTCTGATCAATATATCAAGCATTTTCTGAAATCCATCTCGGAAGTGGATCGGAGGTGGAAATTAATTCCGATTCCGATTTAAAAAGGTGTTCTAGATTCCGATCGGAAAGCAATCAATGCAATCGGATTCGAACATGGATTCGAATATGCTGCTTTCCGAACGTATCAACTAAATGAAAGCAGATCTGACGTGTTGATAATTTTTTCAGGAAAAAGAAAATATTAACAAGTGCCTTTTAAAAATAAAGTAAATTAATAAAAATGAGTATTGTAGTTATCGCTACACTTTTGCTAGGGACGGAAAAAGATAAGGAGGAAAAGTTTAGGAGACGCCTGCGCGATCGCAGTAATATCCTGGAATTATCCGAAACTTATCTATATTTGTGGCGTCCGTGGCGTAGCTGGTTAAAGTGCGTGGCCGCTATGTCAACGAACCTGGAGACCCAGGTTCGAACCCCAGCAGCGACAGAAAATTATTTGAATTAAAATAATTTTTCTGTACGGACGCCACCTCTCTGCAGACAATGGCAAACCTCAGAGAGTAATCAAAATGCCATGTAAAGCTTCTTGAGAATAAGAACATTTCGTTCATTGCCGTTCGGAGTCGGCGTTAAGCCTGTAGGTCCATTTCTCGGTCAATTGTGTACAAACTTAATAACACGCACAACACAATTGATCCTAAGAAGCTAGGTCAAAGTCCTTTCAAGTGCTGAAATGGCCAGTTATTTATTTTTTATTTTTTTTTATCCATATTGAAACTTTATTGTATATTCAATTTAATTTCATTAAAACAATAAGAATCCTCCAGCAAAAATTTCAACGGATTTAAATTCACTTAAATTCCGATAAACCGGATTACAAAACACTTACAAACCGCAAAAAAAAACAAATATCAGATTCGAAGGTCGGAATCGGATTGCAGAACACTTTTCAATAAAACGTCATCGGAAGCAAATCCGATGCCAACCTGAATCGGATTCCAGATAAGAGATGTTATTGTGAATCGCCCGCTATTGTGAATCGCTCACTTTTAAAGCTTTTAGTCTTTGACATTTGACAAGTACAAGGTGTCGCAAAAATAACCTTCCGATGTTTTTTGGCTGTAATTTAAGAAAAAAATTAAAAACTTTGATTCTTCTTGTGGATTATTTTTATTTGGTCTTTTAATTTTTTTTACATCAAGTCGAGAATATGATGTCATGTAAATGGCCGCCGCCACAGTTGATTGTCATTTGAGCCCTTTTTATGACATTTTCCATCACTTCGGCCAAAACTTCCGGCGATAGGTCCTCACATTCTTGACGGATATTGTCTTTAAGAGCTGCAAGAGTCTGAGTCACAAAAAGAAGCCTGGAGCGGTCAAATCAGGCGATCTTGCTGGCCAGTGCAAATCGCCAAATCGGGAGATTAGGCGCCCGGGAAATGCATCCTTCAGCATATCGGTTGTGGCACGTGCAGTGTGTGCCGTTGCACCGTCCTGTTGGAACCACATGTTTTCCAATCCCAATTCATCAAGTTGCGGCAAAAAGAACTCGTTGATCATTGCTCTGTAGCGCTCACCATTCACAGTAACCGTTTGGCCCGCGACGTCTTCGAAGAAAAAAGGTCCGATGACTCCTCCAGCGAAAGCAGCACACCATACAGTGACTTTGAGCGGGTGTAATGGCTCTTCGTGGGTTACACGCGGATTTTCAGTGCCCCAGAAGCGTAAATTTTGCTTATTTACGTACCCGCTAAGATGGAAATGGGCCTCACCACTCATGATTATTTTTGATGAAAAATCATCTTCCTCTTGGTGGTGCAATATTCCGCGTTCTGGAGCAGTGTAGCGTAAAATTGTTTATTAACGTGTATTTCGCACAAATGTCAAAACAGAACTGACATTAGGGGCCAATCGCAAAATTTATAGCATTTTCTGATAGGAGGATTACTTTTGCGCCACCTTGTAGAAACTACGCCATTACTAAAAATGGAACGATACACTACAAAAAATTCACTACAAAAATGGTGAAAAATCTTGCAGTCACAGTTCGCAAAACTAAAGCATTTTTTGGTCGTTGTGAAGCACCTTGTCGGACTGCGATACAGAAATTGTTGAAAAAATTTTAGCTATTGGGACAAGTTAGTGATGTGAAGAATAAAACCCGTGCACGTCGCTCAAGAACAACTGAGAATATTTATGCTGTAGCCCAAAGTGTTGAAGAAAACCCAGGTTTGTCCATTTCTCACCGTTCTTTGAAATTGGGCATTCCACATAAGTCATTACACCGTATTTTGCATAAAGACTTGGGTTTTAAGGCTTATAAAGTTCAGTTAACACAAGAACTCAAGCCGGCCTATTTTTGATGAAGTTTACCAAGCCTTATGAAGTTTACCTTGGTCATAGATAAGGTCGTGATGCTCCTGCAAGAAGGAAGATCCCAGACTATGAAGCCATTTTCTAAATGGAGCATGCTAAGAAAATAAAATTCCTGACTGTGTATCTGCCAATTAAGACGTGTCTTGTAATGAAGGCAAGTAAGGCCGTTGTTGTGCAGACGCTCACATGATCCAAGATCACGTCATTTTTTACGCTCTTTTTTTCGTTTGATGAGCTCTGTCATGAAATTATGTTATACATACCAGTGTTGCCAGATTGAGGTAAATTTCCCTAATTGAGTTAATTTTTTACTTATTTTTTGGGCAGAGGTAAAAAGGGTAATTTTTGACCAAAAGTGGTAAATTTTGCGGAAATAATAACTTTTTTAGACTTGCTAATTTTTTGAGTTATTTGCAGTACTGTTACCTAAGTAAACATACTCACATGTAGTTTAATGTTCTTGTGAATCATCCTGTGTAACAAAAAAAAAATCCGAATGATCCATCTTTAGTTGCTAAACAAAGACCCCTTTTACATTGGTCAATAATTAAAAACAATTTTTCGAGTTTGTAGGCTAATTGCGGCGAATGGGCTGAGAAGAGAGGGGGAACTTGTTGGGTTCAAAAGAGAACCAATGTGAAAGGGGTTAAAGCAACAAGTGAATTAAATTCAAAAATAGCGAATCGAAATACCCGGTAAGTCCCGGTTTATACACGTCAAGAGTTGACGGTTATATTGTTGATGAGAGATAAATATATGTGTTCTAACAAAAAACTTATAACGGCTGTTAATCATTTAAAAATTTTTTAATTTTTTTTTTTATTTTGGGTAAAGGCAAATTTTCTCCGAAAGTGGTTAATTTTTTCCCAAATAGTGGTAAATTTCAGTTCGTCTCTCTGGCAACACTGATGCAGACCGTCATTTGATCCCTGCACACTAGTACACTTCTTACTACTTTCAATACTTTATGCAAAAAAGCATCACGAGTATGAGTATGGTAAGTGTTGCTATTAAGCAGGTTTCATTACTGCTTTCATGCATTTTGTACTAAAAGTGTACAAGTTTCAATACTAAAAGAATGATGTGAATGTTGTGAATAATTGCCCAGCGCAACACTGTTTTGATCTCGTGATTCCATATTATTTTCGAATCATTTGGTGACCATGATACAATAACAAGGTAGGCTCATTTTAAAATGGCTGCTCAATTGTGAAATTTTGCAACAACAAAGCTGTAGAAGCCACAAACGTCAAACGACCAAAGCAACAACAACAACAAAGAAAAACTAAAAGCTATCAGCTGATTTTGACAACTAGCGCACCCTGCTCTCCAATATGAGCCCACCTTGTAATTGTATCATGTTGGTGACCATTCTGGGCAAAATAAATTCCCTCGCTCACTCTCTCAAATTTCCCTTTTACGTTGAAACTACAACAATGCGTGACCGTGATGAGCCCGTGAACGTCTGTATAACAACAGCCTTAGAATGCTTCAGGTTCAGAATCTTCAATATAAGCCTCTGCATATAAGACTATTTTTATCGGTCTAGAAAATAGCCAGATTTTCGCTGGGTGAATTTGTTGCCTTTAATCCGGGGTTCTCGAAATTAATTCAAAGCATTTTTCAGTTTCTAACTCACAGAAAAATGTGCGTTTTTGGGGCACAGGGTAATTATAATCAGTGGCAATTTCTGAAATCTTATGTAAACGTGTTTGTCAAACACAATGTCAAACGCGTTTTTGAAGTCAAGAACTTATGCACAGATTGTTCAATGTAAGACAATACCTCTGTTCATCCGGCAATTAGTTTAAGACTAGAGTCAGGCTTTGCGAAAGTTTTGACGCAAGTTCCTCTTATGAGATAAAATTCACTTTAAGTATGAAGCGGTCCAGCATACAGACGAAAAATACGGGGATGTTTTGTAGTGACGACGGAAGTAAATATAAATCAGATCATAGCCTGGCTAAGAAGTCTATGCGTTGGCTCAATTAATAATTATTAAGATAGAGGAATCATGGATACTCCAAAGTTTTGTGTAAAGTAATAAGAATTACCACACAATCGCTACCTGTATGATGACTAATTAAACTAGACTCATAAATAAGTCTTTGGTCGAATTAAGAAAAACTTATTTTTTTTGGGCAAAATTCATTCATTTTTATAGAATGGTTGAATTTTTTTCATCTGAGCCATGATACAATTATAAAAGGTAGGAGTGACAGTTCTTTCGTCTTGCAACAACTGTCAAAAACAGTGTAAATAAAAGACCGAAAAAAAGTAAAAATTAAAATGGAAAGTAAAATATACAGGCAAATGACGGTCGGTGCAAGGCACTCGTGAGAAAATAGCCAGCTGTCACTCCTACCTTGTATAATTGTATCATGATCTGAGCATGTACATACACTAAAAAATCGTATTTAAAAATATTACAAAATATTTAAAAAACAAGCACAATGTCAAAAATGTTTGAAAAAGAGAGAAAATAAACTTTTTATGAGACAATTTAAATTTTTTTTTTACTCATCTGCAGAAACATCGTCAAAAATAATCAAATACAAAATATTTTAATCAACTGTAAAATATGTCAAAGCATTTACAAAAAAAAAAAAAAATATAAATAGGTATGTTCTCGTGCTTTTTGGACTAAAAATGGTAAAACTGTCAAAGCGTGTGAGAAAGAAAAAAATCTCATAAATAGAGAAAAACATAAAAAAGTACCGGATTTTTTTGACTAAAATTGTGTGAACTGTCAAATAAAATCAAATTGTTTAATGTGGAACATCGGAGGCGCAGACGCATGCTAAAGATATTTAACAAAATTGAAAATATTTCTCAAATTAGCATGTATTTATTTTTAGTTTTTACACCATTAACCATGCTTCTGGTTTCCATTCCAATAGATTTTATTTGTTTCAAAGAACTTGTGATATTTTGCAAATTTTGCTAACTTGTAAACAGCTGATTGTCAAACTAATTGTATATATTTTTGTTTCAAGATTCAATAAAAAAAGTTATCCCTGAAGATGCTGAAAAATACCAAGCGAAACGTTGGAGAAAAAAATTCAATAAAGATTATTTATTTGCATTAAAAAATATCACGACCAAAATAGCACAAATTTTAACAAAATAATGATTTTAAGTAGTTTGACACTACTACCATTTTTGCCAGAAGAAATTTCGTGGACCTGAAACTTTTGAGAGGGAGCTTAAAGTTTTTACTCTCTCGATTGCACTCTTTCGCCATTTACACAATTTTTTCGAGTACGGGAACGCTTTTCGGACCATGATACAATTATACATAATTGTATCATGTTTCGGACTAAAACCTGTAAAACTGGTAGATTGGACAAAAATTTTAGATTACTTGAACAGACTTAAAGTAATAAAATATGTCAAAACATTTCAAAATATTAAAAAAAATAATTACAATTTCTTCAGAGAGTAGCTTAAATACCGTTTGAATATCAAAATGTTGACGAAATTGTGTCAAATAAATAAATCATTGAATTTATTAAATTCACAAACCATTATTGACATTTTTGTCATTTCAAAACCAACGTGTTCATATTTTATCTACAAAGTAGCTCAATATCAAAACTTAAACTCTTATTTAAACTAAGTAACCACTGCTATTTCAATGAACACAGCTGTAAGAGCATAAAAAACACACGCAACAAACATGATTAGGAAAATTTCGGCCAAAGTCCATTAACTGCTGTAATGTTCAATTATATTTATTTATTAATAACTAAGGCTAGCAAGTCAAAAAGATGACCCCATTTTGTAAAAGTTCAATTTTCCAAATGATATGCATAACTAATGCTAGTCGGTTGAAGACACAGAGAGAGCTATTTTGTTATAGTATGTAGTTAAAAATACAATTCTAGAAATAAATAAAAATTACAACGCAAGAGCCATAAGAAATCGCGTATACATAGTAGAGAAGCTAGAATCAATCAAGCAAAAAACAAATTTTGTCATGCTATTTTGTGTATTTGAACCTTTGTGGCAGTTTAAAATTAAATAATTCGCATGATGAGTTCATTGCCAGCATTGAGGTCATCACATGTCTAAGATGTTTTTTGTTTAACTTTTTAGATTAAATAAAGATTCGTCTTAATATTAAATCAGATGTGTTTACTTTTATACTCTTTCATTTTATTTGCAATACGTCTGATAAAAGATGTATAGTTTACATAAAATAAATACTTGAATTTTAAAGACTTGAATATTTCTAAAAGAAAAACAGAGCAACTGTTTCAAGCAGTTCTCATCTTAAACTACTACAATAGAACCGAAAAATTAAAGACTAGGCACCGTACTTTAAAATTGTTCAACACTCAATAGAATACATATGTCTAAGCGTTTTCATACATAGTTTAAATTCAAATTTACAACTAAAACTTAAATATAACATGAACTGAATTGCAGCTTTAAAGCTCTTACTTACTATCTTAATTGTGTTAACAAAAGTTTATAAAAACTAATTTATTTCTATTTTTGTTTTTGAGTATAAAGAAAATACATTTCTTGTTTTTAAAAAGTTGTCATGACAATTTGGTTTGTTTGTATTTTTTTCAATGCTGCTGCTTGCATTGTCAGTTAAATGCGAAAGAAAAATAGTATTTAATAAATTAGGTATGTAATTTAATTTTTGGCAAACTTATTAATACAGCAACAATCTTAATACTAGGAATTTAGAATGTTTTTAAATATAAAATTGTTGTTCAAATTGTGTCTTAGCAGCACTAGTGCGACTACTGTTCCCTACACTTACATACATAGCTCCCTAGTTTAATTTATTAAGTGGAATTTCCTCGGTCGGATGCACTTGATCTTTAGAATCAGTTTTACGTGTGCGACAACATTTTGTCTTAATGCCACCAACATCCGTGCGAAAAATGAAACCAATAGCTAGACCAATTACAGCTATTATCATGATACCTGCGGAATTTGATGGAACCTTTGAATAACTCGAAATTATTATTTATGAAATTGTAAAACTCACTGATCAATATGTATTGAATGGCCTCTTGAGAAATTGGCACCTGGTAGGATTTTTCTTCACTAGATGACATCGTTGGTGTTGCGGCTGATGCTGTAGCTCCAACACCAATGCCAGCTGTTAAAACATTTGCGTTGTTGTTACTGTGTGCGCTGCCGTTTTCCAACAGCGTCGTTAAATTGGCTGAACCGCTGTCGTTCATGTCTATAAGAAAAATAAATGGCCAACATTAATGTAATTATAATAAATGAAGTTAATACTCAAATATTGAGCTAAATGTTTCTGCCATTTGCGCACCTTTTTGTACCCCTTCTATTGTTTTCTTCTGCTGCTTGGCTTCCTCTGCTTCCGTTAGCGTTGTCGACGGCGGCTTAAACGGTGGATCTGTTGCCAAAATCAGACTCTCATTGAATGACGTACCCAAAACCAGTTCGTAGCAACTGATGTCAAAGTGTTTGAAGCTAATATTGTCGATGGATTTCAGTAAATTGCAAAGCTCCTGAATGCTCATCTGATCCAACTCGGGCAGCTTCAGTTTTATGAGGTTTTTCAGCGGCCTAAAAGCTCTAGTATTGATTTTCTGTCACCGAGAAACAACCAAGCGGAGTCACGAATGAAAGCAAGAAAAGGAAATGTCAAAGTTGTGTTTTGTTTACTTTTTTATTTCTGCTTTGTGGAGCGCAAGAGAGAGAATGAATTAATTGAAAAAGCTGAAAAAGCTCTGCTTTTCGCAATATGGAAGCTAAAAAGTTTTTGCGCCTGGCTTGTGGTATTGCCAGTAAGAAGTTTTCTTAAAGTGTGTTTAATATACATACTATGTGTGAAGATTTTGGCAATATTTGGAAAAACAAACATTTATTTAGTTAAAATGAGGAAAAAGGAGAATATTGAATAAACAAAATTTGTACAAAAATTTTAAAAAAGTTAAAAAAGTTAATTTTTAGTTTTTTAAAGATAACTTAAATCTTTCTTAATTAAATTCAAATAAAATATATCAAATATATGATATAAAATATGTATGTATGCAAGTTTATTCTACATTAAAATGGGAAAAAAATAAACGAACGTTTATATATGTATAAAAGAAAACAAAATTAGTAACACTGACTAAATAATAGTTAAACAAATTAATTTAATAAATCAAAAAAAATAAAAAAAAATAAATAAAAATAAGAAAATAAAATGAAATAAATGCTTTAACAAATAAATATAAATTTTCAAATAATTAATTTTTTACAAAATAAATAACATTAAAATAAAAAAGCTACATACTTAAAAGAAGTCTTCAAATTAATTTTAAAGACACTAACTAAAAATTATTTCAAAATAAGGCCATGATTAAATTAAAATAGGTTAAAATACATTAAAAATAAGTAAGAAAGAAGTTAAAAAATAATATAAGTAAATAAAACACATATCAATGATATTGAAAAAAAATTTCAAACTAAAATTTAATAAAATTAAAAAATTTTCAAATAAAATTTAATAAAATTAAAAAATACAATTAAAAAAACAGATAAAGAATACATTTTAAATACAAATTAGAATAAAATCAATTAACTCGAAAATATAAAAAAAAATTGAAAATATGAAGTAATGAGATACTTGAAATGAAAAATAATAAAAAAATTAAAGTAACAAAAAATTAAAAATAAAGAAATTCTATTATTTTAGAAAAAAATAAATTATGAATAAAAAACTTTATCGTACAAAAATTTAAATTAAAAAATTAAATACAAAAAAGATATAAAATATTTAAATTTAAAATAACAATAATAAAACATATTTAAGGTTAAATTATAATTAATATAAATAAATTATAATTAATATAAAGTTAAAAAATAATTTTATAAAGAAGTTAAAACTTTCTTAAAATTATAAAAAAACATTTTCAACAAAAAAGTGGGAAATGTCATGCGAGGATTCACTTTTGATGAACTAGAATCAAATTTTTAAAAATACAATTGATAATATGAAAAAAGCTTAGTACTTTTTAATGGATATCTTCAAGAATCAGTTGTAAATCAAAACAATCCAAATACATAAAGAAACTAAAAAAGATAGAAGTCGAATAACGTTCCGAATAAATCGATTTAAAATAAAAAATAAATTAAATCACAAAGCCATAAATGGCAGATTGCCAAAAAGAAAACGCTTGTCTCGCGAAAGAAACTAAAACCTATTGCTGAAGAAATTTCCTTCCTTAACCGATAAAATTCTGACACAATCTTGTGACATCTAACAATTTTTGATTTTTAAAGGAATTAATAATAAATTTTCTCTCAAATATTTAGTAAAACTAATTATGAAAATATATCATCAAAGTATTTCATGTCAAAAGTGGAATCTTTTAGTGAATTTTCATTTAAAATTTCTAGTTTTGATAAATGTATTCCCTATGCATGGTGCTGATTCTTTTTATGGTGCTAGTTAAATTTATACGTTTACTAAAAAATATTTTGCTTAAAATTTGGATGTATTATGGCACTGATATTTTGAGATATGCAGTGTACTCGGTTTTTCTAACCAATTTTATCTCTGATCTTGTTTTCTTTTTATTTTAAAAAACAAAGCGTTCGAAACTTTTTATAACTCTTCGGTCCTTTGTTTCCTCGTGGACATGATATACATATATCCATAACTATCTATGGCAAGACAATTATTCCGAATTTATAGGAGCTTTTAACAAGCTTACTAATAGCATGTTCAAACCGACTTCATTAAACAACGCGTTATTCGAACAAAAAAGCTTAAAAAAAATCAAATAAATTAAAAAAAAAATAAAAAATTTATTTGTTTACATTAAAAACTTTAAATTCAGATTTGGGTGCGTTCCAAAGGCAAAAAAAAGCTTTTCTGACGTTAGCAAGAACACACACCAGTGATATAACGAGTTTTGAAACGTGTTAAATCATTTGACACGTAAAATTTCTAACAACAATTGTAGGCATATAACTTCATTACAACTTTATTTAAGAACTCGTTTTTCGATTTAACTTCATGAAATTAATTTTACATAATTAAATGCTCTGTTTGAACATGCTATCAGTGAGTGTAAGTGAAATTTTCAAAGATAGTTTGTGAGTAAATGTCTTTTTACTGAATTAGTAAGACTCAAATGTTGAGCTAAATGAATTTTTGGCAATCATATTCACAGAGCCAAATTTTCCCTTACAGTTTGTCAGTATTATAATAAAATTGAAATTTTCCTGTTATACAACGAAAACTAGTAATGATATTGGTATTAGTTTTTAATGATCTAGTTTCAATTAAATGTTTATCAGAGCCAAAATAATATCGTTAGAAACGGTTTTAAATCCCTCAAAATTTAAGTTAATTTAAATCTAAATATAAATGATTTTAATGTTGACCAACTGATACATAACTTCCATTAATATTTATTTTTTTTTTTTAATAATGATATATTAAAATACTCGATTTCTTTGAAAAATGTAGGAACACTTTCTTTAAAAGTCGTAAGAATAATAATTTACGGTGGTCTATAAACTCAACCCATGTTTGCACCTATTCATGCCCTCATGCTTACCTTGTTGAAATCATTTTGATCCAACTTTAGTGTTGTCAGTGCGCTCATATTTGCGAATGTATCATCGTATAACTGCGTCCAGGAGCAATTTCGGCAAGATAATTCTAGCAGACCTGGCAGATGCAAAAACGAGCCTTCACTGCTTAATGGCAGCGTATTGTTGCTTAGATCCAAAATGCTTAAATCGACCGCATCCGAAAAGGCATTTGGATGTATTTGCTTGAGCCGATTATTGGCCAAACGTAGACGTTGCAAGCGTTTGAGACCCATAAATGTCTGAAAAACAAAAAAAAACATGATTTATGTAGCAACTATTTAGAACAGTGAACCACGACTCTAACCGACCTCATTGTCAATTGTTGCAATCTCATTGTTATTTAAATTAATTTCGCGCACTTTGCTGCAATTGGCAAAATCTGTGGCATGTAGGGAGTTTATTTGATTCTCGCTTAAGTCTATGATAAGAGCGGTGTTGGGTAAATCTTGTGGCACTCGGGTTAGACGACTGTGTGAGCATTGTATAAATTTGTAGTCCTCCAGACAAATGCATGCCTTGGGGCAGTTGGGCTCGAGCACGTGGTTGCTGCGTTTAGGTAAATCTGGAAATAATAAATTTTGTATGTTAAAGTCAAATATATCTTAATGTAATGCTAAAGTAATGGCTTACTAAATAGCTTACCTAGTAATGTAAATAATGGAAAGAGTGGCTTCTTTGTTGTTGTTGTTGTTGTTGTCATCAGTCTATTTTCTGCTGTTGTCACAGCCTTATCACCTATCACTTCACCTTCGTTTTCATCGTAATAATCATCATCGTATTCGTTCGCATAATCATCATAGGATGAACTTTGATTTGTTGCTGGAGCTGCACGTGTATAGCAAGTACTTGAAATTCAATAGAAATAGGAATTTAACTTTATTAAATACTAACTAGACATTGATGTATAATAATTGTGTTGAAGTTAAGAAAAGAGAACTTTTGAAATAAATCGAACTTTAATGACAATGGGCCTTACCAATAGTCAAGAGCTAATGCTAAGAAAAAGCAGGCACTAATAAGTATAAGCTTTTCGTAAGTAGTCAACTTTTTATTTCTCCGTACCAATAAACGAAATCAGAATTTGCTTTCAAAGTATAAGCTTTAATCTATTGTGAATATGCTTGGCCTTATTTGACAGATAAAAATTGACATTCTACTAAAATACTTAGCATAAGCTGAAGCCGATACTAATTTAAAGTATGATACTAGAGCACATGTCAATACTTTCTCGTTTATTGGTATGAAATTTTTTAAAGTATAAGCTTTAATCGAAAATGTCGACACTTTCTATGAAAGTAGCAAACTATTGGTAAGGCCCAAAGTTTACAAAGTTTCTTGTTACTTGGTACATTAAATTATTTAAATGATTTAATTTTACAAATTACAACAAACAACAGCAGGTTTATGAATGGAATCATTATACAATTACAAGGTAGCCTCATATTGGAGCAAAATGGCAAATGTCATAATCGGCTGTGATTTTTGAGTTTTGCTAATTGTTGTTGTTGCTTTTTGGGTTTGACGTTTATGACTCTTACAGATTTGTTGTTGTAAAATTTCACATTTGAGCACCAATTTTAAATTGAGCCTTGTTATTGTATATCATGGTTTGAATTACCAGCAGACTGGACAGCAGTTTTGTTTCGTTTGCGCTGCACCAACCCATCTGGAGCCTTCTCTGTTTCCTCTAGTTTACAAACTTAAGTAACTACTTAACATCATATTCTTCTTAACTAAAGCAGAATTATACGTGGTTGTGTTTTTTGTACTCTTACAAATATAAATATAATTCTTTGTAAAATTTACTAAATAACTTTCTAAAATGTAAAATTTGTTGTGCTCACTGTCAAAATTAACATTAGCTGGAATGAAGACATATCTCTTTTTATAGATTAACATGTACCTACCATTTTTACTATCGTTATTCGAATTTTTTATGTCGTTGCTGTAAAATAATTCTGGGTTATTTTTGAATGATATAGACATATCCCTTTCGTTTTTTTTGTTGATAAATCCAATTTAATTATTAGAAAGCGGAGAAAAAAATTTCACCCTGTGTCTGCATTGAATAAGTTGCTTGTTAAGGGATCTTATCCTTTTCAAAATAAGTTTTAAACAGTCGCTTTAGTTGATTTATTTATTTATTTCAGAAGAGGAAGTATGTACTCAACTTTGTTTTATTTTTTTTTATTTAATAAAAAATCAAGAAAAATCGAAAAAAATGACACTTTATAACATTTTATTTTTTTTTATTCCCATTTACGATCAAATAAAGGCTTTGACGAAGTTACTGTCCTGATTTAAAACTTTAGCTAATTCTTATTATATTTTACTTTCAAAATAGTGGTGACTTTCTCAAGTTAGTTGTTGAAAAATCAGTGAAATAACAATTTTATATCAATAATGCATATTTGGAATTTTTCAATTTATTTTAAAGGTTAAGAGAATGTTTTGTTAGTTAAAGAAATACATACATTTTTTCATTACATTAACTGGTTTTATGTGAACTATCTTGTTTTTTGCGAAATTATAATCTGGAATTTCTTTACCCCTTACGACTTAACTGTCAAATAATTAGGAAATCAGCCATCGGATTCGTTATTTTCTTAAAAAATAATAAACATAAACACATATTCTACTGCCTTTTTTTTCGCATTAGTTTAATCTAAGGGATTAAAACTCGATCCAAAAAATGTTTTTTTAGAAATCTATCGAAAATTCAAAACCAAGTCAGAATTGACATAAATTAAAAACTCAGAAACTTTCAACTTCTGATTAATTTTCATTGCTGGCAATGCTATCAACTGCTTGGAGCTGTTCATTTTATTTATTATTTATTTATTATTAATTATTATTTTTTGAATTTGCAAAAGTGAAAAATTATTCGTGTTGGAAATGTTTAATCTAATCAATTTGATATGATCACATTATCCTTCTTTTATATCCAGAAATTAAGTGAAAAGTTTTAGACAAAAAATCAACGCTTTATCGTTCACATGAAGATGGGTCAAAGATTGTATGGAACATTTGGTTGATTGTCCAGGACTGATATGCTTTATTTTAGAATTGCGAGCTCCAGAGACATCATCACATTTTGTTTATTGGCTATTTATGGACAAATTTCGGAAACGAGCTCAAAGATATATTTTCGATAAAAGTGATTAGAATTATACAAGAAAAGAAGGATGAAAGCCGCATGAGACATTTCAGGCATTGAAAGGATTATGATCGTGTGCGTGTTATTTTAAATGTTTTTACTTAAATGATCCAGAACGGGATCTACAAGTTTTTACGTCGACTCCAAACGCCTAATGTAGATGGCCTCCAGACGCCTTGCATGGTTTGCCATTGTTGACTTGGCAGAGAGGTGACTTTCGATCAAAAAAATTTATTTCATTTGATCAAATTTTTTGTGCTAGCGGATTCCAACCATTATAAAAATTGTAAGCAATAGTTTGTTTACAAGTATCTAAAATTATTTTTTTTAGCTAGGGAAGAAGCTATTGATATTGTTGAAATGTGATTTTTGCGGAAAGAACAGAGATGATGAAGAAGAAAAAACAGTCACTCAAATCCTATGCATAAGATACTTAAGAGTTAAAGATGATCTTTCCAAATTTTATTTCAAAAACAACAGGCTGCTATCATTACTAAAAATGTAAGAAACGTGAGTGTTCTATATTGTCTATCCAAATTTGAATTTAAAAGTAACGGACTATTCCATAATTTCATGGTAGTCTTATCTAACGTATTTTTGCTGTTTGGCAAATTTTTTATTTATTATGATTTTATGATGAAATTTTTTTTTATTGCTTAAAAATAACACTTTGAAATTGTCACAATTTTAATGTAAAATTTGACCTCTATTATTTTTTGGCCCACTGTATTTCTCTAGAAATACAAAGTATGCTTCTAATTGAAACTTGAAGCCAGTTTTGCTTTATTATGTCATTTACTGCTTACTTGCTTTGGTTGCTTCATGACAACTTTAGCCGAAAAGGTAATGTTATTTAAGCTAAAATTTTGCTGTTTTGCCAAATTTGATAAAATTCTACAATTCATTCATTTGCCTTTTTGTTCACTCAAGTTTGCCTTTAAATTTCAACCTTATGCGTATTTATGAAAACTTTTAAAACGCACAACGTTTAAAGATTGAAGACACGCTTCCTTGCGTGATTTCTACTATTTCCACTTCTCAATTTAGCAGCCATTCATAAAATGAACACATTTTTTACACAGGTTTTCTGTAAAGTTAGTTTGTGTGATGTTTGCAGATATATAGTCCTTATGCTCTTGACCTATATGCCCATTTTTAACATACTTGGCATGATTATCTCTCACTTGTTGTTATGTGTTGTGTTGGTTTTAGCTTTGCCCTGCCTTTGAGGTTGCTTCGTTTTATACTGGATGGATTATACCAACCGCTACATACAGCGTTTCTTAAGAAACCTGTTTACGTCATAATGTGTGGCGTGTTTTAAGTGCTGCTTTGTCTTGCTTGGCTTACGTTTTTTTTTTTGTCTTTACAAATAAAACAAAATTATAATGAAAATAAAAATAAAAGCAGTCAGGCCTTTCTAAATGAGAAACACACCATTATTTGGTCGCGCCTTGGAAGCTAAAGTTTATTTTAACTATACCAAGCAAACTTTACGATATCCATAGAGCGTTTATTTCGAGCAACTACTACTAATTTTGTCGTAAATTCCAAAACTATGGCACGGCACTAATTTCTAATCTATTCAGTTAACAGCTTATAAATTTTAATTAATCAATGATTAATTGTGAGTCATCTAATAATGAGTTCAGCGTCAGGGCCACCTTCCATGCTTTGTCAAGCTTCAACTTGTTCCCGATAGCAAGTTGTGCACATTTCTATTTCTTTTATTTAATGTTTACCGCCAATGTACAAATTTGTACACTTGCTGCAGTTGTTGATAAGCCGCTCCCGAAGCAGGCAGGCAGAGGTAGCAATAATACTATCAATAAAATCATTATGCGATATGATTTTATATACTTTATTACTGATAAAAACACTTAAAAATGATAATTTAAAATGTTTGGCTTCAAAGTGACAAGGTTCACCCCAGCTTTAAGCACAAGAGTATAACAAAGTTCATCTAAACAGACATTCTCATGAGCAGGAACAGAAAAAACTTGCACTACGTATAGATTATATGGGTTGCTTAAAAAACTTCTCAGTAGAAAGTGAGTGAGGGAACGTTAGTCAATGGAGTTAGATTCTCGATATCACTCAACATTTCTTAATCTCTCTTTTAAATTTTATTATAAATCCGCTCTACTGCTAATATTAATATATATTCTCACTCAAATGTGTTCCATACACTTGCTTAACTTGATTTTTCTTTTTATTTTATTTTACTTTTTATCGTGTCATGCTTTTATAAATTTTTAATGTCTAACATTTAAGTCGTAAGGTACTTTGTACTTTAGCCTTTGCTATAAATTTAATCGTAATACATACGTAGATTTGTGTTTTTTTTTTCTTTTTCTGTTTTCTTACGTATTCAGTCATATTCATGGCAATAGTTTCTTTAATATTTTGTTAAATACTTTGTTTGCACGTGAAATCACTTTTATAAATGCTTAATGTGCTTATTTTAATTACAGTTAATTCTTTATCCAAAGAGTAATAAAAAATAATTATATTTATTGCATTTCAAGTTTATACGAAGTTATGCCTTGTACTTCATACCTTAAATTTACCCAAATGATTTATATTAAATAGCTGTAATTAAGTTGATGCCTCTGAAAAAAAAATCATCATTGTTGGAATGTTTTCATGTAAAAGCTAAAATTTTTAGAGATGGTTTTCGAGATGATAATTGTCAGTTGCCCGATACAGCATTATTTAGTGAAAATGTTTGCAAACAGTTTACTTAATGTGTCTACAAGCAATAATCGCTTAAGCCGACTTTAGTCAGAACTGACTTTTTAATGTTACTACATTCATTAAGTATATCTTACGTATATCTATAAATCTGAAGCACTAACATGAACCAAATTTATTTATTTAATTTTTGTTTTAAACATTTTTACGAAGAGTCATGTGACTCCCTCACAGGGAAGAGTTTTACTTTGTTTTGTTTTGTAAAATTTAATCTGAAGACCACTGATTTGCAAAAAATATATGTAGCTGTGACCTATTAAGATTTTGATTTGAAGAAAGTATTCAAAATTGATGTATTTAAACAAATTTTGAAATTGGTATTGTTATAAATATTAGAAAATTAAAAATTGTAAAGTTTGTACAAAAATTGCAAATTTGTAAAAATGTAATGTGATAAAGTTATGATGAATCTAATCATTTTGAAAGCTTTAATTCGTAAACAAACAAAAAAAGCACTTAGATAAGAACACATATCAAGCTCTAAGAGTGGTCCTTAAATAAGATTAACCGCATCTTTATGTATTTCGTTTACTATCGTTCGTGTGGGACACAATAAGCAATACATTTGTACCTATTAAATAAAAATTAAAATTATGAGTAATATATAAAAAAAAAAAAAATTAAAAAATTAAAAATTAAGAAAAAAAAAAACAATAAAAGAAAATCTAACAATTAAAAGAACAAAAAAAAAAAAATGAAAAAATAAGAATAAAGGAAAAAATAAAATGTATAGGAAAGAATATAAAAAATTATGAAAGTAAAGTTATTTTATATGAAAGTAAATATAAATTAATAAAAACTAAAAATAAATAAAAGTAAATAAAAAGAATAAGAAATAAATAAATACATAAAAAATTATAGATAAATTAACAAAAAATATAAATATAATAATATATATACAAAAACAAAAAAAAAAAAATAAATAAATAACTGGCCATTTCAGCCCTTGAAAGGACTTTGGCCTAGCTTCTTATGATCAATTGTGTTGTGCGTGTTATTAAGTTTGTACACAATTGACCGAGAACCGGACCTATAGGTTTAACGCCGACTCCGATGAACGGAATGTTCCGCGATGAACGGAATGTTCTTGTTCTCAAAAAGCTTTACATGGCATTTTGATTACTCTCTGAGGTTTGCCATTGTCTACAGAGAGTTGGCGGCCGTACAGAAAAATTATTTTAATTCAAATAATTTTCTGTCGCTGCTGGGGTTCGAACCCGGGTCTCCAGGTTCTTTGACATAGCGGCCACGTACTTTAACCAACTACGCCACGGACGCCACGCAATATATATACAGGCAAAAAATACAGGAATCCCCAAAATATTTTTTAGGGGATTCCAATAGGGACAAACATTTTTATTTTTAGTTGGCATTACTGTCACTGACATCTGTGCCAAATAACACGTCAAAATATTCAATAGTGTTTGAGATATGCGTCCTTTTGTAAATAGCTAAAAGAAAATTTTTCGTTTTTTATGTCTGAAAGTATTCAACAACGCAGTTCCATAAAATTTTTGGAATGTAATGTAATTTCTGCTGCCGAAACGTTGAAAATGTTGCGTAAGACCTTCGATGAGCAAGCTCTATCGAAAACAAGAGTTCATGAGTGGTACAAAACGTTTAAAGAGGGTCGAGAAAGCGTTGCAGACGGGGCACGGCCAGGACGACCGTCAACATTGGTGCTCTAAAATCGTTGATTGACAGTCCGAGACCTTACTGATCTTGTTGGAATATCGGAAGGATCAGTGAAAACCATTTTGAGTGACCATTTGGGCCTCAGAAAAGTGAAATCTCGAGTGGTGCCAAAAACGCTAAATGTGTGAAACAATGCTTTCCGACTATCACGACAAAATAAAACTTATCATAACTGGAGATGAGACTTGGTTCTATGCTTACGACTCGGAAACAGCCAATCAATCGGGTGAATACCGTACCAAAGATGAGCCAAGACCGAAAAAACCACGTCAAAGCTAGTCAAAATCAAGGTCATTTTGACAGTTTTCTTTGATTATCGTGGTGTGGTGCATTATGAATTCCTTCCAACCGAAAGGATAAAGGATAAATAAAAATAAAAAGTACATATATAGAAAAAAGTAAAAATAATAATAAAAAATAAAGAAAAATTATAAAATGAAGAGAAATTAACAATAAAAATATATAATTTAAAAAAAATGCAAAAAATATAACAAAATGAAATAAATAAAACAATTAAAAATAAAATGCAGTTAAAGAAAAATAAAAATAATTAAAAGAACATAAATAATAGCAAAAAAGTAAAATTATAATGAAAAAAATAGTAAAATAAATAAAAAACATAATAAAAGATAAATAATAATATAATAAAATATAATAAAAAAGATTATGAATGAAAAATATTATGAAAAAATAAATTAAAAGAAAAGTGAAATAAAAGTTAAATAAGAAAAAAATTAAGAATTAATATTAACTAAAAAATAAAAATAAACAATATAAATACTTTAATATTGAAATAAAAAGAAGAACATAAAAAAATGAAAAGCAATAAAAAATAAAACATAAAGAATAAAACATAAAAATAAAACATAAAGAATAAAACATAAAAAATAAAATAAAAAACCATAAAAAATGGAAATAAAAATATGAAATACATTATTTCACTAAAATTCATTAGTTTCATTAATAAAAATATTAAAATAAATTCAAATAGGGTATAAATTATTAAAAAAATAAACAATATATAAGGATATGCATAGAAAAAAAAAAATATAATAATTATTGATAATAATTAACGGCATATTTTGATGTATGCATGTACTTTGTATATTAAAAAATTGTTCAATTAAACTTAATCTTATTCTAGGTCTCAAAATATAAAAATTAATTAAAATCAAAAAGAGATGCCTTATGATGCGAAGGCTGCCTTTTAAGTCTTGCGTTTTGGCAACATTAAGCATTGTTAGATGCATTTTGACAGTTCTATTCGATAATTTAGCATAAACGTACTCACAACATTTTGTGGTGTATGTACGCTTATTGTGTTCCGGCATGTGACATACCGTGAGATGGAGTTATCCTTGGGCATAAGTGGGACTAGCATACATTCGAGTTTACATAAATATAAAGGCATCAGGAGGATTTGTTTACGATGAATACCCCCATAATTTGACGATTATCGGGTATTCATCACCCATAACACCATATAAAAGCAAATAAATCTTAAATTTATATACCAAATGAAAGATTAATTTTTAAGCTTTAATAATTTACTTTCCATAATTCATAGCAATAGCGGTAATTTTAGGGAAAATGAGGATTTTATGTAAGAAAATATTTTACTTTTACATACAAATAGCTATAAAATGTGAAATACTCAAGGGATATGGGTCATTTAAAATTTTTCCCAAAGCTTATTATGTTATATTTAAAATATATTTCACCTCAAACATCAATATCGGTTATATACTAGGAACAATTTAGCCAGTTTTCTTAGATCTTATAAAAAAATTCATTTCCAAAATCTTAATTATCTTAAATAAAGATATTAAATTAGTTTTTAAATTATTTAAACATATTTTGAAAATTAAAATTATTTAAAAATAACTTAAAAACAAATCGATAAATCGATTTTTCCTTCGGCCTAGGTCTAGGTAACCTTAGTAACTGAGTGGATCACAGTCAAAGTCATGCAATACTACGGATGAGTTGGTGTAGCGGCCAACGAAACAGACTGTCTAGTCTGCTGTATGATTTGCTCTATATTGAGCCATTGTTGTTGTTAGTTGTTTGCTTCATTGACATATTTGGCCTTAAACTCAACAATTAATTTTCAATATAATTGAATGAAAAGGTCGCAATAAATTTCATTCTTATTTTTATTGAAAGAACTTGACGAATCCATTGTCGAGGCGTGGTATCGCAGATATTGTAATAGATATTGTAAAAAAAAAATAAATTTTAAAAATTCGCTTTATTTCAAAAGTTATTCTTCCTCTTATTTCAATATTGTGTCGTATTCGAGGTTGTTTACCTGATGCTTAAAATAAATATTAAAAGTAATCCAAATTTATAGTAAACGTGCATTTTTATTGCTTTCTTGAGTATCACTTGTTTGTACTTAATTTATAATAATTTATTATTTATATTAATTATGGTCTATTATAGATTATTTTCTTAATAATCGGCTATTTGGTTATTTTGGTTTTTTTTTTTTTTTTTTGTATTTCGTATTTGAGTTTTTACGAGTTTCTCAATAAAATTTCTTCTTTCAAGTCATGTTTCACTTCTGGCAGAAAATATTGTCGCGTCATTTTTATTTATATAAATTTTCATGTTCACTGTAAAACAAAAGAGAATGAAAAATAAAAATACCGTTGATTATAATAATTTCCATG
Source organism: Pherbina coryleti (assembly GCA_943735915.1). Classification (NCBI taxonomy): domain Eukaryota; kingdom Metazoa; phylum Arthropoda; class Insecta; order Diptera; family Sciomyzidae; genus Pherbina; species Pherbina coryleti. The sequence continues at coordinate 28,978,160 of OX030952.1, forward strand.
CAATTTATTGATTCAGCATTTTGTTAACAAATTCTTTGCGGGAATTTTATGAAATTTTGCGGCTTTTTCTTTGTTTTTGTTTTTTTTCTTCACACTCGTGAACTTGACACCAAAATGTGCACCTATCTATAGATATTTTTTTTTCTTATTGTGCTATGTATAAATTAACCGAACTTAAAAAAAAAAAAATAAAATATATCACTCTCGCCTAAACAAGTGTTGTTTATGTTTTAAGTTTTCTCAGTTTAAACATGCTCACTTGTCGCGTTCGAAGCCGTGCACAGACTAGTCATGCGTTAAGCTCAAACTTTTTCCCAATGTCTCTGTTAGCTTGCTCGTTACCCCCAGCTCATAGCTTTTATATTTTAAATAATGAAAAATAAAAAAAAATAAAAATAAAAATAATAATAATGGGAGCACATTCAAGTAATGTTGTTTTGTTAACAGGGTGCTTTATTGAGACATAAATATACAAAGTATGATTGTTATTGTTTTAAGTTGAGAGCGTTGAGAGATTAAATCTCAGAAAGAGCTTTAAACTCTGTTACTTCTCTGTTTCTCTAGCTGTAAAAAAAACTATTAATTGTTATATTATCTCAGTGTTTAAACTGAAAACTTGTTCTTATCGCTCTTTGTGTGCGGCTCCCTACGATTTCTAACTGTTGCGTTGCGCTCTCCTCGCTCCTATCAATCTCTCTTATCTTATCATTTTGCAATTTTATTATTATTGTTTAATCGCTCTCTTCATGATTGTTTTTTTTTTAATTTTTTTTTCATTTTTGTTGTTTTTTTTAATATTTCTTTATATTTTTCACATAAAAGTTTTAAATAAATTGTGAGTTGATAAGATTTTTAGTTCTTATGTCTATTGTATTGAGCTCATGTTATGATGACAGCAGCGAAAAGCATCTGTTAACAATTTTGTTTTGAATTTTTGAATAATTTTTTTTTTATATCAACAATTAGCCAACAACAATGAGAAAAAAAAAAAAAAAAAAAAAAATGTTAAAACTCATTAACTCATTATTATTTAATTTTGACAAGTGAACCTCTACTCTACATTTTAACAAGTATTTTTAATCAATGGGCAAACATCGAAGCGTTTGTTAGGCAACCCCTGAATTAACCTGTAAGATGTTTATCAGTTAAAGTAAAAAGGATGAAATACAATTCACTGTCAAAAATTGTGAATAACCCAAAAGCGTCAATGGTGAAGTTTTAACGGCTTCAGCCGTGTTCTAATAAAGAAAACTAAAGAATGACAGTGTACTGTATTTTAAAAACAATTTTCATGGGAAATGGTCAAGTGACAGATCTGGTGCTAAAAATATAGTAAAGTTATAAATACTCGTCTGTAGGTATAGACGCGAATACCTTTTGAGTATGGTCACTCTAAGCTATTTCGGTAACAATGTCATTAAGTTGGAACCATGAGGAACTCACCAAAAATCGGGGAAAAATCGAATTATCAAAAACTTGTTGAATTTTCGCATTCTCCTCTGTAGGAATAGACGCGATTATCTTTTGAGAAAGGTCACACCAAGCTGTTTGGGTAACAATGTCATTAAGTCAGAACCATGAGGAACTTACGAAAAAATGGGGGGAGGAGGGGAAATCGACACTTGCTGAATTTGGTAGGTTTCCGGTAAAAAATATTCTTCTTCATTGACCTAATCAACTATGTTTTTTACAGGATCCAGTTTTCAGAAAATTTCTAATAAAAGGTGTATTAGCAAGCGGTGTAAGATTCCAAAGGCGTATTATTTAGCAGCTGGTCGCTTGACTGTTGCCATTTGTCATTTACTAAAGCAGGAAATTTAACATGGAACGATACTGTGAAAGAGAAAATATAATTCGTCGAATTTTCCTCGCAATAATGTGCCTTCTGAGACTTGTGTACTCAACATAAACAGAATATTTCAAGACTCTGGGTCAGTGCAAGGTGTGAAGACACTGAAACGACTTGTCCCATACTTTCGACCGAAAATATAGACGCAGTGAAGGAAAGTGTTGAAAACAATCCAAGTACCTCAATTTGTCACCTCTCCTCGTCCACACTGCAGCGAATATTGACGCAAGAACTGCAGCCAGCGGACCACCAGTAGTGCCGTACGTTCTCGAAATAATATCAAAATTCTACCGTAAACCTCGTCGTAAACACTTTGCAGATGACAAATTCATGATTTGGATGACGAATCTTTCTTTTCTTTTTCGCCTCATGAAATAAGTGAAAGTTATGCATATTACTCTGGTAATGTTTAACATCAGACAATGTTTAAATATGCCCGCAAAGCAAAATTCGAGCCAAAGGTGTTGGTGTGCTGCGCAAATTCATCCAAGGGTGTTTCAGTACCAATTATTCGTTCAAATAAAGCCAAAGCCATCGATTCTGAAATTTATGTCAATCAATGCTAGTCAAAGTTAAGGGGGGTGGGGGGGTTAGAGTTTGGATGAAAAATCGGTTTTTTTTGTGTTTTTTTTTTAAGTTAAACTTTACAAGAATATACTTTGATGTCAATCAGAGCAAAACTCTCCAAGTTATTAGCTAGTTAGACTACTCTCCTCTTTAGTCCACCTTCCTAAAGAAGTGGAGGTCTAAAAATCCGTGTTCTCACCCAAAACACTATATTGCCGATTCATTTCAAACTTGGCATACACTTTCTACATATAAAATATCTGTACCCAACGATAAGTTTTAGAATTTTTTTTACATTAAGGGGGTTTTCCACTTACAAAATGGCAACAAAACAAAAAAAAATTTTTAAATTAAAAAACAAAAATAATAATCAGAGAAAGGGGGGGGGGGGGGGTATTTGATGATACTTTGACAACATTTTAATGATCTTTGGTTTCAGATAATTTTCAGCTGAGAAAGAGTGAACACCGCAAATCGTCTTTTTCCAAAGACGTTCTTGGAACAGTTTTGTCACCGACTTGTTTGTGGGTATTTTCACATAAAAAAATTACAGGAAGTTATTGAAATGATACTTAATAATGTTCAAAAGTTATGAATAAATTTCCTCTATCCCCATATTTATAAAAAAAAATCGCAAAAAAGTGTTTGTTTTTTTACGCTGAAACATTTAAAATAATTCGTAAAGAAGTATCACCTCCGAAACGAAATCTTATTTTGGCCAGACCTGTCTAGTTATCATTATGCGAGCAGACTAACCGAGTTTAACCGAGCAAAATTGTATCGAAAAAAGTCAACCCACTAAACGTTCCACAGGCGCGTCCAATCGAACATTTCTAGGCTATTCTTAAACGTTAAGTGTACGAAGTTGGCTGCGGGAAAGCCAGAACGAGCAACAATTTGAAGTTGTTGACGTTTTAATTGTCCAGAACATGATTTTTAAGGTGCGAAACATGAGAAAAAAAATCGAAATTATGGTCCGTTAAGGGTATTGTACATGAATCTTACGACATTTTTTGAATAAACTAAATCACCATCATCAGAAATTTTAAAATAATTTTTTATTTCTTCAAATGGCGTAAGTTTGAATTTGTTCAAGAATTTTTTTAACATATCGCACCCTAACTACAATAGGGGCATAACTCGAAATTTTGTGATTTTGACTTTTTAATATAAAACAATTCATAGTCATCAACTCCATCGACTATCGACATTTTGTACTACTCTTTTTTACCTCTTAAAATTTAAAAAAATCGTTTTGTCTCCTTGTGTTGTATGGAGTCGCTTGGAAAGCAAAAATGTTTTTTGCTTCTCCTGAAAATTTGTAAATTTTGAGTTGTGCTTCTCTTGTTAGCGTGTGACATGTTAGTATATCATACATAATATCAAAGTCCAAACTTAAGAATGAAAGAAACGAAATTATTCAAGAATTTAATTCTGAATTTTCTCAGAATTTAATTCTGGGAATTTAAACATTTAGTTTACTTTTGAAATCACAAAATGGATAACCCCGATTATACAACATTTTGTCATATTTGTTGTGTGTTGGTCATCATGTTGTAAGTATTGTCGATATTAGTTTGGAAAAGTGCAGTGATGCGCCCTCATTGTGCATGTTTACACCATCTTACACTCAGAGCTTCGGGTGTGCTTGCTTCGAGCAGACAAACACTTTAACGCATAAATATTGAGTTTTAAATTAAATTAAGTGCACTTGTTTTACTCCGGTATTGATTGAAATATTGTTTGGCTTCATTGTCTTGACTTTAAATAGTATTATTTTACGGTTACTTAAATGCTATTTTTGTTGCTACTCTTTTAGCTATCGCCTAACAGCTTAAGATAAAAAAAAATCCAGTTTTACAAACTCTGAACTCAGACAACAGACTCACACTTGTACTCAAACGCGACTGTATGAGTCAGAGCATGTTAGTTTCAGCCAAACAAGGCGAACAATTTTTTGTTTACAATTTTAACACTCTAGTCTAGTTATAACTCTATAAATAGAGTATTTTTTTTGCTTTATATAAATATAAATTCCTTTTTATAATTTGCAACAATTGCTAAATCAACTAACTCCTAAATAAAGCTAAAGTTTAAATTTTGTTTTTTATTTTTTTTTTATGGTTCTTTTATGTTCGTCACAAAATTCATTTTTTTTCGTAGTATTTAAAAATATCCGTTGTTTTTTTAATGTACAATTGTTGTAGTTTCTGTTATTATCGTTTTCCGCTCATCATATACTATGTATTATGTTGACCTCTAGTCATAGTTTTTGCAATTTTTCTGTTGTCTTTGCAATTTATTAATTTTATAAATTTTACTTTGCTGTCATAACGTGTTTTTTCTTTTTTTTTTGTTATATTCCAACTTAATTGCTTTAACTGCATGAGCTTTTATGTTTTACTTTAGGAAGATTGTATTTGTAATTTTTATTTTTAAAAGCTTTTTACGCTCTATATATTTAATTTTTATTTCTATAAGCGTTGTAAAATATTTTCTCCCCACGAGTCGAGCGACCGTCACATCGAAGCGAAAATTTAAAACTGATTTCGTAATATTTCAACTTTTTTATGCGAGTCTTCGTTGCATGCTGTTTTGCTTTTTGAGTGGTTTTACTGCCTGCCAGCTGTCGCAATTTGAAAATTTGAGTAAAGCGAGCGTAAAGTGCTCTGTTAAAATAAAGCTAACTTAAAATGTCTAAACTTTTCTCTTTTTAGCATGTAGCATGTCGCGCTCATGCTTTTAATGCTTTTGTTAAAATATTTGATTTGTTTTTATATTGTGTCATTCTATGTCTTGCATATTTTAATTTTGAATATTTTTGTGTTTTTATTTTTCTTTTAGTTTTGACAAAAAAATAAAAACAAAAAAAAATTTAATCAATCGCTCTGTCATTTGTTAATTTATTAACTATCCTATGTGCCTATGCGTTATTTTTCCCGCTCTATTCTTTGTTTCCCCACTCCCATCATTTATGTTGCCCTATTTTTATTTTTGTTTTATTACTTTTTCCCCAAGCATTTCTTTTATATCCGTTGCGGTTCTTTAGTTCAGAATTACTTCCGTCAACACTGACTGACTCCGATCACTATACGACTTTGTGCGTTTGTGTCATTGACTTCTCTACTAATTTATTTTTGTACCCGTTCATATTGTATTGCTCCCTTCTATTTTTCTTTGCCTCTCTTGTTTGTCTGTTTGCTTATCTTTTGTAAAATTTGTTTTACAAGTGAAAGCTTTTGTTGTAAAATGCTTGAAAATTAATTGTTTTTGCATTTTTGCCTTAATCACTTAATTATTTCAAATTGCGTTTTCAATATAAAGTCATTAAAGCTTTAGTGGAATAAGTACATAAATGATTTGTTCACGCGATTTCATGATCATTTTACACTGCTTTTAGTCATATTTTTAAAATTTGAAATTTTTTGTTTTTTTTTTTGCAATTTTTGTATTCTTGCATTTGTACAACCAAACTATTGCATGATTTGAAATATTTTGAATTGCTTTGTAATTTCTTATCAAGTTTTTCCCTTTGGAAATAAATATATATAAATTCCATTTTCTTTGGCACCGAACTTTATTAATCCTTCGCGTGAGACATGGTTTTTTAGTTGCTCGGCGTGACACATGGGGTCTTTCGTGTCCAATCCTGTTTTAAAGGCGGAAAATGGGGTAAAAAAAGCCTGGCTAAAAAAAATCATAACTTTCTGTATAAAAAAAAATAACCAAACAACTCCCACGGGATATAAAAATCAAAACTTGAAGCTTTAAGACACAAAAAAAAAAATGTGACAAATAAAAAATTATTAAAATTTTTTTAAAATTATTTTAATTGCTTAATTTTTTAGGGTGCATATTTTTAAAAATAAAGCAATTTTTTTTTAAAACAAAATACAATAGTTATGAAACACATTTTTTATTGTTAAAATATTTAAAAATTAATTATAAAAATGATTTTTTATATTAAAAAAATATGAAAATCAAAATTCATTTGCTACTCATTAAAGTTAAGGGGTGTTCCAATAGTAGGTGTGGTACTTTGTTATCAATTAAAATCTGCATTATCGACCCTTGTCCGCCATATTTTTTGTCATTGTAATTGTACCAGTATAAGATTTTAGATATGGATCGCTACGCAAAAGAACAACGCATTGAAATTGTCGAAATTTGAATCTTAAATTCCAAGTCGATGGTGCAAACGCTACGATCGATTCACCAAAAATGGGGTCGCAATCATCACATTAGTGTGCGCAACATTGTGAATAAATTTTATCAAACTGGGTCCATACTTGATGTTCCGAATCCAACCAGAGTGCGGATATCACGCAGTGCTGAGAATATTGCTGCCGTAAGTGAAAGTGTCATCGAGTGCCCCGAAATGTCTAGTCACCATCGTTCGCAACAATTGGCTATTTTCGCGACCTCCATGCATCGAATTTTGCACTTGGACTTGATCTTAAACCCATATAAAGTCCAATTGACGCAGCAGTTGTTGCCTCGTGACCATGCACAACGTCGTACATTCGCTGATTGGGCCCTGCAAATGATTGCTGAATGTGATGATTTTTTGCAAAAAATCATCACTTCGGACGAGGCTCATTTCCACCTCGGCGGCTATGTTAACAAGCAAAACTGTCGTATCTGGGACTCGGAAAATCCACAAGTGATTGTGGAGAAGGCAATGCATTCACCGCGAGTCACTATTTGGTGCGGTTTATGGGTCGGAGGCATCATCGGGCCGTTGTTTTTTGAAGATGAGGACGGAAACACCGAAAATGTCAACTCTGAGCACTATTTTGTGCCGAAGGTTGAAGCTCAAGGTCTGGACGATATGTGGTTTTAATAGGACGGCGGTACACCACACACAACTCGCCTCAATTTGGACTTTTTGCGTCGCACATTCCCGAACCGTGTAATTTCTCGTCGCGGTGATGTGAATTGGCCACCCAGATCATGCGATTTGACGCCGTTAGACTCTTTTCTGTGGGGTTACACAAAGGCCATTCCGGAGGCCATACTGCAAAATGTCATCGAGAATATGGCGCAAAAAGTGAGATATCTACGAAATAGTCGCGGTGAACATATCCGCAAAATAATTTTTTACACATAATTCTATTGTGTGACCTTTCGAACGAAATAAAATATTAGGAAAAACTTCGAACCATTTGCGTTTTGAGCAAAATCAAAGTACCAAACGTCTTAATGGAACACCGTTTACAAATGCAAGCGATGCTTTTCGCAACCGGGTTTCTTGCATAAAAGACACTATGTGTCACGCGAAGGATTAAAAACGGAACAAACCAGTGTTTAAAAATGGTCCAAATGAGGTAAAATGATAATGAAATTTTTTTTTGATTTTACATAAATACAGCAAAAGTTTTGGTACGCGACTGAATGTGCTCACTGTGAGTGAACTATTAAACGCACTCGCTTCGTGGCCGCCGCCAGAGTTGATGTCCATACGGGCTCGTTTTATGGCATTTTCCATCACTCTGGCCAGAACTTCGGGCAACAGGTTCTCGCATTTTTGGCGAACATTCTCCTTAAGAGCTTGAAGAGTCTGAGGCTTGTTGACGGACACCTGTGACTTCAAAAAACCCCATAAAAAGAAGTCTGGAGCGATTAAATTGGGTGATCTGACCGGTCAGTGTAAATCATCAAAACGAGAGATTAAGCGACCCGGAAATGCTTCCTTCAGATTATCGGTTGTGGCTCGAGCAGTGTGTGCCGTTGCACCGTCCTGTTGGAACCACATGTTCTCCAGTTCCAATTCATTCAATTGAAAAAGAAAAAAATCGATAATCATGGCTCTGTAGCGCGCGCCGCCCACAGTCGTCGTTTGGCCCGCGGCGTTCTCAAAAAAAAAGCCCGACTCCTCCAGCGTAAACAGCACACCCCGCATTAACTTTGAGCAGGTGTAATGGTGATTCGTGGGTGATACACGGACTTTCGGTTCCCCAGAAACGATTATTTTGTATATTCACGTAACCGCAAACATGGAAATGAGCCCCATCGCTCATGATAATTTTCGATGAAAAACCATCCACCATCTTCATTGACATTTTGGGTAGCTTGAGTGTAGGTTACCCGCGGTTGGAGATCAACAGCTAACAGCTGATGCACTGTCTGCACTTTGTAAGGGAATATCTTCAAATCTTTCACCAAAATTCTGCGTAAGGACCGCCGGCTACTGCCCAATTGCGTGCCACGTCGTCTGGTCGATGTTCCGGGCTCTTCTTCGACATCTTGGGTAACATTAGCGATATTCTAAGCAGAACGGCTGCTCCGGGGCCGATTTGACATTTGGCTCCATTTGCTTAAGTTATAGGGTGTTCCGATAGTGTGAATTCTTTTGCCCCACCTTGTACTGATGTGGATGCGTTTTATACTGTCAATTTGTATAATATTCTGCTTACTTATTTTCGGTTTCCATATGTAGGTAACTATTTTTATGTGAATTGAAAGAAAATTTTCATGGCAAACCGATGACGATTCTTCCATGACTTTTAACCTATACCGCTGGAGATTTTTCCGATTCCGATTGATCGTTCGGACATAATCCACAAGAAAGTAATAAAAAAATGGAAAACAATACTGGTTTCCAAATCTTTAAAACCGATTTTATGAATATTTTGTTGAGTAACGATGGTTGAAGAAATAAATGTTTAAATAGAATCATTACTCGAAGTCAGGACGGGATTGTCAGCATGTAAAGAACTTCGACTTCAACCCGCAAATAAAATCCAAAGTCAAAAGGTTTCCAAAGCTCAGCTCCGGCGAATTTTTTCTCAGTGTTTTTTGTAAATATTTTGTCAACTAATCTGCGTATGCGTATAAATTAACTTAAATCAAGTGCGATCGCTTTAATTTTGTCATGGCAAGAAAGATTAAATGTTTTTTTTTTTTTTTTGCAAATAACTCTGAATGGTTAAAAACGATGCATGAATAAAATATTTCAATGATACGCGAGAAATAATGCATGCTCTAAGATAGCAAAAGATTACGATAACGATGATGGTGACGATGATGATGATGATGTTGATGAAACATCCGTTGACCTTTGTCTATGAAATTGACTTTGAAGCGATTAAAATGGTGGCAAGATTTTTTTCAATAGATTAAATTGCATGTTGCAGCGTTTTTTTTTATATTATGTTGTGGCAGTAATGGCAAAAGTTATCAAGGCCTGCGACAAGAACCGGAAAAGCCAGCTGTCGGCCTATTGTTCGTATGCAAATACAAAACTGTGCTTATATGTAGGTAGTTCAGTCATTTTTGGCAGTTATTGTAATAACAACTTTTTTTTGTGATATTTTGAAAAGATTCGCAAAAAATTAATGCAAACAAAGACACCGGGTTAAGCTCGTAGCCGGCTGCCAAAAATTATGGCTGTCCGGCGACATTGAAAAGCATCGAGGAGACTGCCACATAAAAATATCGAAATAAAAAGGGATATAACAATAAGGACATTAAAACTTTTTATAAAAGCAGTGAAAGAATCAAAGCGCACACAAACACATGAGAGATGTACCATATACATAATGCGTAGAAATTTAATCAATTGCGTGACAACATCTGCGGCATTGACCTTGAAGCTAAAACACAAATTGTACCATCAAAAGGTATGCTGCAAGGACAATTCGCAAATCGCTTGTGACCACAGAGGACTTTAAGGAATCTGTTCATTTAAGTTGAGCGCGACAGAAGAGAATTTCTCAAAAACAACATGACAATAAGAGAGCGACGTTTAAGAGATTAATTTGAAAGCTTTGATTACAATGATTGCCGAATTTTATTTTGAGTTAAATTTAAGAGTTGAGTTAAAAGATTCGAAGAATAATTGCTTTTGATTAACATATCTGTGCTACTTTTTTGATAAGCATATCTATGAATACTATTAAAATGTGTGTCAATCTGTTTACTATCTACTATTTACTATTCACTTTTTACCATTTATTTTAAAGGTAAATTGAAAAGAATGTAACACAGAAAGCAATGAACTTTTTTTATGAATTTTTGATTTTACGTCAAAAGATAAATTAAGCTTACAAGAATTGGCCATTTATAATATAAATTTTTCAATCACTTCCAATTTTTCAATCACTTCCAATTTTTCTTCAACATTCTACATGGTGGGCCATCTGGTGGTTTCTTTTTAAATCATAGGTTATTCTGACACTGACAGCTGTTTCCTGCTCGGAATCTTGACATAAAGTCAGTATCATACCTCCGCTGAAAGAAATGAGTCGCTTTACGCTTGAAAAACGTTGGGAAATATTGGAAACTTATTTCCAAAGTGATTGCTGTGTTGACCAAACAGTGCGTTATTTGAAAAGAAGTTTTGGCCGAAATGAAGCATCCACCGCGCCAACTGTACCTCCTGTACCCTTGCTGTATCTGGGGCTCGGAAAAATCGCACGTTATTGTCGATAAGCCGATGCATCCACAAAAAGTGGCAGTTTGGTGCGGATTGTGGAGGGGTTTGGACCATATTTCTTCGAAAATGAGGCTGGGAATAACGTTTCGGTCAACGGTGGGCGTTACGAGCCATGTTAACAGACTTTTTTTACTGAAACTGGAAACATACATTTGGACGACCTCTGGTTCATGCCACAATCGATCTCTTGTGCACCAAATTCCCAAAAAAGTCCGATTTTCCATAGCATCGAATTTTGGAAAAAAATGCCCGAATGGTTTGGAAATAAAGCCCGAAAAACTAAATGTTAATTATGCCCCAAATATTTAGCAGTTTTTCGAGTTTTATTTCCAAATTTTTCGGGCGTAATTTCCGTGATCCAGATTTCTAGAACAGATTTGGGTTCAGATTGGGTAAATTATTGTTCCTCTGGGAAAATTTCTGCAAAGATTTTCTTAATTTTATTTGTTTTTATGTTATTCCACGAACAATGGGTCCATGGGCATTATCTCCGAATAAGGTACAAATGGTGTTTTTTTAAATTTCTTTTCTTTTTTGGAATAAACAAAAATTCGGGCGTTTAATTTGATGATAATGCCCGAATTTTTTTTCGGGCCTGAATTCCAAGTTCGGATCCTTTCTTACTTTTCAAATATTGGAAATAAGACCAGACATTTTTTGGCACAAACACCTGAAAAAATGACATAATCGCCCAATCGGGCACTTTTTCCTAGGAATTAATGATCGATTTTGTATGAAGAATTTCGGATGTTTTTTGGCATTTTTTCGGGCGTAAATTCAGATAAAGCTTTATAGAACTATAATCGAAGTTTTAGGTGGGAGTGAAAGCTAAACCTCGCAACAGAAAACTCAAGAAGGCCTCTCTTAATCGTCCCCGAACTCTGGTCTCCCTCTATTCCAAAATATGAGACAAATTCTTAAAAAAACATCAGACCTCCATTCTTCTGTTGTGATTACACGGCTGAATTTGAAAAAAAAAGAATTCAGACATGATTGTGAGTTTATTTTGCGCAGATACCTTTCTCGCTGACATTTTTTTTTAAGCTTTGAACCAAGGATTTCAGGTGGAATACCTATTCAGTCAAGTCTGCCTTGGTTCTAAATGGGGTGATTATTGGGAAGGAAAGGTCAATCAAGTGAAACACGTGTAGGATGTTCTAAGCGTGGTGGATTGCCAAAGAAACATGTGAATATGAATCAGAGACAAGTGTTAAGCCTTTATCAGTCAATTCAAGTTATAAGGCAATCTCATCCACAAACTTCTCTACCATCAACTTCAACTTCAAATCGTCTATATTGATGAATTTTCAATTTCAGTTTATTAGAAATGAAGTTAGAAAAGCGCAAATGCGAAAGGTTTAAAGCAAGAGACCATGGCCTGGGCGGGCATCGAACCTGGGACCTCTGGGATGGCAGTCGAGCACGCGGTCTTTTTTCTTTTATCTTTATAAAATAAACCTACAGTTTTATTTATATTAAGCTACTGATAAATGAGCTATCCCTTGAAAACACCAACATCAGGTGGTCAACGGGTAGTACATGCAGTATAACGCGTCAAGTTTGGCCAACACTGAACGTAAGACGCTCAAAAGAACTAATATCCCTTAGAAGGGACCAAATAAATATCGTCATAGGCGTTCTAACAGGACACTGCCTGATTGGAAACCATGCCCGAAGACTGAATATTCCCCATAACGACTTCTGCAGAAGTTGCAGAAATGAGGAGGAGGTTGGAGGTTGAGGTAGGAGAGAAGGCCACCTAAAATGCACAAGTTTAATTTTTCACAATTTGTTGTTTGTATGTTAGATTTTGGAATCCAGTTATAAGCTGGAAGTGTAAGGCTTTCGTGACATTATGAAAGAAGATAGTCTGTAGAATCTATTCATAATCGCAAAACTGTCATCTTCGAGATTTTCACTTCGGTCTAATATTTAACAAATATAGAGAGAGCATTTATATTCAAGGCTTCTAAACTTATTGCTTTTTTATCTGAGTTGAAATATTAATAATAATTTCTTGTATGTTCTCTTCTTTCAGTATTGCAACGGTGGTGATTTAGCTGATTATTTGGCCGTTCAGGGCACCTTAAGCGAGGACACTGTGCGTTTATTTCTCATACAGTTGGGTGAGTTTCTTTGAAATTTTTGAAGGCTTAAAAGGAATTTATAACTATTAATATTGGTTTTATTTTTTTTCTCTAACTTAGCTGGTGCCATGCGAGCGCTCTATACCAAAGGAATTGTGCATCGAGATCTCAAACCACAAAATATACTGCTTTCGCACAGTTATGGCAAAACTTTTCCAGCACCAGCGAAAATTACTTTGAAAATTGGTAGGTTTTTATACTAAGATTAATTTATTCTTAATATTATTTAATTTTTTAAATTATTTAGCTGATTTTGGCTTTGCACGCTTTTTGAATGAAGGAGTTATGGCTGCTACCCTATGTGGCTCACCCATGTATATGGTAGGAATTCAAATTTTGTTTGTTTAATTATTTTAGTGATTTTTATATATATATCTTTTGGCAATATCTTGCAGGCACCCGAGGTAATTATGTCCTTGCAGTATGATGCTAAGGCAGATCTATGGTCGCTGGGCACCATCGTTTATCAGTGTCTGACTGGTAAAGCGCCATTCTACGCACAAACTCCTAATGAGTTGAAATACTATTATGAACAGAATGCTAACTTGGCTCCAAAGTGAGTAAAACAAAAAACTTGAGTAGAGTATAAAAAGTTAGAAAATGAATGGTATTCATGCAAAGAAAAAATTAAAAACATTTTAATTGTATTGCTTAAAATAAATATACATAATTTTACATCATTAAAAACATATAAATTTCCAAGTTTCTTTTCAAATAATTTTGTTATATTTTGCTTTAGATTTCACATAACTAGTCCGACTGTAGTTTCTGAAACTTTTGCGACTATTTTTTGTTTGAAAGATTCTCTTAAAATTTATGCTGTGATTATTTTTGTTTAGAATACCAGTTGGTGTCTCACCGGACTTGCGGGATTTGCTCTTGAATTTGCTACGGCGCAATGCCAAGGACAGAATTTCATTTGAAAACTTTTTCGTGCACAGATTCTTGCAGGGCAAAAGAACACAGACAGCGTCAGGTTAGTATGCTGCAAGCTTTCGAACAATAAAAATTGTGTAAAATATTTTTTTTTGACGAAATTTATGAATTGTCAAGTTTTTTTTTAAATATCTTTCGAAGATTTTTAAATTGTTTTTTATTTTTATTCACAGTTGATATACCAATGGGAGAAAATCTTACGCCACCTACAAAAGCCACAAGTCCATTGCAACAAAAACAACTATTGGAACAGCAACAATTGCAAGAGCAAGAAAATTCTGGTAATTTTTATTATTTTTTTTTCGGTTTTGGCGAAACGTGCCAACATTCTTTGTGGCGCATTTATTCAGTTTTTTTTTTCTTGTACTCAACTTAATTTCATTCATAAGATTGAGAATGTTTTTTTTGTACACTATCTAGTTGCGCGCGCAACTTTTGCAAGCTTTTAGTTTAATTCTGCGCGTTTTTTTATTGTTAAGGCGAACTTTTCTAACTAATTTCTTTTCTTTCAGCGTCGGTGGTTGAGAATCCAGCAAATTTCGCCACTATAACCAATGTGGGCATCCTCTGCGACAGCGAGAACAATAGCGTCTCCTCGACAAGTTCACCGGAGGACTCCGATGATTTTGTGTTAGTGCCCAAAAATCTTCCAGTTGATCCAAGTGTTGTCGAATATGAAAAAAAGTAAGCGTTTGTCTTTTAAATGCACTAAAAAAATACGAAACGATTTAAATAATGTGTACAAAAAAATCTCGAAAGAATTCTTGTATAAACTATTTGGTGTATGTATTTGTTTTCATTGTTGTAGCTTTTTATTTGTTGCTCTCGGTATGTTTCTGTTTTTCATACTATTTTCATTTCCTTATCAACGCGATTCCTTGCACATTTATGTTTTGGGCATTTTTTAAAGTCCGGCACACTTACTTTTTTTTCCTCATAAATAAGAATTATTGATGTGCATAAAGTTAGCCACACTATTTTTGATTAAAAAAAAAATTACTACGATGTGTTGATTTGCGAAAAAAATGTATTCTAATGTATGGTTTATTTGAGTTGATGCTTTTTCATTGAAAGGTTATCTCCACCATAAAATTTACTGCGCTGTAATGTGTGAGGTTTGCTCCTAATGTGCCGTAGAGAATTTGAAAATTCGGTGTTTTGAAAACATATTTGCAAATATGCAAATTCGAGTGTATCTCAGTACAATAATGGCGAAGTTAACTTCACATTAAAATATCAACATCTTATACAATTCATACACTTGGAAATCCATTTATTATCCAATGCCACAGCACATTATTTTTTCAATAATCTTAAATCAAAAATAGCGCAGTTATTTTTATGTACACAAATTCTTTCTGTGTGTTTGCACTTGAAAACATAAATCCTTTTTATCTTTCAGACATGCGCAACGTCAGCCCGCTCAAGTTCCAGCTCAGCAGTCGAGTCCTTCACGCCCAAGCAGTCTACCAATTTCGGAACCCAAACCGGTGCCTACGCCCGTGCGTCGCACTACAATTCCTTCTGCTACTCCACCGGATAAGCAACCGATTGAAACAACTCCCCAAATACCACGATCTCAACCCATTAGCGTTAAGCAGCGCGCCGATCATCGCAAGAGCTCCATTAGCAGCGACATTAATTCTATATCACCGCCTGCTGTACAGTTTGCCATCGGCACACCACCTGGAGGCTTGCGTCGACGTTCCCATTCGGGTGGCTCCCTCTCAGAGACACCACCACCGGTTGCACCTTGTACTTGGCAGGTGAGCCCTAGTGGCACCCAGAATGCATCGCCATTGCGTCGCTCTGGCCATAGCTCACCCATACTTCCGTCCGCTCTGACCAAGCTGCCTACTCTAGGCAGCCCAACTCTGATTGTCGGACCCGGCTCTGCTGGCTCTATGGGTTCGGGTGGTGGCTCTGGCTCGGAGAACAACAATCATCATCATGTGCTCGGACCACGCGCTTTTACGCTGCCCGAACTGGGTGCAACCGGTGGCTTGCACAGCTTGCTGGATGCAGGTTTCGTCGGTGCCGGCAGCGGCGGTGGCGGTCGCATGGGCAGCGTCGATGGCGGCCATCATTTGCATGCATTCCATGCACCTGAGTTGTCCGAAGAGACGCTCATGGATCGCGAACACAACGAGACACTCTCTAAGTTGAATTTTGTTTTGGCGCTCACGGATTGCATACAAGAGGTGGCCGACTCACGTTGCGCCCCGCTGTCGGCCCTTATGTCCGCCGATCAGCAACAGCAGCAACAGATCCCACCGCATGCGCCGGAACACTGCAAACGTGCAGAGCGCCTAGTTTTACTGGTGCGCGCTTTGCAACTGCTCTCATCCGGCTTGAATTTGGCATCGCAACAGCTGCGCAGCGGCACCTTAAAGCCATCAGCGAATGTTAAAAGCGGTAAGCTAGTAATTTGCTTTTTGTTTACTTTTCAAATCTCTCTAAATGTGTTTCGTTTTCAGCTCTTCTGACCATGAATGCAAAATACCGCAGCATGTTATTCGAATCCAAGAAACTGAATGGCTCGGGTTTGCTTCAAAAAGCCAATGCATTTAATATAACGGCGGATAAAATTCTCTACGACTACGCATTGGATATGGTGAGTTTCAAAGGTTACAATATATACTTAGGACTAAATTTATTTATCTTGTTTTTTGTTGTAAAAATTACCAAAATTGGAGTTTCAATATTTTCGAAAAAAATGTATATCGCTTTGGATTCTGTGAGTGGTTTTGCGAGGGTATATAAAAAAATAGAAGTATTATGGAAAAGAAAAACAAAAATAAGTTTAACGGGGTGAATATTTAAAAAATATAGGGTGTTTTTTAAAGAGAACTCGAGAACTTTAAATAATAATACAAGACATAAATATTGTTGGAATGAATTTTTTATGAAGAACCAGATTTATAATCTGGTAGATGATTTCATGGCATTTGTATATTAAATATGATTTCCGGCATCTGCCCGCCGTGGCTAGTTACATAGTCCATTCGATCAGTCCAATTTCTCACTACTTTTTCCAATAAATCTGGCCGTATGGCGTAAATTGTGGCTAACATATTGGCTTCCAATGCTTCAAGAGTTGCTGGTTTGTCGTCATGAACCAATGACTTAACATAGCCCCATAAAAAGTAATCGAGAGGCGTTAAGTGGCACGAACGAGGGGGCAAGTTAACAGGACCACTTCTGGAAATAAAATAAATAAATTATTAATTTTTAATTTTGTAATAAATTTATGGTTAAGCGCGCTGTATGAAAAGTTGCGCTGTCTTGGAACGATTGTCGATATGTCGTCGATGTTTACCTGATTAATTTTTGGAAACAAAAAATCAGTCAGCATGGCTCGATAGTGTTCGCCATTCATCGTAACGGCAGCTCCTTCCTCATTTCGAAAGAAATAAGGACCGATAATGCTGCCAGCGTGGCGTCCGTGGCGTAGTTGGTTAAAGTGCGTGGCCGCTATGTCAAAGAACTTTGGAAACCCAGGTTCGAATCCCAGCAGCGACAGAAAATTATTTGAATTAAAATAATTTTTCTGTACGGCCGCCACCTCTCTGCAGACAATGGCAAACCTCAGAGAGTAATCAAAATGCCATGTAAAGCTTCTTGAGAACGAGAACTTTCCGTTCATCGCCGTTCGGAGTCGGCGTTAAGCATGTAGCTCCAGTTCTCGGTCAATTGTGTACAAACTTAATAACACGCACAACACAATTGATCATAAGAAGCTAGGTCAAAGTCCTTTCAAGGGCTGAAATGGCCAGTTATTTATTTTTTTATTTATTTTAATGCTGCCAGCGTGTAAACTGCACCAAAAAGTTAATTTATATGGATGTAATGGTGATTTGTTAATGGGTTGAGGATTGTCTTCGCTCTATATACGGCAATTTTGCTTATTGACGAAGCCATTTAACCAGAAATGAGCTTCATCACTAAACACAATTCACAAGTTTGAAACACAAAGTTTCATATTAGTCCAATCAGCAAAAATGCGACGTAAACGATGGACTTTTGGCTTTAATTCTTGCACGAGCTCTATTTTTTAGGCACGTAAGCCAATAAAAAAAAGATACAGTAGTTTCGACTATGTCGTAACACAAGACGTAGAATTATTCAATTCGCTTTTGATGACATCTTTTTTAAAAATATTTATTCCATACACCTGAGGATATGACCTTTAAGAGAGTGCCGGAGAGGGTTATTATGTATCACCAACCCCCATTACTTTTGCAAAAGGAACATTTTTGCCTTTGACACCTATTCCCTCCGACCACTCCTTAGGGGCGCTCCCATACAAATTTTATGCTTTTGTCGATAAAACCGGAAACTGTCCATAAATAGGTAGAAAACTTAAACAAGCAAACAAAATTTGTTCAATGCTACCAAGTTCAACAACCCATGTGTCAAAATTTCACTGTCGATAATATGCCCGGATATTTAATTGGCTGCGGAATTTTGACATTTCAATAACAGATTCTGTTAAAAAAGCATGCCCCTCAAAATTACTCAGTATTACTGGACTACGCGAGTCTGTTAAAAACAACATGCCCCAAAAGTATGCTTTTTTTTAATTATAAGATTTATGTCTTCACGCTAGATGGCGCTGTCTTCGCCGTCGAAAAAACCGGAAGCCGTCGATAAATAGGTAGCAAGTTTAAGCAAACAAAAACATCAAATGTTGGCTTTATATTTCATGTAATTGTGTAAAATTGATATAAGTTAGACAGTTCTAACATGAATTTTTGTCGCATTGAGGATCAAGCAGACCAACAAGTGCTAAGATCAACATTGTACGATTAGTACTTTAGGCCCACCAAAGGCTCAAAAAGTAATGTAAATACCGACACCTGATCACTATCAACCACCCTACTTACCTCCGAGAACGACGTATTCTACGTCAAAAAAATAAACTGGCAATTTCAGCCCTTGAAAGAACTTTGACCGAACTTCTTATGATCAAATTGTGTTGTGCGTGTTATTAAATGTTTGAACACAATGGACCTACTGGACCTACTAGTTTAATGCCGACTCCGAATGGCTAAATTTCATGTTCTCAAGAAGCTGTACATGACATTCTTTACTTTCTGAGGTTTGCCATTGTCTGCAGAGCGGTGACGACGTTTCGGCGGTGAGCGGAGTTTCCAATGTTAATCGTTTAAAAAGAATAAAGCTTACGAAGGCAAGTTGAATATTTCCTTGTATCATTGGCAGCATATTGACTTTAAACCTACTTTGGAAACAACATTAAATAAATAACAACTAAAAATGGTTAGCATGGCCGGGATTCGGACCCTGGACCTTTGGGATTGCAGTGAAGCACGCTACCTACTCGACTACTGAAGCTGCCTTGTTATTCGAGATTTTATTATTGGAAAAAAATTGAAATTGAAACATTTTTAAGAAAGCGGTTTGGGAATAATATCAATTTAAAGCTTCCCATTAGTTTCCAAAGATACGATGAGGAATGTTTCAAAATCACTTCTAATACTACTGTTTCCATATACATTTTTAAGAATGCGGTTTGGAAACAATATCAATTTAAAACTTCCCAATAGTTTCCAAAAGATATGATGGCGCATGTTTCAAAATCACTTCCAAATGGAAGCCTTCTAATTTTTCCCTGACGGAATTCAGAAACATTCGGACAATTTTATATGTATTTAAAAAATATAAAACTATTTTTTATATCTTTTTTATAGGTATTTTATACATAATTTTCTTTTATTTCATTATAGTGTCAAGCGGCTGCACTCGATGAATTGTTGAGTAATACCAAAAACTGCTTTGAACGCTACAATACCGCACACATACTACTGCACTCACTAGTACAGAAATGCACACATCCACAGGATAAGATGCTTTTAAATAAATGTAAGAGCTGCGTCTTTGAATTATACTAAGTTAAATAAACTAAATTTATTCTTATCCATTCCTAGATCGCGATGCAGTTGAGAAAAGACTAAATATATTACAGCAACAAGGTTATATTTATGTCACAGACGATAACACTTAAAGCGGAATGCAATGGGATACACATAATTTTTTAAAGCATGGAGTCAGCTGCTTAAACTAATTTTAAATTTATATTTAGATATATAAACTAAACTATAAGAATATGTGATTATATACTAATTTATAATTATTTTCATTTTTAAGTATCTTAAAGACAAATTTAAAATTGTCTGCAAGCTCATTATTATTTTATATTTAAACCATAAAAATTAAAAGAATAAGTTGGTAATATAAGCGATGCTAGACAGACGTTGGCAAAATATAATAAATGCTAAAATAACACAAAAACAATTCACAATGTAACTGATTATGTATATTTAAAAACAAAGGAAAAAAAAACAAAAAATAGACAAGGAAAGCAGCAACACGAAATGCGCTTAAAATATTACAATGTATATGAAGTTAGTAGGCATAATTTTCTTCCAAATAATGCAGAGTAGGTACCGCCACTGGCCCAATGAAGAACAAGATCATTAAAAAAAATCAAAACAAACACTTTTTATACATAAATGCCATTGAGTATAAAAAGGTTATAAATGTTGACCAACATCACACAACAGTCACAAGCAAGAATATTACAAGAATATGTTTGGAACTGAAAGTAAAACTTAAATACCGCTATTTAATTTTTGTTTTTTTTTTTGCGGTTAATCTTACAACGAGCTGAAGCAAATTGTTTGATTTGTAAATTTCGTGAGTTAAATCATGAATTAAAGTTACAATTTTTATTGAATTAACATTTGGAAATTACAAAAGCTGGTTGTTGCTTGACTTCAAGCAAAACTTTTGTGGTTTATTCTTGCTCAGCTTCTTGCCATGGCGGGCTTTAAACAATAAGAAATACAATAATCAATGTATGTAGTTTTCAATTAAAATGTAGTTTTTAAGTCTTACAACTACTTTGTACGAAAAGCAAAAACAAAGCTTAAACTAATATTTTTTAAAAAACAAGACAAACCCTAGAATGTGGAATTATTTTGAATGCATTGCGTGCAGAGTTTAATTTATTCACTTGATTTGAATGCAAATTTTGTTTTTTTATTTTAATTTACTTTTTAGTCTGATTATATCACAATTACCTTTTTTATATCATATATTATTTTGTGCAACAGCAATTTTTAAATATTGCAAAAAAACTGTAGTAATATTAGAAATACAAAAATTGCTTTATTATTATTATTATTATTATTTTTTTGTTACAACCTTAAATATTTTATATTTTGTTAGTGGCTACATTTTTCATTTACAACGCGCAATTTATAACTCTCCTTTTCAGTCCCATGCTATGTTATTTGAAATTAATTTTAAGGCTCAAAATAAAAAAATAAAATAAGAATTTTCTAACTTGATGATAAATATAATTTGTAACGCATGTTGAGGAATTTTATTAAGAGCCAGTTTATAACTTATATACATTAAACATAACTGAATGAAATTTCCCTAAAGATTTTCTGTTACCATGGTTTAAATATAAGTATCTAGCATAAATGTATTGAGTCAGCCTCTAAACGATAACAAAATTTGTCTTATGTATGGCTTATGTATGTGAAATTTGAAACATAATCTTGAATGTACATGAAAAAATATTGTAACAACAAAATAAATGAGAAAACAATAAACAAATAAATACATTTTTATTTCACTCGAAATAAAAACTATGAATAAATATTCCAAGCAAATTTAAACAAAGTTGTTGTTTCATTTAAAATGATGTTGTTAAGAAAGGTATTCATAATATGCTGACGCCGAAGTTGTCAAATCATATCATATCCAAGCGCTTGCAAACAAATTCTTAGTATTTGAGTTTATGTGTGTATGACCACCATTAATAATTTGAACTTTGTTTTACTAGCTGATATACATCAGGTGTCGCACAGTGAACTGTTTGGCTCAGTTAGACGACCCAAAATCTAAATCGAATTTGGATATTCTTACGAATTAAGGATTATAAAGAAATGTTCATGGATCTAAAGAGTAATTTTTGTTCATGCCGCCACTTTTTACATAAAAAATTGCTCAAAGTTGCCATAAAAACTATTTAAAATTTGAGATTTAAAATATTTAGAGATGAGCGCCGCATGTGCTTTCTGTTGATGGCAAACACAACGGTGCGGTAATTTTAAAGGAGTGTTTGACAATGTTCAAGCTTAATCAGAGGGACTTTTACGCCGTTTCGTTACCTTGGACGAAACATAGATCCACTACAGGACATCAGAAAA
Source organism: Pherbina coryleti (assembly GCA_943735915.1). Classification (NCBI taxonomy): domain Eukaryota; kingdom Metazoa; phylum Arthropoda; class Insecta; order Diptera; family Sciomyzidae; genus Pherbina; species Pherbina coryleti. Next base: position 29,000,339 of record OX030952.1, read on the forward strand.
TGACAGTCGAAACAGTCGACTTGATCTATCGAAAACGACAAAGGCCAAAGTGGGTTTATCGAACGATCTGTTGGATCGATTCGGCGCCGATTTGAAATGGAAGCGGCCACATTTGGCAAAGAAAAAAGTGTTCTTCCACCGAAATGGTTAATTCAGCCCTGTTCCAGAATCCGAATCGGAACTGCTTTGAAATCGGAATTAATATCATATTCGGATTTGAAATGGAGTTCTGTAATAACCGTGGAATTGCTCATTCGAAATAAATTTCGAATACGATTTTTACCTAAACTGTTTTGTTTTTTAACAAAAATTAGAATAATGTTTTTTTTTTGTTCTACACAAGTTCTTTTGTGGCCGCGGGGTAGTACCTTGAGCTTGGCCCCCTCCCAGAGTTCTCCTATATTAGAGATGGTATGGGAAAGGAACTCAAGTGACTTCCCGTTGCTGCACCCGACGATCTTCACCCCCCTGGCCCACCCAGCACCGTCAAACTTATACTCCTCGGAGTCGCCGTTTTCGGTATTGGCCATCATCTTTTTGAGGATCTCGTTCTCCACAAGCAGCCATCTGTCCAGCGATATCCTACCGTCTGGATTTTGCTGGTCGATGATGGCTACCTGCAGGTCACTAGGCGCGCCTTCGAAACCAGGGGAAGGTCTGGGCCTTTTGGGTCCGATTCCTCTGGTTTCATCCTCGGATCTTTGCCGTTTGGCCTGCAATCCTGAGGTTCCGGCGCGCTCCCCGGTGGAGACTCTGCCTGCCATGTCTCGAGATGTCCCAGAAGGGGTCCTCGAGTGTCCGGCAAGCACAGCCTTATAAGATGGCTTCACCATGCACAGAGTGGGCGCGGAGATAGTTTTAATATCTTCTTTCTTCGAATCGGATTTCCCCCTACGGTTCTTCCTGGACTTGGAAGTTTGTGAGGGGGGATCCGCTTTCCTGGGTGCAGTCTCTCCCTCGCCGTTTGCCTTGGGGGCAGTAGCTACGGGAGGGATTGCGGGGTTTTGTGGGACTCTGGGTTCGAGAAAAAGCCCAGCTTCCTTTTTCTCGAAGAGTTTCACCAACCTTTCGTGCTTTTTAACCAGCTTCTTATCCCTAATTTCCAGAGAAGCTGGATCGCGGGCCATCATTCTTTTCAATAAGCGCCTCGAGCTCCTGTAGTTGGAGCGAGCTTTGATGGCACCTGGGGACAGCGGAGCTTTCACCTTTATTTCGGTGATTTCCATTTTGGATTCCTCCAACAATTCGTCCTCTGTGTCGGTGCCGATACAGGTAGCGGTCGAGGGAGGATTGGAGTCCTCCTCAGTGCTTTCCAAGTAAAGGCGTCCGAGGAGAGGAATTGAATCGGAGGATTCCTCCGAAGGGGGGATTAACGGCGCGGACGGAAGGCGATTTGCCGGACATGGGGCTATGAAGGAGCTGGGGTTGGACACGGACACGGACACTTTTGGGTTGGACTGAGACGAGGGCACGGACGGACTAGGGTTGGACGGGATGCTCGTTGCGACTACAACAGACAGGGAGGAGTCGGACAGGGGTTCGGACGTTGTGTGATTTGGTAGCCTCGAAAGGCTAGGTTTGTTTGAGTTTGGTTGTTTTGGTTTTGTTTGGTTGCTTTGCATGATTGGACCCACGAGTGGCGGAGAAAGGGTGGTCGATCTGCGCAGAGATCCGCATACGCAGACAAGGCTTATTACATCCGGAGGGCGCCAGGTATCCGGATGGCTCCGTTTGCGACTGGGCTTTTAAAATACTGGGCCCCCAGCCAGGCTGATTCTCGGTACGGGTCGCATGACGCCTTAATCCGGCCCAGACCTCAATTCGATGGTTGGAGGTCTGCAAATTGAGCGTCCAGCTATGGAACAGCTTTGTCCCCCCAACTGCAGCCTCCAACCTTGGCTAACTACTGTTCTTGCGAACACTGGAGCAGTTATTACCAGCTAGCACCCACGTGGAGGGTTTGGAAGAGGATTTTGCCAGCCAACAAGTGCTAACATCAACATTGTACGATCAGTACTTTAGGCACACCAAAGGCTCAAATTGTGACCTAAATACCGACACCTGGTCACTATCAACCACCCTACTTACCTCCGAGAATGACGTATTCTACGTCAAAATAAATATATTTTTAGTTTGTGGAATAGTGTAAGAATAACGGACAATGAGTATTTTTTACCTTGCCTTGCTCAAACATTTTTTTTAGCTCTCTGAACTTTGTCATTCTTAGTTGAACTTTTCTTTGGGTTGCTAGCTGTTTAGAGGAAGGAGTGCATACTTAAAAATTCATATTTTTTCCTCAATTTTTCTAAGAAGTTAATATAAATGGATTGTACTGAAGCAGGTATGTAAAGTAGTTTGGATGGTATTGTATTTATTTAAAATTAGTAATTGTATTTTAAAAATGGGTGTTTTTTGAGAATTTTTTTTTAAAAAATTTTTGGATATCCAAAGGGTTTTGTTTTATGCGACTGTCCGTGGCTGTACATTTTTCTTCATAGACTTAACACTACAGGTGTTTACATCTTAAAAAATATAAACTCGTTGTCCACTTCGTTCCGAAAAGTGCTGAATTTTTTTAAAAACCGTTTAAACCAAAAAAAATTGGTAAAACCTTCATAAATCCTAAATTTTTCATGATATCGCCATGAAACTTGGTACATAAGTTTATCTCTTCTATTTTAATGTCAGGTTTAAAAATGAAAAATAGTCGGATAAGAACTGCGCCTACCTCCCATATAAAGTGACGTCATCAACATGGTAAAACATTTATAAATCCCATAATTTTGAAGATATCGACTTGAAACTTGACGCATACATTTTATTCTTTAAAGTCAATGTTAAAAACTATCAAAATCTGACAAAACCACTCCTACCTCCCATATAAATGACACGATCCGATTTGTGCTTGTATTTTTCTACAAACTATGAACCCAAAATTAGAAAAAAATATTTTGAAATGAAAAGTGAGCATTGAAAAATTTGCTGAATACGCTATGGACACAGATAAATTATACGTAGACTTATATCCATGGTGTCCGATGACACCAACAATGCAAAAAATATTAATACATGGTGCAATTGTTATTGAGAATGCCATTCTCCCTATTGGACAGCTTTCAGAAGAAGCAGCTGAAGCAAAAAATAAATTCGAGAATATCTTCAAAGCTATGCAAGGAAAGCTTCAGGAGAATATTGCAATACTGATGTACTTAATCGATTGCTCTTAACTTCCGATCCTCTTTTAGTTGGAATAAGGACCATGCCGAGGATAAAAAACAAAACCATTTCTTTGGAAACTTTGGAAATGCTTTTGCCCGCGGAACACTCGAAATTGAAAGTGAGTCATCTGAGGAAGACGAATCATTTTCTGATGACCATTTTCCGGCATGATTCATTAAATCAGGATTGTTTTTTAATAAATTTCTATTGTTTTATTTCTAAATCGATTTTCATTTAATTTGTATATTCAATCAACCATTTAACACTTTTTTCAATAATATTTGTTATAATGATATTATTTTTAAGGAAATTTTAACAGGAATTATAATTTTAAATAAAAAATATAGGCTCACACAGTATTTTTTAGACAAAAATAACTTTAAACTCAAAAATTGTGGATTTTTTCCAAAATTTTCTGATTTGACTGGAAAAATTATATTTTTCACTAAAATTTCTAATAGTAATGTATATCGTTGGAAATTCCATGAAAATATCTTTCTAAAATGTCTTTGAAGTATGTTCTGCATCAAAAACTTTCGTTGCTAGATCATTTTTAGTGAAACAACCTCCTATAACCTACAAATTAAGCCATAGCTGCTCAGGGGGTCAATATAGACCCCACTTGCCATACATTTTTTTTCATTCCTTTTAGTTTAAAATCATAAAATAAAATAATTTTGTCCAACTAAATTGTACTCCACTGTGACTCCATTGATCGATGGGAATGGACTCCAACATCGCAATGGGCAGAAGCACAGTATTCAAAGTGGCAACTCAAATGCTGGTTCTTCTGTACCGAAAGCTTTGTACAAATTGAATAAATTTAGCCATTTCCAATGAGGAACAACGAAGTGCAAAAAGGAAGTGCCGTAAGATGGTGCTTTATCGCCATACAAAGAATTGAGTTCATCGATGCATAGTTGCATTGTTTCCACGTCGAAATTTATGGAAAATTATCGCGAGAAAATGTTTAAGAGTAAATTTATTTTTTTCCAGTATGAATTTTTTAAGGTACTTTAAACAACACAAATCGCTCCTCAAATGTCAAAGTGTTCTAAAGAAGTGTATGTTCAACAACATAATGTTTCAAATGGAAACGCCAGATGGTAAGTATTGCCAAGGCCAGAAATATATGTAAATAGCAACCCTTACATAGCGCGTATTAGTTCCATAAAATAAATTTTTTCAGCTCACTCCGCGTCCAGATGACGTCATTAATTTTCATTATTTTTATTTTATTTTTGTCATTAAGTCCAAGAATTAACCTTTACTTTCGTACCATTACTTTTACTCTTTGAGTAACAATTCGATGCAAAGCCGATGCATTTTGAAAAATTTCAAATTTTGAAAATCTGCTTGGGAAAACGTACTGTTATTAAGTCAAAAATAGTATGGTGTCGAAAAGCTCTTAAAGTGAGATTTCAAATAGGTAGAGGACTTTTTAAATTTTCTTTCAATCCACTCTAAGGTATATAAACTAGTTGATTAGTTGATGGCCGTTCAGAAACTTTACTACGAGTATGAGATGCAAGAGAAGGTAAAAAATAATACAATCCGAAATAATAAAAAAATTTTAAATATTTTTAAATACTTTTTTATTAAAATTTTATAAAAACCAATACTTAAAGTAGATCTCTTAAAAATTATCTAACATAAATTAAAATAAACCATTATTTAAATAAGTTCCTGCATGATCCAAAACAGGACCACTTGCAACAATACCATGTAAAGTATTTGCATTTCGTTGATCGTATAAAAGGTCACGTTGTAGCTGGTACCAATAGCTGGGATTTGTGACGGGCTGCGGTAGAACCGAGGATGAAATATGAGCAAAAGCTTGCGATAAGCGTTGTAATTGTGCGGGGTATGAAGCAGTAAAGCTATCAGCATATTGCGTTGGAAGTTGTTGTTGCAGCTGTTGTTGCTGCTGCTGCGTATAATTATAATGTTGCTGTTGATGTTGCTGGTGCTGATGCTGCTGATGCACTTCATAATGTAGTTGCTGAGAACAATATTGCGTCTGCTGTGGTTGCTGTTGTTGTTGTGGATGCGCATGTTGATGATGCTGATAGTGATTATGATGGTGATATGGTGGCGGCGGCTCACGCTGCATTTGTGGCTGCTGATAAAAGGCGTACATTGTTAGATCTACGGGATGAGTATAGGACTCCTCTGCAGCATGGTAAAAGTTTGAGGGAAGTCTTGTTAGAGCTGGTGGCACATAAGCAAGAGGTGCTGAAGAGCCTGTTTGCTGCGGGTGTGTATGCGCTGATAACGACGTGTGATACGGATGCATTGTTGTATTTGCTGTAGCAAAACCACTGTCCCCATGCGTTGGATAGTGCCAGGAACTAGTTGTCTCTAGACTAGGCTGTAAACGCACTTGCGCTGCTGCATTTGCGGCTCTTCGTGCACGACTTGAACGAACTTGAGCTTTATGCATTGTATAGTGCCAAGCTTTTGCTGCTAGCGGATCTTCCAAGCCGCTACCATGATATTGAAGACCATAACGCAAATAGTGTTGATGTCGTTTGTGTAAGCTAAGTCGGCAACTCGTGGACGTCTGCCGGTTCACTGCCATTGGTTGTGGTTGCTTCTGAAAATTTTGTGCATTTATGTAGTTTATGGCGTTATTTGAGCAAGGATCAGGTGCGGCATGTTGTTCATGATGTCGGTGATAGATGTTTATGCTCTGTGGCGCTGAATGTTCGATTGTTGATGCTAAGGTAGTTGGTAGCGTTGTGTAGCTGATTCTGTTGTTGTGGCGTAAGTCCTCAGGTGGCGCAACACTAAAAACAAAACAAAATTACACAGTGCAACACAAACAAATAACTGCAATTATCTCAATGATTTTAGTTGGTTAATGCAAAATGCAAAACATAAATGCAAAAACATATAGATACCTATAGGAGGTACTTTTGAGATTAGTGTTTTTGGGTTGTGATCGGGAATGCCAAGTTTTTTGCGCGAATTTCTTGATAGAATCCTCCATATATTTTAGAGACAGTATAAAGTACATATATTAACAATAAAAAAGCTCAAAATACTCGTAAGATATTGCATGGAATATAAATTTGATAGAATTTTTATTTTATTTGAAAATAGTTTTCGTAGAACCCTACTTTATATGTTTCCACGTCAGCCTACTTCCACATTTTTCACTTGATTGCTACTTCCTTCCCACTACTCTATCACTATATTTCGAACTAAAGCATACTTGACTGATTAGCTATAACACCTGAAGTCCTTGATTCAAAGCTTAAAAAAATATCCCATTTTGAAACTTTTTAAACTTGACAATAAAGTTTGTAAGATTATTTTTTGATATGGTAAATATACAATATATTTGTTTGTTTAAAATGATTGGTCTTTTCACGTACTTCTCCAGTAAAAAATATCCAGCAGCAACTTGCAAGAGAGTAACGCACAATTCTCTATCAAATAGGAAAATATCCAAAAAAGTACGCGAACACTTACATTTCAAGTGAAATGGAAAACTAAAAGAAATTGCACGTGAAGTGTCAAATTTTAAAATTTTTCTGAATGAGATTTTGAACACAAAGAAATGAGAGAAGTTATAAATACCCAGTGGCAACGTTTTCTACAAAAATTTAAGATACCTTCCACATTTTGACGACTGTAGCATAAATCCTCCGGTTTATGAAAATAATTTTATTAAATTTGTTTGATTGTTCAAATTGCAACTGTCTTAAATCAACTGTTTTCTAGCTCTCAAATTCTCTACAGTCACTTTGCGCTCTCAATTTCTCATATTTTGCAAGTTTTTTGCGTGAGGAAGAAAATCAAGAAAAGTTGAAGCGGTAGATCATGGCCTGGCTGGGATTCGAAACCTGGATATCTGGGGTGCCAGTCAAGCGCACTACCACTCAACTACCGATGCCGTTAAGGATAAAACAAGGATTTTTCATTGGATTTTCGCTTAAAATATGTTAGCAGAGTATTTAAGGATTTTGACAATACAGTTAGAGCCTTTAAGTGTTTATCGTAGACGTGCTGACTGAAGCTCGTTGTGTCAAGATACGTCTCGACATAATTGTTTTTTTCCCTAAAATATTGAAACTTTTCATACATTTATTGCTGAAAACCACTGAAATATTTGCAGCTACTTTCATTTACCATTAAAGTGTTGCTTACCTCTTAAAGCTATTTCGCTGTTGTAGTTCCAAGCGTTCCATGCTGGGCGGTAGTTGAGTAATATTCACTTCTGGCTGGATGATAGCTGGATGATAGCCGTCAAAATTCAGAACGTTACAATCCTTAGTAGGCTGAAAATTATTTTCTAAATTTGGAACTTGTGGAAACTGCTCTAAACGATCACTAGTCATGAGCGACTCTTTTATAAAAGCACTGCTAGGAATAGCATTACTGTTGAGCTCAGATTCCACATAAGGCATTGGATAAGCATTTATTTCCGTTTCATTCAAGTTTCTCTCCAATGACGTATTTTCAATATACTCATAGGAACTATCCAGAACTTCCTGCTTTGGCACTGCTGTAGAAATGTTCTCATTTGTCATCAACTCGGCTGCATGCTGAAGATCAACTCCAACTGCAACTTCACTTGTATTATCCGTTACAGTCTCTGTTGACATTGTCGTCACAACTGTTGACGGCTCTGGCACTTCTACCGCATAGCTAATGGTTAAGTTTTGATCTGTCCCCAGAGGTATTTGTTGTTCAACTATTTCTAGTTGTTTCGGTGGTGCATTTGGTGCATTTTCCTCTCGCAGCACCTCAAGCAAGGTACGTAGTCTTTCGCTGGTAAAATTTTGGGCTAACTTATTCGGAATAGGATAGCTTTCAGGGTGCTCTATATAGGGGGGCTTTGGTTGTTGTGGCTTTTGTTGCGCTATCGTTGTTCCTTTTCTTTTAAGATATTTATTTTTATATTTAGCTATGGTATTTGTACTGGTGTTCTTTTCATTCATTGTTTGCTTCTTGATTTTCGTTTTCTTGTTGGAGTCCCGTCTTTGGCACTTTTGCAAAAATCTTATATGATTCGAAAGCTCCTTCTGTCATAAGAGAACAATGGTAAGTTGAGATTTTATTAAAATTTTGCAATTTTAAGTATTTCGAGCACTAAATTCTTGGCTTACAGGTATAAATATGCTTGTTGCAACGCTCTGACGTCTTTTCTTGGAGATTTCTCTGAAAATATATGACATTTTTAGTCTGTATTCAAGATAAATTCTAATACACTGTACATAAGAAAAAAAAAAAATCAGAATACTTACAAGCAAATTGAGTGCCTCGCCTCAATGGGTAGTTCTTTTAGTCTATGTTCTTCGCCTAAAACAAAGTCAGCGGTATCCAACATAGTGCTGAAATAAAAAAAAAATCACAATATAGCAATATATAAAGCAATACGAAAGCAAAGTGGAAAGACTCTGAAAAATAAAACAGATGGCACCACAATCGCAAATCTCATGTAGCATTTGTGAAGTACAGTCTTTGACTTTAACGCATTAAAATTTTCAGATGGATATACCATTCAGTTAATAAACCCTGAAGATTTTTGTTAACATTGACAAAGTAATTTTCGGGTCTTGGCTGAAGATTATTTCTTGCGTGGGAAAACATAAGGCAGAACCTTTTGTCTTCTTAAACATCATCGCTTGTTAAACACTATGGGGACTCCTTACCATCGATTGGAACGATTCACAAGCGGGTAACTGGCTTTCGTTGCGGTAGTAAAGAACGAAGTACCCAAATGTTCTGGTCGTTCGCTTGAGTTTCCCGAAATCGTTGATAAAATCCATGGTTGGATATTGGACGATCGTCGAGTGAAAGTGCATGATATTGCCCTTATTATCCAATTAAGTCATGGCGGCAGTGTTTTGGTATACACACGCCATCGTCCATATCGATTACCTTGAAAAGGGCAAGTCGATCACTGTCGTATATTATTCAGGGCTGTTTGATCGATTCAACATAGATTTAAGTCGAGAGCGGCCACATTTGACAAAGAAAAAAAAAGGTCCTCCTCTTCCATCAGGAAACTCCGACAGGAATTATCTCCAGCTTGTTCAAAGCCAAGAAAAAGGAAAATGGTTGCATGTGTAGAGGGCAAGCTCCCTTTGATTTTGTGCAAATGATGAAGTAGACAAAATAGGTTATATTTTTATTCAGGCTCCTGATGCAGCCTATGATTCAGCACAAGATGATGCGGACGAAGAAGAAGGTGGCACTATGATGGACTTACATCATAACCAATTGCAACAGATGTTGAAGTCAAGCTTATAGGCGATAACACGTTATTCGACCTTGGCGCTAACGATGAACAAACTGAAGAAGTTTTTTGCAGAAGTGCCACCACCATCAGGTACTAAACCTTGGCAGTATATTGGTCCGGTCATAGACGTACCGCAAAGTTTAACAGTTCCCACCAAGGGCGTCCACAGGGGGGAGCAGGGAGGTGCATTTGCCCCCTCCCCCTCCTGGACTTGACAAATTTAATATATTTTTATTTCCTATGTTTATATGTTTAATTTTCATATAATTATTTTTATATACGTGCACACCAATACATATCTTTGCCCCCTCCCCCCTGGAAAAATTCCTGCGGACGCCTATGGTTCCCACTGTGAAACAAAAATACAAATGGTCAAAGTCCCTCGATTGAAACCTGCTGCACACGAGCTATTCGAACGATTTTTTGACGATGTAATAATGAAAATGATCTGCGAAAAATCGAATTGTTATGGGGTGTTATACACTCAAAAAAATCCAGAGATCACCGTCGATGAGTTGAGAGTTTTTTTGGCATTCTGATTGCTAATGGGTATAGCCCAAATAACACCCAAAAAACAGCATTTTGGAGCCATGACTAAGATTTGTATAGCGGAATGATTTTTAATGCAATGACTCTTGATCGATTTTTGCTCATTGAACGCTGTATTCATTTTGCGTCACAAGAACATTTCAATCATAATGATAAAATTTGGAAACTACTGCCACTTACTGAAACACTTATGAAAAACTTCTTAAAAAATTTTCACCCTGAAAAAAATCTCTCCTTTGATGAGTCTATGATTGCTTATTATGGCCGAAATGGATGTAAGCAATTCATCAAAGAAAAACCTTTACGATTCGGTTACAAAATATGGTGTCTCAATTCACCAGAGGATTACTTGCTATCGTTTGAGATATACCAAGGCAAAAATCCACGTATTCATCCTGATTTGGAATAAAACTATGGAAAATGCATTGCACCATTGTTCCGAATGATTCAAAGCTTTCCAGAACACATGTGTGGCCTCAGTTACTCTTTCTATTTCGACAATCTTTTCACTGGATTAGCTGCACTCGATTATTTGAAAAAACTGGGTCATAATGGAACTGGAACCATTCGAGAAATGCGTATTCCATCAAATTGTCCGCTGAGTTCAAACGTTATAATGAGCAAAGCAAATCGCGGAACAATGGAGAGTGTAACATTGAAAAAGCTCGGCATTTGTGTAACAAAATGGCCTTATAATCGCTGCGTTGCTGTGGCATCAACCGTTCATGGACTCAAAAAAAAAAACGTGTTGTTGTCGACAGACCATTTGCAGTTGAATGTTACAACCGATATATGGGAGCTACCGATCGCATGGATCAAAATGTCGGTTACTATCGCATAGGTAATTATCGATATCTGATATCGATATCCCGTTAACAAATACATTTTCAAAATTTGTCTCATTATGAGTATTTTCAGGAATTCGAAAGAATAAGTGGAATTCGAAATAATAAGATGGACCACTCATCTTAACATGGTTGCTTGATGTGGCGATTCAAAATGCGTGGCTTTTACACCGAAAGGCCGGACAAAAGTCGGTAGCTCATTTTCAATTTCGGCGAAATATCGCCCAACATTATTGCCGTACTGTTTCTTTGGCTGTTCGCAACACAAGAACTGTGAAGAGATCCCGAGTTGCGGAAGAAGACCGATATGATAGATTGGATCATAATCCGGTCAAAAGCACCAGGCGACGATGTGGAATGCCATCATGTATCAGACAGTTTCGTATAAAATGTGAGAAATGTGATGTTGCGTTGTGTATTGAAAAATACACATTTCAATTTTGAAATGTGCCTTAAAAATACCACATCTCAAAATGAAGTACATTTTTACAAAACCCTACTATTTTCAATTCCAAGTTCCTTTTTGTAGACTTTAAATTAATTTTCAATAATTTTTATAAATAAAATATCGCAAAAACAAAACCAAATTCATATATAAAAAACTCTGTTTTTTTTTCTCAACCTTTGTAACGTCGGCCGATGATGCCATATGGCATCACCTGATTCCGGCCGTCTTAGTGAACCAATTTAAAAATTTCTTGCATATTCATATTCAGGAGGTCCAAATTAGCCAATGCATGAGTTTTTCTCACGAAATTCCAAAAAAATTTGTCCCGTCACTAAAGAGTTAACAGGACATTATTCCAAAACAAGCCGTAGACTTTTCAACAAGATTCTGCTCCAGCCCATAAGGCTAAATTGATTCAAGAGTGGCTCAAAAACAATGTACCGGACTTCATTTCCACGGACCAGTGGCTAGCGGGTAGCCCAGACCTGAACCCATTGGATTACAAATTGTGGTCCGTGTTAGAGGGTATGGTTTGCTCTACTCAACACCCAAATATCGAGTCTATAAAGCGCGCTCTTGTCCGAGCAGTGAAGAAATTTCCTATGAATGTTGTGCGTGCTTCGATCGATGACTGGCCGGATCGACTTCGCACGTACTGGAAAGCAAATGGTGGCCATTTCGAATAAGTTGTTCTACAATTTATAGCTATTGAATCACGAATAATTGTAGCTATTGATCAATAGAATTTCAGTTGATCTTTTCTGAATTTCAAATGGAATTACTGAATTTCAATTGATCTCTTTTGTATTCCAATGATTTTTTTCTGAATTTCAAATGAAATTTCTAAATTTCACTTGATCTTTTTTAAATTTCAAATGGGATTTCTCAACTTCAATTGATCTTTTCTGAATTTCAAATGGAATTTCTGAATTTCTGTTGATCTTTTCTGAATTTCAATTGATTTTTTCTGAATTTTTTATGGAATATCTGAATTTCAGTTGAACTTTTCTGAATATCAAATGGAATTTTTAAATTTCAATTGATCTCTTTTGTATTCCAATGATATTTTTTGAATTTCAAATGAAATTTCTAAATTGCACTTGATCTTTTTTGAATTTCAAATTTAATTTCAGAATTCCAATTGATCTTATCTGAATTACAATTGGAAATGGTGTAGAGCCTATCAGCGATATTATTTGACACACTGTGTACATATGTGGCGTCCGTGGCGTATTTGGTTAAAGTGCGTGGCCGCTATGTCAAAGAACCTCGAGACCCGGGTTTGAATTATTTGAATTAAAATAAGTTTTCTGTACGGCCGCCACCTCTCTGCAGACAATGGCAAACCTCAGAGAGTAATCAAAATGCCATGTAAAGCTTCTTGAGAACAAGAACATTCTGTTCATCGTTGTTCGGAGTCGGCGTTAAACATATGGGTCCGTTTCTCGGTCAATTGTGTACAAACTTAATAACACGCACAACATAATTGATCATAAGAAGCTAGATCAAAGTCCTTTCAAGGGCTGAAATGGCCAGTTATTTATTTATTTATTTGTGTACATATGTGCTATATTTTTATCACGGAGTGTATGAATTGAGTTTGTTTTATTATTGTTTTTTTTTTCGTCTTTGATTTAAGTTCATTTTGTTTTTTAGTATTATAGTATTAACTGTTTTTTTTTTAGAATTAAACTAAAAAAACATTTAACAAAAAACATTAGAAATGAAAGAAGTTCATACATGTTATCGTGCTCCATCCTGTACGTACCTAGTTTAACTTTGATTAAGTGGGTTTAATTGATATTTTTTGACACTTTTGTGAAATATTTAGCACAATAGAGATTTCTCTTGTTCTTTTATTATTTTTACTTTTATTTTGTAATCGATTTATTCAGATTTTAAAAACAATAGAAGTTTTAAATAGAATGTCTATTCACAAGCACAGTATTTTTTATGTCAAAAATAAAAATGAAAACAGAAATAAAAACTCTACCAATAAACAATCCTTTGCCTGTGAAGTTCTAACAACTAATGAGCGGCAAACTCGTTGCAAGTAGGCAAGAAAGAAACACTTGAAGTTGCACTAACTTGCCCTTTTCTCATAAGTGGACACTGGATACTTTGGTGGTCATGCTAAACGAAAACATATGCCTAAATATCACAAATATTACGTCTGGATGAATGTAAAAGTAAAACAAAAAACACGCACAAGAGTTTTAAGAGCAACATTGCATTTGTTTTGAGTTTTTTTAAGTGTTTCGTCACGTTAATTATAATTTAACACATTTTGTAAATTGAGCTCGAATTTTATTGCTAGGCAAAATCATAAGGAAAACATTATTTTTTACTTTTTTATGCTGGTGTAAACAAAAACAACAAAGGAGTAAACAAGCAACACTTTGTGTTGCTACACTTTTTAGCATCATGAGCCTTAGAGCTGAGTTAACGATCGTACTCAAATTGTTGTGGTGAATAACTTGAATATCAATAATTTACATTTTTTTCCCTTTTTTTCAGATAAAATTAAATGGCCGAGTCTTGAAACGAAAAACCCTGCCGTTATTTCAAACACTTATTTTTAAAGTTTTACATATAACGATTCAAATAGACTGATGTGCTGATGGACCATCGATTGAACTGATGGACCGATCGATGAAACGCCACAAAAAAATTTCAAATTATATAAATAATTATAACACAAATTCTACCTACAGCCACATTCCTCTAAGTTCTTCTATGTTCTTCAGCTATGACACAATAAATGCAACTATTTCAAAAAATATATTTTTTTTTTGCTGAATTTGCTTTATTTAACAGCGTAGTTTAGTTAAACACTCTTGAATTTTATCTTAACCTGCAGGAATTGGTTTCAAAACTAAGCGTTTCTCGCAAAGTATCTTTGCTGGAAGCCTACAACGGCGAATGACGGAACAGACGGAATATTGAGGCAGACAAATGTAAATAAATAAACATTGTTATTATTTGTTTATTTTTTTTTTATTTTTTTTTTTTTTTTTTTTTTTTTTGTTGGCTTAAACAATAACATCAGCAATATTTTGCTGAATGAAATATGATCCTTGGCGTTGAAAATTGTATTTTTATTGTTGAACGGAAATATGTATTTTTCACTGTACGGATTAATAATGTTCATTTTTTGATGCAAACTTAGTTGTGAAGTTGAACATGTGCTCTGGATTTGGATAAAACTAAGAGCCATAAAAAAGCTTTCGAATAAATTTCAAATTTTATTGAATTAGGATTTGTGCTGATGAACTAAAAATTCGAAATTAATTATGAAATGTAAGCAAAGTTTATAAAAAGAACCTAGAAACTTTTCCGTTTTTACTATAATTCTAGTTTAATTTATATTTTATAATCATTAAAAAACAAATTGTTAAAAAATAATTCAAAAGTTTTTATTGCTGCAGGCTTTTAAATTTTTTTATAATAAATAAAGTACAAAGTAGAAATTATGCTGTGCATAACTAAAGCAACTTAAACTAAAGAAATTTAAATCGATTGAAAATACAGGTCATAGGGCTAATATTTGGTAAAATAACCTTTATTTTTATTAACCGCAACACATCTGCGTGGCATTGAAGCTATAAGGTTGTCAAAAATAGTTTGTGATATGCTTCGTCACTGCCCACTGCTGTGTCAGTGTCTCAACGAGTGCAGCTTTATAAGAAAACCTTTGCCCACCGACTCGTCGCTTTAGGATATCGAATAGATTTTCTATTGGGTTAAGATCAGGCGATTGAGCTGGTCAATCCAATAACTGAATCCCTTTGCGCAAATTCACGTCTTAACGATCATTGCGGTGTGCTTAGGGTCGTTGTCATGCTGAAATATCCACCTGGTCGGCATTTCTCGGTCAGCAAAGGGCAACATGACTGTCTCTAAAATCACTTTATAAATAAATCGGTCCATTTTTTGGTTAATTTCATAAACTGGATCTTGTCCAAATCTAGAAAAACAATCCCAGAACATAGCCGAGCCGCCTTCATGCTAAACTGAGACCTGACAGTTTTGAGGTTTAAGGCTCTCACCTTTTCGCCGATGTACTGTAGCCATGCCATCGCTGGTAAAGAGATTAAATCTGGACTCGTCACTAAAAACGACTGCCTTCCATTGGTCATCAGACCAATTTAATGAGTTCTTGCAAAATTTAATTGGGAATATAAAAATTTTTATTTGATTTAAGCCAAAAGAGATTTTGTCTTAAAAGCAAAAATTCGTTCTAATTTTTTTTGTTTTTTTGTAAGCAATGGCTTCTTCGCTGGTCTAAAAAAAAAAAATAACTGGCCATTTCAGCCCTTGAAAAGACTTTGACCTAGCTTCTTATGATCAATTGTGTTGTGCGTGTTATAAAGTTTGTACACAATTGACCGAGAAATGGACCTACAGGCTTAACGCCGACTCCGAACGGCGATGAACGGAATGTTCTTATTCTCAAGAAGCTTTACATGGCATTTTTATTACTCTCTGAGGTTTGCCATTGTCTGCAGAGAGGTGGCGTCCGTACAGAAAAATTAGATTAATTCAAATAATTTTCTGTCGCTGCTGGGGTTCGAACCTGGGTCTCCAAGTTCTTTGACATAGCGGCCACGCACTTTAACCAACTACGCCACGGACGCCACTTCTTCGCTGGTCTGCAACTTCTTAATTCGGCTTCCAAAGCACGTCGGCGAACAGTACTCGAGTCCACGTTTAAATTTAGTTGGTTAACAACAGACTGAGATGATAAGAAAGGATATTTTTGGAAAGCTAGGATTAGAACATGCCGGTCCTCCCTCTGTGTTGTTTTAAGCTTCGGACCACCCAAGTGAAGGGTTTTCACAGTTTTTTTAGTCTCAAACTTTTTTATAAGACGTGAAATTATTGATTTATTTATTTTGTACTTTTTGATAAAGAAATTTATGATGCTCCTAATTTATACTCATCAATAATTGCTGTTAAAAGGACTCTAGGTATTTATCACACGAAATGACGTTTTGTTAATTTCAAATGTCCTCTTCACACAAAGTATTATTTGCAAATGACTCTTTTCAGTCTATATCAGTAATAACTAAGCAAAAAATTAAAAATATAACCGACATTTACCGTTAATCGGAGCAAAAATTATTTGACTTAAGTAAGTTGCTTTTGTTATGCACAGTCAAAAATCGCTCTTTCCGTATACTGTTCTCATTGCTGAAATACCATTATTTTTTACTTCATTTCTTTTGATGCTATATTGAGCGCAATACATGATTAAGTAAAAAGAACTATTTAAATTTTGGGGAAAGAAGTAAGACGATAAAATAATATGAAGAAGTTTGCTACGCCAATTTTGGTTGTTTTTGATATCCATAACACTGTATATATTTTTATATAAGAAATATGCAAGTCTTGATCATACTAATCAGTGACTTCAAAATTTTAATTATTTGCAGAATAAATCAAGAAAATCTTGCCTTTCAATTTAACAATAACTAAGCAAATTTAAGTTTCAATCAAATACTACGAGGACTGCCTTCTTACTGAAGTACCGTCTTGCGGCTCGTCTGCATTAAGCATTGTCAGATGAATTTTGACAGTTCCATTCGAAAATTTGACATTTTCTAGCATAACGTTTTGGTGTACGTGCGATCATTGTGCTGTTTACAGTGCTTTTAAAATTGTATTTCAACCAAAAAAAATAGAATCAACACGTGAACATTTTCGGATGATGATTTTTTACGACTTTCGATGTGAATTATCGCAACAAGAGTGCATCGGTAAATTCAATTTGACTTTTGACGATGAAGCACCATCAAAAACCTCTGATTATTGGTGGCACATAAAATTCAAGGGGAGCCGTACTTCGATCACTCACGATTTTCGCCACGAAACATTGATGTTGTGCGTGAACTGATAATTCTTAATCGTAATGTCACATACCTTGAGATTGAGGGATCCCTGAACATTACTTCCACCAGCAAACATACCATTTTACATGAACACATAGTTGTGAGAAAGATTTCTTCAAATTGAATTCCACGTAATTTGACAATCGCTCAAAGAGAGGCTTGTATCGATTGGTGCAAGGAAACGAAGCTTCAAAAGACGTATGTAAAATTGTGACTGGTGGCGGTTATGCGAATGAGCTAGGAAGTTATTAGCAGTCAACTGCTTCAAATCCAACAAAGGGCAGTTTTATTTTTTGTATTATGATGTACTGCAAAGTTCAAGATAAGTGGATGAAAATGTTGCTTGTAGAAGCAATGAAAATGATTCTTTCCAGAGCTTCCGAGACATACTACTTTCTTTAATTGAAGGGTATAGGGGGTATTGACCCTATACTACTATTTTTAATTTAAGAGGATTTTTGACCCCCTTGTGTGAATATTAGTGGGGAAAATGTTTCCCAATTTTAAAGAACATTAAATTTGCAAGAATTTTACTGAAGGTTTTGAATCAAAATTTAACTTAGTTTAGGAGTTAAAGGAAATTAAACACGTTCCCATAGTATAAAATGTGACCTTGAAAACCCAGAGAAATCTCTTAGGCGATATGTTCTATGGACCAATGGCTATCAGAAAACTTTGGAGTTTTTTCAGTTATTTCAAATGATCCTTAAATTGTCGCACAGTGTTATTAGGCCAAATATAAGAATAAGGCTAATGATGAGGACAAGTTTGGGTGTGACCACGATACAGACAACTTCTTTTAATATGCGAAATTAGTTGATGTGTTCCAATAGTAGATGTGGTACTTTGTTATCGATTAAAATCTGCATGACCGACCCTTGTCCACCATATTTTGTGTCATTGCAATTGTGATAGTATAGGATTTTATTTATAGATAGCTACGTCAAAGAACAACGCATTGAAATCGTCGAATTTTGGATCTTAAATTCCAAATCGATGGTGCAAACGCTGCGATCGATTCCCCAAAAATGGGTCGCAATCACTATATTACTGTGCTCAACATTGTGAATAAATTTTATCAAACTGGATCCGTACTTGATGTTCTGCAGCCAACCAGATTGCGGACATCACGCAGTGCTGAAAATATTGTTGCCGTAAGTGAAAGTGTCATTGAGTCCCTTGAAATGTCTATTCGCCATCATTCGCAACAATTGGCTATTTCCGCGACCTCCATGCATCGAATTTTGCGCTTGGACTTGAAGTTACACCCATATAAAGTCCAATTTACCAACAGCTGTTGTCTCGTGACCGTGGCGTCCGTGGCGTAGTTGGTTAAAGTGCGTGGCCGCTATGTCAAAGAACCTTGGAGACCCAGGTTCGAACCCCAGCAGCGACAGAAAATTATTTGAATTAAAATAATTTTTCTGTACGGCCGCCACCTCTCTGCAGACAATGGCAAACCTCAGAGAGTAATAAAAATGCCATGTAAAGCTTCTTGAGAACGAGAACATTCCGTTCATCGCCGTTCGGAGTCGGCGTTAAGCATGTAGGTCCGGTTCTCGGTCAATTGTGTACAAACTTAATAACACGCACAACACAATTGATCATAAGAAGCTAGGTCAAAGTCCTTTTAAGAGCTGAAATGGCCAGTTATTTATTTTTTTTTTTTATGTTGTCTCGTGACCATGCACAACTCCGTACATTCGCTGATTGGGCCCTGGAATGATTGCTGAAGATGATGATTTTTGCAAAAATCATCTTTTCGGACGAGGCTCATTTCCACCTCGGCGGCTATGTTAACAAGCAAAACTACCGTATCTGGGGCTTGGAAAATCCACAAGTTATCGTGGAGAACCAATGCATTTACCGCGAGTCTCTCTTTGGTGCGGCTTATGGGTCATCGCTTTTTTCCGAAGATGAGGACGGAAACACCGAAAATATGAACTCTGAGCAGTACCACACTACGTTTGAGGACTATTTTGTGCCGGAGGTTGAAGCTCAAGGTCTGGACGATATGTGGTTTTATTAGGATGGCACTACAGCACACACAACTCGCCTCGATTTGGACTTTTTGCGTCGCAAATTCCCGAACCGTGTAATTTCTCGTCGCGGTGATGTGAATTGCCCACCCAGATCATCCGATTTGACAACGGTAGACTATTTTCTGTGTGGTTACACGAAGAATAAAGTCTATGTGAATGATCTAAAGACGGTCCCAGACTTGAAAAGTAATATTACTTCGGTGATTCGGGCCATTCCGGAGGTCATACTGCAAAATGTCATCGAAAATATGGTCGAAAGAGTGAGATACCTACGGAATAGTCGCGGTGAACATATCCGTGAAATAGTTTTTCATACATAATCCTATTGTGTGACCTTTTGAACGAAATAAAATATTTGGAAAAATTCCGAACAGTTTGCGTTTTATTCCAAATCAAAGTACCACACGTCTTAATAGAAAACCCTTTACAAGGATTGAAATGGTGGGAGAAGGCTCTACATAAACCTTAGTTACATCCGTAGAACTTAATAAAAAGCATAATAATGAAATATCCATCAACAAAATACAGAATTTTAGAGGTCAGAGAACCGATTCAGATGTGTTGTTAAATTGAAAATTACCTAAGACATTAAGATCGTAGACCGTAATCGCGGCAACTTACACGGAAACAAAAAATGTATTCCGAACATTCGGGTCAAACTCTAACACTCTAACTGATACTTGTTTATTATACACCCCACTTTGTTTTTAATTACTCCAAAGTTATTTAGAAGCAAGAGTTGTGTAAAGTCATTACTTGAGCTTCACTAGATATGAACAATCATATACGAGTAACTTTCAATAATTTTCTTTTGGAACACATTTTCATTTGGTTACCGGGTTTCTTAATGTTGTTTAAATAAGAACAACTTGCTTGCTCCATTAATCAAGCAGACAGGATTTCGTTTATGACATTTGGTTCGATGATTACTTTATAAGTGAGAGTACCTCACATTTTGTTTACTAATTATTTTTTCAATTATTTTCTCAGTTTTCTGAACTTTATACAATATAATTCACTCGCGTTGCTTGAAGGGTGTAAAAAATACTCACAAGTTAAGATTTTACAAAAAAAAAAAACAAACAAAAATCATGATAAATTTAGTAAATTATGAAAAAAATATATATTAGTTTTATTTTTTAAATTAAATACACCATTCTTATAGCCGTAAAGATATAAGTAACGGACACTTATTAAAAGACAAAATATGATTTAATATATTTTCCTCGCGCAAAGCAACGTCTTGTTTCCGTTTCCTGTTGGAAACTGAATGCATATTCCTCAAATGCTCTTTATAAATCACATTCTTCTAAAATAGTTGTTGTCACTTACCTCAAATTCATATTTAAAAAAAAAACACTAAAGTTGATTGATATGTCAAACTTTTCAACAATTTGATTATGATACTTAAATAAAACTTCCGCCTTTAATTCTACCTTAACAACAACTAATAATGACAAAACGCCTCCAACGGCCGACCAATGACGAATGCCCAACGTGGTCAAAAGTGGACACAACGCAACGTATGTGAAGTCATACAATTCTATGAGATTCAAAGAACACGTTGAATTATTTAATTATTTAATACGATTAAAATAACCAGCAGCAGAAGCAGAAGCAGCAGCAGCAGCAGCCTTCGATGAATTTAATATAGATAATTACTTTTTTTTTCATTATTAATAATAAAAGAGATGCATTTGCTGCGAAAAAGCATAATAATAACAACAACAGCAACTAGGACACATAACGGCTTATATGTCCGTTTTCACGATTACAACTAAAATAACGTGTTGCAGACCAAAATAGAATGGAAAAAAAGGGACACGTCAGTGAAATATTTTTTTGTTGTTTTTGTTTTTGTTTATTTGCCGGCGTTTCTGCTGCAAGCTAGGGTCAGGTCAAGTCTATGTGTATGTGTGTTGTGTATATATATATATATATATATATATATATGTGTGTGTGTGTTTGTGTGTGTGTTTTTGTGTGTGTGCGTGTTGCGTCTTTTAAAAAAGGTTTGTCTTTTCTAGCGTGCAGTCCATTGTCCATTGATGTTGTTCCTGGCAACTATAATAATAGCAATAAAAAAATTACTCAAATATTTGTATCAGTATGAGTGTGTGCGTGTTTGTGTGTATGTATGTTTGTCGTTAACAATTATTATCATATACACTTTACCACAATCCAATTCGTTATCCTTTTGTTCTAATCAGAAGTTATTTGTTTATTTTGTAAATACGCTGGTCGTGAGTGTGTGTCTGTGTTTGTGTGCGTTTGAGTGTATTTGCGTTAGTATCAGAACTTTTAGAGCCGAGCCAGCGAAAATAAAAAAAACAAAAATGAATTTGTAATAATTACGCTAAAATATCTCATAACATCTATTTAAATACATATCCAGGATACGTTCGGCCATGGAGTTGTACTCAGTTTTACATGTTTCGTTTTTTAATTAAGTAGAATGTTTTCAAATAGCTTGTTCTTTAAAAAATACTGCATGTTAAGGGCCATTTTATTCTTTTTTTTAACCGACTTCAAAAAGGAGGAGTTTCTCAAGTTTTCTCAAGTTTTCTCAAGCGGTGATTTTTTTTTTTTTTTTAATATAACTTGAGAGTTAAGAGTAATTACGGGATTTTTAAATTTTCAGATAGGAATTTGTTTTTTTTCACTAGGATTTTTTTATTAGATATAACTAGAGATATTGAAGTTTCAATATAAGTTTTGTCCTATGTGATGATATAACTTTCAAGAATATGGCAAGTTATAGGCCGTTTTATTTAAGATTAAAGAATAATTCTGATTTTGTTTTTAATTTTCAAATATTATTTTTTATTCACTTTAATTTTTTGAAAATAATTTGAGAAATTGAAGTTTCGGTTTAGCTTCCGCCTGATAATTGAAGTTACCTTGGGATTTCTTCAATTTTCGACAATATGACCTGTTATATGGTCTAACTTGGGATATTTAGTATAACTTGTTTTATTTGCTTCAATTACAAAAAGTTTTCGTATTTACGAGGGCAATTTGAGAAGTCAGTGACTTTCTGAATTTCCCGAGCAGTAACTTTAAATGCAATACTGGTTCCGTCAACTACTGTCAAGAACCAGTCAATCTGTCAATAGACAACTGTCAAATTTTGAGCAAGCTGCGTCATTTAGTTTGTTTTTGACAGCCATTGAAAGCAGACAACCTCGTGAATATTTCCGAAAATTGAAAAAAAGTCGTGTTGTCATCAATTACACTGTCAGAAAATTTAAGGGTAATTTGAAGTATTGGTCCATAGCACACCACGTCCAAGGAATTTTTCTGGGTTAGCTCAAATAACCGATTTTTTCAAGATTAAATTTTATACTATAGGGTCGCAGTTTATTTCCTTTAACTCCTAAACTGAGTAAAATTTTGATTTAAGACCTTCAGTAGAATTCTTGCAAATTTAAAAAGCATTGGCACGTAAATAGCAGTTTTCGGCGTTATGATTGCCAAGGTTCATTCAAATCATTGGGACTCCAAACGACAATGCAGCATATTTTCCTTTTAGCCACTCCAAAAGATATATGTAGCAAATTCGGGGACTCTGCACCATCAATTTCAATGGTTAAGAAGTAATTTACTGAATTACGTTGTGGTTGTACTAGTACAAGTGACGCTGAAGGTTCAAGGCGCCCAAACGAGGTCATCACGCCATTAATCGTTGATAAAATCCATGGAATGATATTCGGCGATCGGTGAATGAAAGTGCGTGAGGTGGCTGAGGCTGTAGGCATCTCAACTTATCGTGTACATAACAATTGACATGAATATTTAGGCATGAAAAAGCTATCCTCGCGATGGCTCACACTCATCCATAAGCTTTGCCGTGGAACCACTTCAAATGATGACGATGGCGATGTTCAACCGCAAACCGAAGGAGTTTTTGCACCGTTTCGTAACCATAGAGTCGAAACATGGATACATCACAACACATCAGAGACTTGTAATACAGTAAAAGCAGTGACCTTCTCCAGGTGAACGTGCACTAAAGAAGGCCAAGATGGGTCTCTCCGTTAACATGTACATTCATAAAAAAAAAAAAAATAAATAACTGGCCATTTCAGCCCTTGAAAGGACTTTGACCTAGCTTCTTATGATCAATTGTGTTGTGCGTGTTATTAAGTTTGTACACAATTGACCGAGAAATGGACCTACATGCTTAACGCCGACTCCGAACGGCGATGAACGGAATGTTCTTATTCTCAAGAAGCTTTACATGGCATTTTGATTACTCTCTGAGGTTTGCCATTGTCTGCTGAGAGGTGGCGGCCGTACAGAAAAATTATTTTAATTCAAATAATTTTCTGTCGCTGGCTGGGGTTCGAACCTGGGTCTCCAAGGTTCTTTGACATAGCGGCCACGCACTTTAACCAACTACGCCACGGACGCCAAAAACATGTACATTCACATCGTCATTAACATCGATTATCTTGAAAAGTGTAAAACAATCCAGGCGAATATTATTCATAGCAGTTGGACAGATTTTACATTGATTTGAAGCAAAAACGGTCGCATTTGGCGAAGAAAAATTGCTCTTCCACCATAACAAAAATCCATAAATTGGGCTACCAACAGCTATTCCAACCAACATATTCCTCATATTTAGCCCACTGCGACCATTTTCTATTTCCAAACGTAAAAATGGCTCGGCTAAAACCCATTATTTAGAAGGAATAAAAAACGAAATTGAGAAAAAGCACACATTTCGATCACATTTCACATTGACACGTATCGCTTTCCGCATCGCAAATTATATAAATGCCGAGCGCCGACTTCAAAGCTTTTATGTTCATAAGCCAATTAATATATTGATGATAATAAAACAAAATAGAAAAAAATGAAAATGATCAGAATTCCAGTACTATAATACATATAAATAGCTTTTAAAATATGACCAAGAAATTAATGGGAAAAGTTATTTAAAATTATTTTTCACTTTGTTGTGATTTTGAAGTCGGTTTTTTTTTTGTTAAAAAGTTTTTATTTCTTCCTTTTTAGAGAATATGAAATATTTTATGTAATCGTATTCTTGACGAAAATTTTCAAACATGAAACTTTGTTCTTAAAAAATTTGTTTTATTAATTCCTGAAAGTTTGTTGGGTATTTTCCATTTCTGTTTCTTTACAATTTTTAGTGCCACGCCCTTTATCTAATCCCGCCCACTTTATTTACCGTACCGTATAATGATTCTACCTATCCCTGTGCCAAATTTCAGTGACCAAGTATCAATATTAAGCGTAATATAGTACTTTCCTTAAAGTGCCACACTCTGTGTACAAGCCCGCTCACTTTTTTATTGATTCTACCTACCCACCTACCTGCATACCAAATATTAGTACGTTAGTGCCAATATTAACTAAGATATAGTATTTTTATAATATTTACACGCCCCTTTGTTGAATAACGCCCACTTTTTTGGCCGTAATTTGTAGTAACTGTACCTACCCATGTACTAAATTTCAGCACCCTAGTGTCAATATTATTCGATATATAGTGTGTTTATAATATTGCCACACCCATTTGTCGAATAACGCCCACTTTATTTACAGTAATTTTTAAAAATTGTGTCTACCCCTGTACTAAATTTCAGTACCCTAGTGTCAATACTATTCGATATACAGTGTTTTTCCAATATTGCCACATCCATTTGTCAAATAACGCCCACTTTATTGACTGTAATTTGTAATAACTATGCCTACCCATGCACAACATTTCAGCACCCTAGTGTCAATATTATTCGATATATAGTGTGTTTCCAATATTGCCACACCCCTTTGTCGAATAACGCCCACTTTCTTTACAGTAGTTTTTTAAAATTGTATCCACCCCTGTACTAAATTTCAGCACCCTAGTGTCAATATTATTCGATATATAGTGTGTTTCTAATATTGCCACACCCCTTTGTCGAATAACGCCCACTTTCTTTACAGTAGTTTTTTAAAATTGTATCTACCCCTGTACTAAATTTCAGTACCCTAGTGTCAATACTATTTGAGATACAGTGTTTTTCAATATTGCCACACCCCTTTGTCAAATAACGCCCACTTTATTGACTGTAATTTGTAATAATTGTGTCTACCCCAGTATTTTTATTGTAAATTTCAGTACCCTAGTGTCAATATTAACTGAAATACAGTGTTTTTCTTATATTGACACGCCCCTTTGTCGAATATCGCCCACTTTTTAAAAAAAGGACCTCCGCGTTCATGGTATCTATCTATCTATCTGTTGACAAAAAATTACGGAAATCGGGCAAGTGGTTTAGGAGTTATCGATCTACATCAGTGATGCACACGAGATGCTTTCAGAGCCGCTCGGCTTTCACATACAAGTCGTGTGTGCGAAGGTACCGAACTTATACGACGCTTGCAGAGAATCAGTTTGCGTTTGCACTTCATGAAGTGAAGGTCTCATGCGCAAATTATTTTGTTAAATGCTGTACAAACGCAATATATGAATGAATTAAACATGTTTTGACCTTTTTGGCAATTTATTTATTTATTTTATTTAAACCCTTATTCCTAGCCTTAATCTATCTATCAAAAACACTTTATGCTATCATTTTACTCAATGAGTGTTAAAGTATTTGCAAAAGTATTTTTTTTCATTCTTCTGCTCGCACACACATACTAAAACAAAAAAGTTGCGCTTGTAGTGGAAGTTCTGCCAACGCTGTGCATCACTGATCTACATACATTTAAAAAAAAAAAAAAAAAAAGCGGACGAACCAACGAACTTGAGAACCTCCTCCTTTTTGAAGTCGGTTAAAAATATACGTTGAATGTCAATAAAAAAATATTTTATTTTATTATATTCAGCGTATCTTTAAAATGAAAATTACATTAAAAGTACCAAATACTTAGTAGAACGATTTTTTGCAGTTGTTCATAATTACCAGGAAAAGGATTTTACGAAAGAAAATTTTTTGAAAACCCTCCGGAAAAGTCGGGAAATTGGAAATCGAAAATTGATTTATTTGTATGAAATTTTGTGTGCAATTGTTTCGGAATAGCTCTTCGAATGAAAAAAAATAGGAAATTCTTAGTGGAAAACTCGGAAAATTCCGGAAAAACGTAAAAAAATGTGAATGATTAACTTCAAGATAACAACTTTTGTTAAAAAAAAGAAAGTGGGCGTGTCTGCAGGCGGATTTGATCCAAACTTATATATATTTTATGTTTAAGTATGCAAATTATTCGTATCAAATTTGAAAGCTCTACATTTATTTTTACTACTTTCTGCAAAAAAAATCGTATGGAAGGTGGGCGTGTCTGTGGGCGGATTTGATCCAAACTTATATATATATTTTATTTTTAACTGTAAAAAGCATTCGTACCAAATTTCAAAGCTCTAGGTTTATTTTTACTATTTATGGCCAAAACTTGTATGAAGTCCTCCCATTGTGCCACGTGTCGAAAACACATTGAATAGGATCCAATTTGATTAATCGACTTGTTTCTTTTCAACTCTAAATAATGGTTTTGTCTTTCGACAGCAACGACGCATTTGGCTTGTCAGCAAGCTCTTATATCGTTTATTAGACAACAAAATCAATTATGACGATAGTCCCAGAAGTACCCAACTTGACGTTTGAAAAGAACGTCAAGTCAGTGGTTGTGTTTGAAAAGAATAACTATGGTAGAAAGTACCAAACTTTTAAAGCTTCTGTTTGAAGTTTGTTGGTGCTACGTTATTCAGTATTTGTTTGTCAGCCATTAATGATGAAGGCTGTCAGTGAATTTGTAAACATGGAAAAAATTGGTCATCGTTATATGATACAATACTTTTATTTGAAACCAACACCAAAGCGGAGCTAGACTCTACTTTGGGGAAGCGTAGGCAGAGCGGGTGGTAAAGTTTAAACGAGACTGTATGTGCCACCAAGACGAACATCGCAGTGGTCGACCAAATGAGGAGACCATGCCAGAAATGGTAAAGAAAATCCACAAAATGGTATCGGATGTCCGTTGACTGAAAGTGAGCGAGATAAAAGACATGATAGGAATTTCAAAAAGTACATAGCATATTGACCGCAAGATGGGTGTCGTGATTATTCACAATGGAGTCATGGCGAAACAAGAACAGCATCATGAGCAAGGGTGTAGGCAGGATGAAAATTAGGGGGGGAGGGGAAATAACATTTCTTTTTACCATATCTTTCATATATCTTTCATATCTTTATAAAATCTTTTTAGCATATCTAGTTTCAAAGAAAAAGGAAAAACCACATATAAAAAAGGAATTACATATAGAAACTACTTTCAAAGCCATGGATTAAAAAAAAATAATTTAGATTTAGGGAGGGGCAGTTGCCCCTCGTCCCCCTGGCTACGCCCTTGGTCATGAGAAAGTCTCAATCGAGTGTTTGGCGAAGTTTCACAGCAATAACGCGCAGTTCATGCGTTGATTCATAACCAAGGGTGGAATATGGGTCCATCACTTCACACCTGAGAGGAATGAACAGTCAAAACTGAACTGAAAGGAGAGAATCGGCTCCAAAGAAGGCAAAGACAATTCTAGCTAAGGATTAGTACAAGGCGTCAGTGTTTTTCGATGCGCGTCGGATAATTCTCATTGAATATCTTCAGAAAGGAAAAACAATCAATAGCGAGTATTATGCGAACTTATTGCAACGTTTGAGTGATGAAGTCAAGAAAAAATGTATTATTTTGTGAAAAAGAAAGTTTTGTTTCATCAAGACACATATGAAAATTTGAGTTTGGGAAATAGGAAAAATTTACACGTGGCCATATGTTGCGAATATGGTGTTTGTTGAACAGTATTGATATTGTTTTTGGTCAAATAGTCAAATGTGTGAGCTGGTGCATTATAGTAGTACAAAAACCATGAATTGTCCTTCCGAAGATTCTTGCGCAAACGCTTTAAAAAACTCAAATAATATTGAGCGTTGACCGATTCACCTTGCGGAAGGAATTCTGAGTGCACGACATCTTGAGAATCGAAGAAAACAGTCAACATCACCTTAATTTTTGAACGACTTTGTCGTAGTTTTTGGCTCATCTGGATAGTGTCACTCTGCAGATTGTTTAGCTGTTTCGACGTCATACTAGTACACCCAAATTTTGTCACCAGTAATGATGCGCTGATGGTCAATTTCGTCCATCAAAAGCATCTCCTAAAAAATTCAGAAATTTTGACACAGTCGCGATGTAACCCATCGCGCGAGTTACGTCTTCCGACTAACAGCTGCAAATCCAACAATTGCAGCGACAGCATTATCCAACAGACCAACAGTTTCAACAGCAGCAACAGCAGCGATGAGACGCAGCGTGGGTGCAGAATCAGCGTGGGTGCAGAGTTAAGAATCAAACAAGTTTTATGTTTCATTTATCATTTATATTAAATATGTCTTTTATATATCTTTTGTATTTCAATTTTATATATATGTAAATGCAATCTTATTTTGTATGTGTTATTTTAGAATAAAGCTCATTATTATGAGATTGCAGATTGCAATATCATAATAGTTTTGACATCCAGTTGAAGCAGAGTTATAATTGGCGCAGTCACCAAGGATTTTCTTTTGTTGAGCTTAGTTCAGGATCTCCAAGGATCCATATCAAAGGCATATTGATATAAAAAGGACAACGCAAGACAATAGGACCTTCGCAAGGAAAATTGAGACATCAAAGGAATATTGATATAAAAGGGACAACAAGACCTTCGCTAAAAAAATTTGAGAAAGAAGAATACAAACACAACGAATAAAGTGAAAACCGAAATATGAGCATGTGTATCTGGATATTTTTGTTGGCCGGGTAAGTTCAGATAGTGATACATGTCGTTCCCAAAAAATAAATCCTTTTTTAAAAAAATAAAAATAAGAACACGTCCCTATACAAGATCAGGTTCGATTTATTTTAACACAGCAGAAAACAGAATAGTTAGTGAAAATATTTGCGAAGAAAATAATATAATTATGACTACCGAAAATAATAATGTTAACAATACAAACGTAAATCAAAACATCGCAACTGCAAATAGTGCTAGTGTAAATTTAATTATGGAAAATCTTAGAGTACCGGACGCTGTTAAATATTTACCAACTTTCGATGGAAATCCACGATCGTTGTATGATTTTATTGAAAATGTGGAAGAAATATTAAGTACACTGACAGCAATAGACGGAACATCTTACGCTAAAACAATAATTCGTGCCATAAGAAATAAAATAGTTGGCGACGCCAATGAGGTTCTAAACATGTATGGAACAATAATTCATTGGGAATCTATTAAAGCAAATTTAGTGACTCATTATGCTGACAAAAGGAATGAAACAAGTTTAGTTCGTGATCTTCATTTATTAAAACAAAATGCAAATACTGTTGAGGTATTTTATTCGCAAATTATTGAAATACTTTCAAGTATAACAAATCATGTACGACTTCATGAAACTAATTTAAGTGTAGTAGAATCTAAAAATTTATTATACCAAGAAATGTGTTTAAATGTATTTTTATCAGGACTCAGGGAACCACTAGGTTCAACAATTAGGGCGATGAGACCTAGAACTATGGCACAGGCTTTAAACTTTTGCCTTGAAGAACAAAATGTTCATTATATAAGGAACTCTTCTATTATTTCAAAAACAAGTGCTACAGTTGTAAAAAAACCAATTAATACCCAAAAAAATTTTGTAAATTTTAATCGTCAACAGCAGCCCACTTTTAGAACACCTTTTCAAGGTCAACCGTTCAGAAATAATTCTCAACAACCATTCAGAAATAATTTTCAACAATCATTCAGACCATCTTTCCAACAAAATCAAAGACAAAATTTTCAGCCTCAACAAAGTTATTCCCCTAATTCTTTTCTTCATAACAACAATCAGTTCGGGCAACAAGTAAGACAATTTCAAAATTTTTCTACACAAACTCCATTCAATCGTAACAACCAGATTAAGCAATTTAATTCAAACGTGAGGAGTTCAGCTCCAGAACCAATGGATACATATAGCAAGAATATAAGTTTTAAAAACCAAAGACCACCAAATCAAACGAACATTAACTATGTTATTGAAGAAGTGTTTAATGCTGAACCACATTGTTCTTCCAATATACCTAATCAAATAGTGCAACAGAACAAAAATGAAATAGACAACACCGACAATGTCGCAGAAACACATTTCCAAAACTTAGATGACTTTTATCCAAATGAGATAGATGACGAGAATTTTCCTTTAATTGCCTCGGATCATCAATAGGTTATATCGATTTTAATGTACATCAATCTTATATTTTACCATACATTCAAATTGTTGATAATAAAAATAACGTGTTCAAATTTTTAATAGATACCGGAAGCAATATGTCTTTCATTAACCCTAATTTAGTGAAACCCAAATTAATACAGCATATCAACCCCATTCAAATAAAAACCGCTTTCAATACACACTTTGTTGATCAAAAAATTCAAATCAATGCATTTAAGGAATTTAATAGTGAAAAAAAACTAACATTTTTATTATTTAAATTTCATGATTATTTTGATGGCCTAATTGGCTTAGAAACAATGAAGAATCTTGAAGTAACAATAGATTTAAAAAATTCAATTTTGAAATCAAAAAATGCTGTTTTACCGCTTTTCTACAAACCAAATTATATATCAAAATTATACACCGTACCTTCCTGTAGCAAAATAATAGCTCATTTACCTGTAGATATCAAATCGGGAGATATTTACCTAAAACCATTACAAATAAGAGAAAATTTAGTAATAGCTGAAGGGATTTAAAAAGCACATGAATGGTATTCTCTCATTGAAATTACCAATTTTTCAAATTATCCACAACAGTTTTCAATAGAACAACCTTTGAAAGCAGAGCAGTTTAATCGCAACCAAATTTTAGAAATAAATAACTTATCAATAAAAGGTATATCGCAACCTCACAATGCAGTTAATATTTCAGATTTAATTCGAATTGATCATCTAAACGATGAAGAAAAGAAATCCATTAAAAAATTATGTAATCGTTTTGAAGACATATTTTTCAAGGAGGGACAAGCTTTAAGTTTTACTAATCAAATAAAACACGAAATCAAAACTTCCGACGATCTTCCTATCTATATGAAATCCTATAGATATCCAGAAGTTCATAAACAGGAAGTACAAACACAAATATCAAAAATGATTTCCGACGGAATCATTCGTCCCAGTTTTTCACCTTGGTCTTCACCCATATGGATTGTGTCAAAAAAACCAGACGCAAGTGGGAAACAAAAATGGCGATTAGTCGTCGATTATAGAAAATTAAATCAGAAAACAATAGACGACAGATATCCCCTCCCTAACATAACCGATATTTTGGATAAATTAGGCAAAAGCCTCTACTTCACAACACTAGATTTAGCATCTGGTTTTCACCAGATTGAAGTTCAAGATAAGGATATACCAAAAACTGCTTTTACTGTCGAAAATGGACATTACGAATTTGTCCGTATGCCTTTTGGGCTGAAAAACGCCCCATCAACTTTTCAACGAGTAATGGACAATGTCCTCCGTGATTTTATTGGCAAAACTTGCCTAGTTTTTATGGATGATATAATAATATATTCTACTTCTCTACAGGAGCATATTGAAAATCTTGCGGCAATTTTCCAAAAATTAAGAGAAGCAAACTTAAAAATACAACTTGATAAATCTGAATTCCTTCATAAGGAAATAGCATTTTTAGGGCATTTAGTAACTCCCGAAGGTGTAAAGCCTAACCCCGATAAAATAAAAGCCATACAAAATTTTCCGATACCAAAAACAGTTAAACAAATAAAGTCCTTTTTGGGATTATTAGGATATTACCGGAAGTTCATAAGGGATTTCTCAAAACTGACAAAACCTTTAACAGAATTCTTAAGAAAGGATCACTATATCAAGTTAGACTCCAGATACTTAGACTGTATTGAAACATGCAAAAATATATTGTGTAACGAACCAATTTTACAATATCCGGATTTTTCTAAAGAATTTAATGTTACAACCGATGCTAGTAATGTAGCCATAGGAGCCATACTATCTCAAGGCCCCATAGGTTCAGATAAACCAATTTGCTACGCTAGTAGAACTCTTAATAAATCAGAACAAAATTACAGTACTATTGAGAAGGAACTATTAGCTATCGTATGGGCTACTAGGTACTTTCGACCTTATTTGTTTGGAAGAAAATTTAAAATTATAACAGACCACAAGCCTTTAACTTGGTTGTTCTCCTTAAAAGAACCCAATTCAAAATTAGTCCGATGGCGGCTTAAGCTTGAGGAATTCGAGTATGAAATTATTTATAAAAAAGGAAAGCAAAACTCCAATGCAGATGCTTTATCCCGAGTAGAAATAAATGTAAACGAGTCATTACAAAATAATGTAGATACAATATCTCAAACAAACCATTCCGCAAACGAAGATGTTGGAGATGGTATACCAATATCTAAAAGACCTCTTAATGAATTTTCTCATCAACTTATTTTAGAACAATCTGAAACACAACTCAAACCACAAAGGTGTTTAAAAATTATTTTCAAAAACAAAAGAAGACAGATAATAAAACAGAATAATTTAGACAAATCCGAAATTATATCAGATATTTTAGCAAACTATGTAAATCCAAATGATCTAACAGCTATATTGACAGACAATGATACCTTTAAGTTAGTTCAAGAAGTATATTCTAATTATTTTAGCAACAGCCGACTTAAACTTATAAGATGTACAAAATTAGTTCAAGATGTAGTTGAGCCAGACAAACAAGAACAATTGATTGAAGATTACCATAAAAAATCATTCCATAGAGGTATAAATGAAACTCTTGCACATTTAAAACGAAAATACTATTTTCCAAAAATGAAAGATATTATAAATCAAATAATAAATAATTGCCAAACTTGCCTAGAAAATAAATATGAAAGAAACAGAAAACAAATAAAATTTCAGTTTTCAGAAACCCCAAGTCAGCCGTTAGAAATAATACATATTGACGTTTACTCTGTCCATAAAGAAAACTTTTTAACCATTATAGATAAATTTAGTAAGTTTGCAAGTGCCTACATATTAAGTAGTAGAAATAGTATAACTACAATTCAAAGTTTGAAACATTTTTTCTCACACCACGGAATACCAAATAAAATTGTGTCTGATAATGCCTTAGAATTTACCTCGAATACATTAAAAGAATTTTTAAAGTTATATAATATAGAACATCATCTGACATCTGCTAAAAACTCAACAGGCAATTCACCAGTAGAAAGGTTACACTCAACACTTACTGAGTTAATCAGAATCATATACAGTCAAAATAAACAAAAACCAATTAGTGAAATAATGAATGAAGCAATCCTCACATATAACAATTTTATCCACTCAACAACACAAGTAACTCCTTTTGAAGCAATAACAGGTCATTATGAAAAATCAGTTCCCCTACCTACAAATTCTTCTACGCAATTAAATCAAGAATACATAGAAAACCATAGAAAAGATTATGCCCAATTGAAAAAATTAATTTATGAAAGAAGCTTAAAAGAAAAACAGAGAACTATAGAAAAACTAAATGAAAAAAGAGTAGATCCACCAAACTATAAAACAAACGAAACAGTTTACGAAGCTGAAAACAGACGCAACAAATTAGCACCTAGGTTTATGAAGCATAAAGTTTTAAACGACAATATCATTACTATTAATACTTATAAACGCAAAGTTCACAAGCAAAAAATTAAAACGAAACGTAAAATTTTAGATTCATTCCAGGCTCACAACAACAAAGACTAAACGTACAACACATTAACAAAAACGAAGGCTTACTGTATTTAAAACTAGGAAATGCAAGGATAATGGAAAATTATTCTAAGCTTATACATATCGTTAACTTGACCGATTATGTATGTAGTGTTAACACTATCCAAAACAATATTGAAAATTTACTTAAACATACAATGGACGATAAAGTGTTTGAAGTAAAAACTAAAATGGTACAAAGGAAATTTAATAAACTACTTTCTGACATAGATTTAGTTTTACCAAGTTATAGAGCAAAACGTGGCTTAATTGATGGCCTTGGCACAGTCATTAAAACAATTACTGGCAATCTAGATAATAATGACTATGTTGAAATAAATAAACATCTTGAAACATTTAAGAAAAATGAAGACAATATTGCCAATCAATTTAATAAACAAATAATTATCAATGAGAAAATGATTGAAGGATTCAATAATATAACAAAACACATTAATACACAGCAAATGGAAGTAGAACTCCATTTACGAAATTTTGAAAAGAAC
Organism: Pherbina coryleti; assembly: GCA_943735915.1. NCBI lineage: Eukaryota > Metazoa > Arthropoda > Insecta > Diptera > Sciomyzidae > Pherbina > Pherbina coryleti. The sequence goes on from OX030952.1 coordinate 29,034,898, forward strand.
GTCACAGCAAAGATCGAAAAAATTGGCAATATATTTCTTTTTAACCAGCATTTTGAACAAATAATATATGACATTGATAACCTTGATGATCATATAAACGACATTTCGGAGTCCATAATTCTGAGTAAATTAAATATTATATCAAAAACTATTCTGCATCGTATAGAAATGACATACGTCCAAGAACAATTAAGCAAACAAAATATTAAAATATCTTCAAAAGATAACATTTATGAGATTTTAAAACTGCATGCATATTATAATGATTCTAATCTGATCTTTGTAATTGAAATCCCATTTTTATCAATTCCAACCTTTTCCTTATACCAACTAAAGCAACTACCTATAAATGGTAACTATACAGTTTCCCTAATATCGCCTTATATCCTTTTAAATAATGCAATGTATCAATATTTGAATGAACCATGTCAGCTGATAGACAATACACGATTTTGCTCAAAAACGGTACCACAAAAATTAGAAACAGATTTATGTATACCTAATATAATTAATCATCAAAAAGCCCATTGCGAATTAATTGAAACCGAAACAAAAGAAATAGTTGAGCTAATTCAACCAAACCTTTTGTTGGTGATAAGCAGAAAAACAATTCTTGAAGAAGCCTCTTGCGACACAGCAATAAGAAATCGACTTTTGAAAGGAATCGTACTCATACATTTTAATCAATGTGTAATAAAAATTAATAATATCACTTATTCCAACGAAGCTAACACATATTGGGATTCAATCTACATAATGCCTTTAACGTATACTGAAACTAATAATAGTTACGTTATACAAAATTTAACTCTAAAAGCAATTAGCAATTGGACTATGGAGAATATTGAAACAATCAAACTACTTAAAGATGCAGCAAATGAAAATATCGGAACTAAGACTATTTCTATCATCATGTACATAATAGCATTCATAATAACTTTACAAATTTGCCGAAAATTTTACAAATGCCTCTGCAATAAACAATCAATACCAACATCTTCAGACGAGAGAAATACAACTTCGAGACATTCGTTCAGATGGCCTTCACTTCATTCTAGGCGGGGAGAAGTTACGTCTTCCGACTAACAGCTGCAAATCCAACAATTGCAGCGACAGCATTATCCAACAGACCAACAGTTTCAACAGCAGCAACAGCAGCGATGAGACGCAGCGTGGGTGCAGAATCAGCGTGGGTGCAGAGTTAAGAATCAAACAAGTTTTATGTTTCATTTATCATTTATATTAAATATGTCTTTTATGTATCTTTTGTATTTCAATTTTATATACATATGTGTAAATGCAATCTTATTTTGTATGTGTTATTTTAAAATAAAGCTCATTATTATGAGATTGCAGATTGCAATATCATAATAGTTTTGACATCCAGTTGAAGCAGAGTTATAATTCGCGCCTAAAACATCATGTAAAATGATGTGTGCCGATCCAGTCGCTATATATACATATCTCTCACGGTTACACAACGATTTTTGATTTCATCGTTTATTGATGTTGCTGGACGAGAAGGGTGAGGCAAGTCATCAACTTATGTATGTACATCCCTCATAAAAGGGGCTCTACACGATACAACGGCTGCACAATCGCTCATCGTGCAGCAGTTGGCAGTTTTAACCATTCAACCGTGCAATATTGCAACAAACTCGTCGCATGCTTGCATCCAAACAATACAATAACCGCACACAACCATCAAATATGTAGCAACCGATATTGGTACAGCCGTTGTATCGTGTAGAAGCCCCTTAAAACAATTTGTACAACTCAAATGCCTACGTACGTGATAGAGCAGAACTAGATAGAGTAGAACTCCCCATAGGTTTTCTGCAACATTTTTAATGCATCCGGACAAAAAATTCCGTTGGCAAAACTCAATTTCAAACACACTCAATTTTTTTTTCCATTATGAAATTCGAAGGTCAAATTCGAAATGAACTTGTTTACAAAGCAACAAGAAAGAAAATACGTGACATATTGCGCTAACAATTAACGCCTAAGCCTTTAACAGTATTACCACCCTTAAAAAATCATTAGCTTTACGACAACTGTTGTTTCATTTGCAGAATCCGTTTAAATTTTGAACAGAAGATGTAAGCACTTCGAGTCCTTTTTTGACCAAAATTATCATTGAGAGTTAACTTTATAAATCAATAAATGGTTAAATCGCCAATCCGCTTAATTTACGATTTAATCAGTTCTTTGTTCAATCAGTTCAATTATACACTTTGATTCTTCAAGAATATACAACAAATGTAAATACAATTCATCATTATTGTAAATCTACATTAACCTTTCATTGGATATCCTTTCTATCTGAAGAGAGTAGATAAGCTATTTTTTAATTTAGCTATGGTTCAAAAAGCTATATTTCTAATTACGTTAAAAAAATAAAAAACCAAACATACAATTTTTTTTTTTCGAAAAATTCAGGAAGAATAATTTATGTGTGCTAAAGCTCAAATGCTGAATAGTCAGTCATTCCAAAAAATCTTAATTTTAATAAAAAAAAAAAAAATTAAATAAAACTAGTTTACAATCATAATTTTAACATAAAAAATATTATAAATTTTTAATGCGTTTCATACGCCTAAATTTAGGCAACAACATCAAGCTACTCAGTATTTCCAAGGCAACGTGTAAGTGTATTTGTAACTGCAACAGGCTTACTAAGTTGACAATAAATCCAAGAGAAACCCCTTTTAAATTGGTTGGCTAATCCTTTTTCATTGGTCTTTAATGACGTCATTGCTAGCATTTTGATTCGTGACTTGCGTGTCTTAGCAGCAGTGATTGCGTGGTGTAACAGGTTTCCTTCCATGGCCTTTATCTGCAGTAATTGGGCTGAATGTTGTGATGCTTTTTCATTTTGATATAAAATCGTAACAATAAGGAATTGAAAATATAAAACAGACAAGAAAATTTATTGAATAAAAGTGGTTTTACACGGTAACATATTCCCTGCAACTGTTTTAAGAGCACCACAAACTTTTTATGCCGGTTAGTTAAAAATTGCTAACTTTTGTTACGTGTCCCTAGCTATCGTACCTGGCCTGACCGCGCCGACCAGCTCAGAATTAACGGGCGCAGTTCTCAACCCGTCATGCCAGGTCGAGGGAGCAACAATAACTTCCGGGATACACCGGAAGCAAATAAAAACTCAAAAAAAAATAATAAATTTGGAATCAAAAGAAAAACTAAAAGCAAATATAAACAAATTACTCAACTATTAATAAAAAGGAAAACAGGAACCAAAACAAAATAAAATAGAACCAAAAAGAAATTTGAAGCAAAAAAAAATTCTCTAAAATTTACTACTCAACCAACTCAAAAACAGAAAAAAACCGAAGAGAACCAGGAGATGTTTATCCTGCTGCGTGCCCACCCAACCTTAGTTATCATCCATTTTATTTTTATTTAGATAACCCCATAAAAGAATCAGCGATGAGAAATCGCCTTTACATGTCCATGTCACCTGATGATTACCCCCTTAGGAACGGCCCCCGTATTTACTCCCCACCACAAATTAATTTAGCAAACCATATTTTTTTTTCTTTTACAATTACATATTTATTTAAAAATTAACCCTAATACTATCTCCCCTTCTTTTCAGAAAAATTTCAGAAACTATATATTTGGACTTTACAATTTAAAATGAAAATTTAACCTTACGCGAAAACAAAAAAAAAACCTGTTACATTAAGAACAATATAAAGTATAGATAAAGATTGTAAAAAAAAATTAAGAATTTAAATATAATTATGTAAAAACTATAGCCTAAGAAATTCATAAGTTTTTGTATATATATATATTGGCTTATAACTAGGATATATAATTATGGCTTGAATTTACAAAAATTTTTTATATATATGAAATATTATATTTATGGCTTGAATTTACAATATTTGTTTGGAAAATGGTGAATAAAAATTTATGTATACATATAACGGGTATTGTGTTAGATTTTTAAAGTGGTAACCACAAACAAAACAATGTATATAAATATTATAAAATTTGGTGAAAATTGTAAAAAGTTTTCCTTTTTTTTTTTTTGTTTTTTGTTTAAAATCGAAATTCGGAACAATTATTAACTATGGGTCTTTTTCGAAATAAAGATCGTTTTCAATCATGAATCAGACTTCTGTTCTACGGTATTTTCCTACCTAAAGGAGCTCGCTTAGGGGTATTTTATTGCAGATAAAAAAAAACATTTTAAAATTTATCACAAAAAAAAAACCCATCAGTAGACCTCATAAGTTTGCGATGAACCGAATTGGGAATTTAAATTTTTATAAGCGGTAATTTTTTTAACCGAACTCACAAGCAAAAAAAATATTTTGATGAATTTTAATTTAATAAATTGAATTCAAGTATCTCTGATTTAATTCATTTAATTAGATACTTAATTTAATAATTACTTTAATTAATTTAGTTCTGAATTAATTAAAAAAAAACATTAGGTAGAAAAATTACAAAAAAAACTAATAGATAAATAATTTAGCTATAATAAAAGTTTTTGAATATTGAAATTTCGCAGAAAATAAAAAGTTTTTGAGTTTTGAGTTGAGTTTTTTCCTTATATAAACTCAAACGAAATATGAAGATACGGGATTATGGAACATTATTCCGCCATTTTACATTTTTGGACACAGGTATGTATATGTCGAACACCATTTTGACTCGAATTTTTTCGACCGCCTTTTTCTTGGACGCCAATTATATTTGGTCTAGCGCGACCATTTTCTTTCGCGCCGTAATCAATTTTTTTCTTTGCTCTTTGAAAAAATATGTTTTTTTCTTCTTAATATGGCACTCGCATTTTTCTTGGACGCCAATTATATTTGGTCTAGCGCGACCATTTTCTTTCGCGCCGTAATCAATTTTTTTCTTTGCTTTTTGAAAAAATATGTTTTTCTCTTCTTAATATGGCACTCGGATTTTTCTTATTTGGGAACCCCAGGCATATTCAGCTACATTCGAAATATGCTGAATCTTCATTAATTTCCCCTTCTTGACAGTGTTTCGTAGGAACTTGTCTACTACTAATTTTGCTTCACTCTTAGTAGTAGCTTAACATATAGGGACTAATATAATAGTGACCGACTTATCTTATTTTTTTGGGCGGGTCCTCGATTATTGCCACCAAAGGTCCTTGGATTCCGGTCGGCCACAATGTTCTCTTTTTGATTTCTTTCGGATGCTGCTTAATATGTTTTTCGCTGTTGCTGGTTGCTATGATGGTTTAGACCCCTTCCTGGCCAGTGAGTTCCCTATGGATTTCGTTTCACATAACAAACATACCTACTTAGAATTATTAATATAAAATTCTTACCAATTTTTTTTTCTTTTTGCACAATATATGTATATACTATATATATAATTTTAAATATTTTCCGCCACTTTATTTTAAACCTTTTCACTTCAAACTTTGCACCATATTAAAACTCTAGAAGTTTTCTTCACCGAGCGAACCCTCTAGCCGAGCTTCTTAGGAACGGGAATTTTCCATCCTTTGTATAACTTTTCTGTGCCTCCCATAGCTAAGCCCGTATCTACTCTTTCCTTCCTTAGGTTTTTCATTGCATCTCTTGGCGCCTTTTAATTATCTTGAGGTTAGCTATATTCCTCCCTATAAAATTTTCTTACGTTCCCCTGTCACTATACCTATCTTGTTCTGGTTTTTCCTCTTGTTTATCTCGTCCCCAATCCTTTTTATTTTCCTATAAAAACATCCCTTCCCAAGTGATCCTTTTTTTCCACAAACCTACTACTATTCCCTACTAAGTTTTTCGACGAGTTACCGGCACTGCCTTATCAACCGTGTGGATTGACATTTGCTGGCGAGACTCGAACACTATGTCAAGATTTCTGCAGAACATGATAAGTTCATAGTAGATGTTACGTAGTTCACATTAAAAGCAAACAAATAGGATAATTTAGTTTTTTCATTATTTATTGCTCTTCTTTTATTTTTTTTTCTTTTAGTTGTTTCTTGGACACCCCATCAACCATGCCCCGGCCGAGGCATCATTGCAGGATTTTGCGGATGACCATCGTGTCCGGCTCTTGTACAGAACCATCGTTGGACAGCTCCTGGACAACAATGGAGCCGCCTTCTGGCCATCCTGCTGCACACGGCCTCTCCAACATTGCCAGGAATCCCTTCGCCTTCGCCCGAGTTTCGACCCCAAACGTGGGCTATTGTCGGCACATTACATAGAGTCGGCCGCCGTCGCCGCATCCATACTGGCTTCTTCCACTCGCTGCCAACTGCGCAGTCGCTGCTGCTGCCTGTGTTTGCTTTTGTTTTTTTTTTTCTTCTTATGGCCAAATGTGATACGCAACACTTTTTATATAAAAACAGCCATTATACAATAAGAAAGTAAGGTAACGAGTTTTGACAATATCTATCGGTAATCTCAAAAGGCATTTAAGCGTTACCACTTCTCTGTCTATTTGAATTATGTGGGGTAGACACTTGAATATTTTATAAATAGTTAATAAATGAATTAAAGATAAAAAAGGTTACTTGAAAATTAACCAGAAAACAAAAAAACAAGGATTTTTCATTAGATTCCCTCTAGATCAAGATTCTAATTTTGTAGAAAAGAAGATATGGCAGCACTATATTTTATGATTTTGACATAATCGATAGGTGTGACTTAAGCTCCTTGTCCTACCTGGTGTATTATATATAAAGAATATATATCTTCAATATCTATTATCTCTATTGCAGCTTATATAATCAATTTTTGATTTTTGAATTTGAATTATGCCTCACACCAGATGCATTTCCGGTAACGTCTAAGCCCCATTACAATAGACTCTTTATAGCATGCAGCGCTCTTTGCGGTGTGTAGCAAACGCAAGTCATTTATCAAATTGTACAGCTTGGCAGCACTTGTACGGTTAGAGCTGTCAAACGAGTAAAACCAAAAAAAAAACAAGAATGCATAAAACTTGCACATAAATTTAATTCCTAAAATTTTATCAGAAAACTTGTCTAAAACCAAGCAATAGAAAGCGATAAATCAAACAACATCATGGATAAACTAACAACAATAAGCGCGACACTCTTCATGGCCGCCGACGTCTTTGCCATTGTTAGTTTGGCAATGCCCGACTGGATTGTGACGGAGGAAGCTGGTAAGTTCTCCTTTGAAATAAACATCACCTCCTAGAATACATATCTTTATTTTTACTTCGCTCAGGTGACATACGTTTGGGTCTCATGTGGACTTGCATGACTCTCTATAATCGCCCACAAGTCTGCTATACACCTGAGCTGCAACCCGAATGGTTGGTGGCTTTGGTCTGCATCTTCATTGGCTGTATTTGCATAACGACGACTGTTATATTGCTGGCCTCCAGCACTTGGGATCGTAATGTTATACCCTATGCACGCTGGGTAGGTTTCACTGCAATGGTGTTGTTCTGCATGGCGGCTGTTGTATTTCCACTCGGCTTCCATATCGAAGAAATCGGTGGTCAGGCCTATCAGCTTCCGAATACGTATAAAATTGGCATATCTTATATACTGTTTGTGTTGGCACTATGGATAACGGTGGTATCAGAGCTGTTTGCTGGAAAAGTTTGTCTGCCGTATTTTTAAATAGCACCAGGATTAAGGTTTAGTTAATATTCATTTATTAATCAGACTACATTTAATGTTCGGCTCCAAAGTAAAAGGAAAGTCTTAAATGCATTAGTCTCTAACATGCATTTAAAAAGAAATTTTATGAAAATTGGAAAATATGCTATAAAAGACTTTCTTAATGCCATGATTGGAATCTACTTTTTTGACAAGAATGTTATTAAATCATGAAAAGTTGTCTTAAAGTATTCTAATGAATCTCCAACTGCAATTGACAAACTCTGTTGCTTTTGCATGTTTACTATCACAGTTCGAATATTTTTTATTTAAGACAATCCGTTGCCGTTTCTCTAAAAAATATTAATAATTTTTATTAAATTAATAAATTTATTTCCCGCCAAAAGTCATATAACAATATTGTAGTTCAAAATAAGTTTTTATTGTTAAGTTGGTTGTAGCTTAGTTTATTTATAATATAATTTAAGTATTGCTCGACAAATTAAAAGAAGCGTCACTTATTCCATTCGTGTTTAATTTAAATTTTCAATATAGAGACCCAAAAATCTTACTTTTGCTCAAACTGAAGCAAGCTGATATTTTGCAGGAAGTGTTGATTTTTCTCATTTTGTTTGGACACTTGTTATATTTTTTCTGTTGCAGTTCCAACAACGCTTAAGAGTAGATTTGACATTTTTACTAAAAAACCCACGGACAAGCTTGGCAAGTGCCCAGGGCCTCAGGATCCATGGGATCTTAAGCCGAGCACTTTTCGACAACATACCTTTATTTCGTCAAAAACAGATTTATAACCCATACTGAAGAACTCCCTCATAACACAACGGCTATAATTTTTAAAAATTCCAAAAGGCTACCCAGTAGGAAAAGCGATCATCCCAAGATAGTTTTTTGGCACATCCTTTGAGACTCGGCGATCATACCATTTCTCTACCAAAGTCCATATCTTTTTTGTATGGAGCTGCTACGTAAGAGGTATTGATCCCTTCGTCACATCTTCGACCACGTAAGAAGTTATTAGTCAAGAATCCGAGTACCTTCTTTTGGCAATGAAGGAAAGATATGTAAATATGTCGATTTGTTTTGTTTTTTACTTTTGCATTTTTCTTCAATTTTCTTTCCAACACATGACTTTACAGGCAGTAACACGGCAGTTCATCTGCTAAGGTATTAGTGCCTTCTTCTAATGCTTGAAGCAATAAGGAAAGACATCGCTTTAGAGAGGTGTTCGCCTACCTTCCAACTGGGTATGTACCTTAATCGGCTAAAAACGATCATTAAAACTAAGTTTTTTTTTTGTTTTGGGAGAAATGTGTGAAGAGCGTCACAAAAATGTACGAAATAGTTTTATTTGAAAGATGTAAATTTACTTCCCTTATATAAAGAAAAAAGGTTGTCCTTGTTTTTATTATTATTGTATAAAATTTACAACCGATCATACTTCTGAAAAGAAACTCAATTAATTACCCCCGTACACTAAGAGAGCGCTCTCTGTTTCTTGTTCGCATAAAGTTTTTTAAAGCTTTCCTGACGAAAACAAAAACGATATTTTGGGTTCGATGGGGATTTGTTTGGTGAAAAGTTAATACTGCCCTTCAGTTAAAAAATTTAAAAGCTACAGTCAAATACGGAGGCGGATCTGTAAGGGTTTGGAGTGCGATGTAAGCTGGAGGTGTGGGGAATTTGGTTTTTGTGGAAATTACAATGACATTGTATTTGAAAATTTTAAAACAAAATCTTAAAATTAGCGCAACGAACTTACGTCTACAGGTCAACGACTGGAAGCACACAACCCGACTTGTGATCTTAACACCATAGAACATCCTTGGGGTATATTAGAACAAAAAAAAAAAAGAAATACGGCAACAACTAGCAAACAAATGGCAAAAGATGTCATCATGGATGAATGGAGAAAAATAGGATCTGATGTCACAAGTAAATTATTTGGCAAAATGATTTCATCTTCGGGATTCCTAAAAAAATGATTTCGAATTATTCGATTAAATGGAAAACATACCCAACAGCCACATTTCTATTGATATGGATGTACGGGCAATTGCTTGAGACAGAATGAGAAAAAAAACATCAAAAATATTTAATTTATTTTTAAGGAAATAGATATGCAGGGTAGGCCATCTAGTGGTTTCTTTTTAAATCATAGGTTATTTTAACATTGACAGCTGTTTCCCTCTCGAAATCTTTACATAAAGTCAGTCTCATACCTCCGCGGAAAGAAATGAATTGCTTTACGCTTGAACAACGTTGGGAAATATTGGACACTTATTTCCAAAGTGAGTGCTGTGTAGCTCAAACAGTCTATTATTTGAAAAGAAGTTTTGGTCGAAATGAAGCACACAACGCGCCTACTGTACCTGCTGTACCCCTGCTGTATTTGGGGCTCGACATGCATCCACAGAGAGCGACAATTTGGTGCGGATTGTAGAGTAGTGGCATCATTGGACCATTTTCTTCGAAAATATGGCTGGTAAAAACGATCAGTCAACGGTGGGCGTTACAGAGCCATGTTAAAAAAAAAAATAAATAACTGGCCATTTCAGCCCTTGAAAGGACTTTGACCTAGCTTCTTATGATCAATTGGACCTACATGTTTAACGCCGACTCCGAACGGCGATGAACGGAATGTTCTCGTTCTCAAGAAGCTCTACATGGCATTTTGATTACTCTCTGAGGTTTGCCATTGTCTGCAGAGAGGTGGCGGCCGTACAGAAAAATTATTTTAATTCAAATAATGCTGGGGGTCGAACCTGGGTCTCCAGGTCCTTTGACATAGCGGCCACACACTTTAACCAACTACAACGCCACAAGCCATGTTAACCGACTTTTTTTTCACTGAAATTGGAGACATGAATTTGGACGACATCTGGTTCATGCAGGGTGGTGCGTCATGCCACACAGCCCATGCTACAATCGATCTTTTGCGCACCAAATTCCCAAATCGTCTTATCAGTCGTCTTCGCAATGTCAATTGGCCGCCTTGGAGTTGCGTTTTGACCCCTTTGGACTTTTTTGTGGAGAACCGTGAAGAGCCGATGTCCTGCCAACAATCCGGAAATGATTCAAGTACTTAGGGCCAATATCATCCAAGCAATCCGTGAGCCACAGCCCGAAACCATCAACAAGGTCTTGGGAAAATTGGAGTGATAGAATGCGCTAATGCGAAGCCAGCCGAGGCAGGCACTTGAACGACGTTGTGTTCCATAATTAATGGGAATTTTTGTTCTTACTAATAAAGCCATAAAACATCGGAAAATGTTAATTAATATTGTTTTGTGATATTCTAACTTTCGCACCTATTTTGTTAAGAATGGGAAGCGGAGTTTATTGCACAGATGTTGAGCGCCAATTTGTCCGAAAATTAAGAAATTAAGACAAAATAAAGTGAAAAATTGCAGAGTTATTGAAGTGTTCAAAGAAAAAAAAAGTGTATTCTAATATTAATTTTTAACCAAAGAAGGAAAACAAGGCAGAAAGGAGCAACCTATTCAAAGTCTGACGTATTGTTGGTTCGACAAACTAACTTATTTCATTGGAAGCACTCACGAAAGAGTTAAATGTACCAGTAACTAGTCACACGATACCGAATAGAATAAAAGAAAATGATTTGAAAGCACATTCCCCAAGAAAAGAGATATACTTGAGCTAAAAAGAGTAGCTTTTGAGATGCAAGTGAGATGCAAGAAAGCATCTGATACGAAAAAATTGGAAAAACGTATTGTGACCAGACAAAATAATGCTGAATTTGTTCGGATCCGATGGAATGCCTCATGTAAGATGCCCAAAAAATACTACACATTAGCACACAGTTTAAATTATTAAACTTGGTGGTGGTAGCATAATGCCATGCGGTTGTTTTTCCTCGTCGAGCGTAGGTCTAAAATATTGGATTAAAGGTAAAATGTGGGCCACAGACTATGTAAATATATTAAATAGCATAATGCTGCTATTTTCCGATGGATAAATGTAGTTTAAATGTGTGGTTATGCAAGATAACGATCCCAAAAACTCCTCGCAACTGGAAAAAAAATGGTTCCGGGACAATGGCATTAATTTATTAGAATGCATATCACAGTCACCAGACCTTAATTCAATTGAACACCTTTGGGGGATTTTAAAGAAGAAAATAGCTGGCTATAAATCCAAAAACAAAGAAGAATTGTGGAAAAAAGTGCAGGATGAGTGGATCCCTCAATTTGTGACAAACTGGTGGATTCCATGACCCGTCGGTGCATTGAAGTTCTGAAAAACCGTGGTGCCACAACAAAATATTAAAGTTAAACTAGTTTTCAGTATGAAATTGGTAGATTTTAAGAAAAAAGTATTAGTATGTTAGTTATAAGTTTTTTGTATCTATTATTTTTTCCAAGGACAATAAAGGAACTATTTGTTTTTGCTTTATGATTTGCGTGAAGCTGATTTTTTTTTTAATATTCTGATAGATATTCTCTTCATTTTTAAGTCATATGTAAACTTTGAAAAAAAAAAATTCATTACACAAAAAAATAATCAAACAAAAGAAAAACATAAAAGCCGTTTCTATTATATAAAAACGTGAACGTGAGGTTGAATTTCTCCCAAAAGTACAAACTCTGGAGTGTCGATGATAAGATGCGTGTGATCTGGACTGATGAGACCCGTATTAATCGGTATCAGTCATATGGGAAATAATATTACTAGTACCGACCCATATAAAGCTGCAGAAGCATTAAGTTAAACAAAGGATGAAACATGGCGGCGGTAGTCTTGTGGTGTGGAGTTGCTTTACATGGTGGCATATTGACCCACTAGTAAGAATATTCGCTAATTTGGCAGATTTTGTTGACCTATTTGCATATCCAACAGAAGAGGTGATATTCCAGCAAGACGGGGATCCGAAGCATGCAGCGAAAATTGTCCAAGAGTGGCTAAAAAATCAGGACTTCCAGCTTTTAAATTTCCAGCTTTTACAATGACTAGCACAGAGTCTGATTTAAACCTTATTAAAAATTTGTGGGCTATTCTAAAAAAACGGCTGTCATCTTACGAAAAGGCCCCAAATAATAGGTCTGTTCCTGTACTCTAAAGTTTTAGTCCAATTTACCGTTTTTACAGGTTTTAGTCCGAGAAGCGTTCCCGTACTCGAAAAAATGGTAAAAGAGAGTGCAATCGAGAGAGTAAAAAATTTCCCCTCCCTGTCAAAAGCTGCAAGTTTTAGTCCGAGAAATTTCTTCTGGCAAAAATGGTAAAAGCGTCAAACTGCGTAAAATCATATCTTTACATGTTAGCAAAGAAATTGCAAAAGAATAAAAGTTCTTTGAAACAATAAAAACTGTTGGAATGGAAACCAAATACATGGTAAATTGTGTAAAAACTAAATATAAATGTTTATTTGAGAATTAATTTTTATATTATTCAAAATTTTTAGGATGTCGTCTGCACTGCCGATGCTACACACCAAACAAACGATTTTATTTGACAGTTTACACAATTTTAGTCCAAAAAGCGTTCCCGTACTTTTTTGTGTTTTTCAATATTTTTGAGAGATTTTTCCTTACTCTCACGTTTTTGACAGTTTTACCATTTTTAGCCCAAAAAGTAAGGGAACAGACCTAATATCGACGAACTATGGTCAAGACTTCAGAGGGAATGGGGTGATCTTCCACATGCAACTATTGAAAAACTGGTCGAGAGCATGCCGAGATGTATTAATAGCGTCATTAAAGCCAAAAAACTTTGGACAAAACATTAATTTTATATTTTATGTAATAAAAATTACCGCCGTGCAAAACTGGCTAAATAGAATTAATTGTTATTTTTGTAATGTTTTTTATTTTTATTTGATTATACAAACTAGAATCAATACGTTTTTTCTTAATAAATGAAGTATATTACCTGAAAATTTCGTAGAGTAATATTAAAAAATGACTACAGCAGTCCAAAATGCATAAAAGTAGCAAACATTTTGCCAGTTTTGCTCACCACTGTATATATATATATATATATATATATATATATGTAGTTATATTACTTAATATAATTTATATTACTTAATATAATTTATATTCACCCCTATTCCAGGATCCGTCGTAATAAATCTACGAACGTAAGACTACGCTACGAATACGAAAAATTTGCTATTCTAGGATCCGAACAAAACGATGCGGAGCGTTGCCTCATTGAAATTTAATTTCGAAAATTCGAACACTGCCGTTTTTGACAGAAGACAAGAAACTTTAATAGAAGTGATAAATTAAAGTGTTTAAAAAGTGTCACATAAATTGTGTTTTAAAAGAATTACTTCAAAAGAAGAAGAACTGTAAAAGAACTGATTAATTAAAGTGTTAAAAAAGTGTCACAAAGTGTTGCCTTGGTGTAATTAACTTTTTCTAACGTCTAAATCCTTGCTAAATCCCTGCGCCAAATCTGGCCTTTCAGTCATTAAGCTGACCAAACGCACGTATTGGTTTCTGTTTGTTGTTTTTGACCTATAAAAACAGACAATAAATTTTTTTTGGTGATTTAAATGAAAATACTTACATTTTTTCCTAAATGCAGCTTATTTTCAAAGAAAACACACAATTCACACACGAACTCTGCAACAATTATACTTTAAAATTCTTGTTCAAAATTAATTCCGCCAATAGAAACCTGTCGTTACGCTGCGGCCACACGTGCAAGTATTCACTTGCAAGTAGAGAATACATATTAACTTCGAAAAAATTCGAAAATTGCTGCAAGTTGTTTCAGCGACCACATGTGCAAGTGCAAGTTCATTTAAAAAATGTCATCGAACGCAAAGGTTCTCGCTACAATTGTAGTATTGCGAGAGCTGGAAAAGCTACAAAATGAAGAAAATGAAGAAAACAAGTTTCCAGTGTGCTTGTTGTATTAAATTGTGAAAAATTTGGGTAAAATCTCCTAAAGATTAGCAAAAACAACACTCTTGTCCCCTTTTTTGACATTTACTTGCAGCAAGTGTCAAAATCCACTGTCTCTGAAAATTCGTTGATAGTAGCGCTGCAAGTCGGCTGCAAGTGCGAAATTGCGAGTGTGTTAGTAAAATTATTTGAATGTATATAGTTTTTCGAACTTGCACTTGCAGGTTTGGCCGCCGTGTAACCCCCTAGCCACACGTGCCAGTAACAGTTCGAAAAACTCAATACACTCTCACTTTTTCACTTACACACTCACACTTTGACATCGACAGCCAGTACTGGCAGTCCACTGGCAACAACTTTTACAGAGACAGTGGATTTTGACAACCACAGCCAGTAAAGACAAAAGTGAGGAAAACAGTGTTGCGTTTTTTCCCTAAAATATTTGAACTTTAAGTATGCATTTTTCTTTCATGTCTTGTAGTAAAATATATTTAATTTATTTAGTTGCTATTGCTTTAAAATTAAAATATGATATGAACAAGTTTAATTTCTTTTTAAAAAATATTGTGAAACACATTGACAACATAATTTGTTCCCTATTTTTCTCCCATTTAAGTTTGGTGCTCTGTTGGCATATAAAAGCAACACTAAAACTGGATGTGAAACTAACAAGGGAACTTTGATTGTTGCGAGCTCCTTTGCCTACGACGACATTTTGCAATGAACTTTTACTACCACGTGTGGCCACAGCAAACTTTCTGGCTTATTTCGAAAGATTTTCGAAGTTAATACATACTTTCAACTGGCATGCCATTACTGTCACGTGTGGCTGCAGCGTAAGAAATCCGCAAAAACAACTGTCAAATGTTGATGCGTTCGGAACGTGGAATAACAATGTTACGAATTTCGAATACGACGTAACGATTCGGATCGTAGAATACAACTTTACGAATCCGAAAGAAAATCACAGCTACGACGGATCCTGGAATAAGGCTGATTACTTAATTTAATTTATATAAAAATAAGAAAATTACATTTAAAAAAAAATATATATATATATTTCTTAGATAAACCGTAACGAAGTAAGATATGTGCAAAAATCAAGTAAGTGATTTACTGCAGTACAATTTTTTTTCCGCAAACGATTAAATTACGAGAAGAACTCGATGTAAAAAGAGAAATTTTAATTGATATTTTTTAACATGCCTCCTTGTTCTATTTTTTTATTATAGAGTCCATAAATTCAGCGACACCGCAAAAATTCAGAAGAGAACATGCCGTTAATTACTCTAATTATACTCATAATCGCCTTAATGACTAATTTAACACTATGACGAAGGTACTCGTACCAACAAGTTGTCTTGTTTTCTTTCGGGCTTTTTCTGATTAATATTGTCTAAAATTAAATTAATTAAATAAGCTATTCAGTATTTTACCTTTTTTTTGCCAAATTCGACCTTAAATTGACACTTAGTGACACAATCCATAAATTTTACTGGAAAATACAAATTTTTATAGCTCATAAAATAACAAATGGAAAAAATAAAAATACCACGAGTATTTAAGATTGCGAGTATTTAAAATATTTATTTGTTAGATATAATTCAGTACGTTAGAAAGGAAACAATGATTTTTTCTTAGTAAATCCAGGTTTGAAATCAAGGGGTTTCGGTTTCAAAATGTATAAAAAAAACCATTACAAATATCAAGGTGTAGATCTAACATCGGACTTATAAGTATTTAGTTAAGGAGTTATAAGAAACAAATTTGTGTTGAACCCTCACTTTGGCACCAATCTTTTACTACGTAATCTGGCACTATTTATTTATTTATTTGTTGGCCAAGCAAGGCAATTTACTTATTCTAACAGGTTTTATTTTTATTTTATTTTTTTTCTTTCCCCTTTCCTGGTTTTGGTGTTCGAAGATATGCAATTCGATGTGGGCGTAATCCGCCCACCTAAATGACATGATTTTACGACACGTCAAAAAGAAAAGGCAAGAAGAAAGAACAAATAAAAGTAAAAGCTACTTACTTACATACTAGTATATTTTATACATATTTAGTAGTAGAAAAGGAAAGAGGAGAAGGAAAGTAAATAGAACGAAAGCTCAAAGATTGGGTTGATTAGGAAGAGAAAGAGGCTTGGATAAAGATCGCTTGAATGAGGATTTAGACATGGAAGGTGAGTAGTGGTCGGATATACTATTAAATTTTCTACAGTAACGGCATATGCAGTATGATGCTGATATTCAGTTAACAGCCGAGTATGTCTTGTTCGTCTTATAGAGTCATTGAGGGTAATCTTGTTAGAGATGTATTCGCAATTAGTTACACCGTTCAGAACATCGAAAGTAAAGCACGAATCCAATACCGTTCTTCTTATTGATAGCGGCATCAAATTTAATAGGCTGAGTCTGTGTTCATACGGTGGAAGGCTACAATATTCGCTGGGGCTATAAGTCTCTCTCAGAGCGAATAGGACAAATTGCTTTTGTATGGATTCGATTCTATCACTATGGGATTCAAAAGCTGGATTCCAAATAATGCAGCCATATTCAAGTATTGGTCGCACTAGTGCACAGTACAGGGATGTAGTGACCCATACATTCTTGAATTCATGTGCTCGTCTTTTAATAAATCCTGTTTGCTGGCCCTGGATACAATTTTATCATAGTGTAGATTAAAACGCAGTTTGTTGTCCAAGACCACTCCAAGATCAACTATATAATCGACCCAATTAAGTTCGAAATTGTTGAGGCGATAGTTGTAATTCGTAACTTGGTTTCTGCGGGAAAAACTTATCACGTTACACTCATTTACATTTAGGTAAAGTTTGCTTTGGGTACACCACGTCTCAAGAGTTAAGAGGCTTAATTGTAAGAAGTTGACATCTTCCTGCGATTTAATTACGTGGTACATTTTTAGGTCGTCCGCATACACAAGATGTGGAATATCCTTCAACACTATGGACAAGTCGGATATGAAGATATTGAAGAGAAGAGAACCAAGGTGGCTACCTTGCGGTACTCCAGAGGAGACCTCGATTTTTTTTGACAAGATTCCTTGGAATTTAACATATTGGGATCTACCATGGAGATAAGTTGATAGCCAACTAAGTAAAGATCCAGAGAAACCGAATTTTTCTAACTTATATATTAAGATGCCATGATCAACACGATCAAAGGCTTTACTGAAATCAGTATAAATAGCATCTACTTGGTCTCTATTCTCCATTTTGCTTAAAACGTCCGAAACCATGATCACGAGGTTAGTGGTGGTGGATCGACCTTTTCGAAACCCGTGCTGCTGCTCGTTTAGTCGAGAGTTGGCAAGGCGTGTTAGCTTTTCGCATATAATTTTTTCAAATAGCTTTGGGATGGCTGACAAAATTGCTATGCCACTATAATTTTCAAATGAACTTTTTTCACCGTTTTTGTATATTGGCATAAGGTGGGAAGTTTTCCAATAAGAGGGAAACACTTCAATAGAGAGTGATTTGTTAAATATTATATATAAGGGCAAAAGTGGTTGGTCTAAGCATCGCACCAATAACGTGGGGGGAATTAGGTCTGGTCCAGGTCCTTTGGTTGCATCTAAAGCCTTTATTGCGCTTGATATGTCTTCTTTTGTCAAGCTGAAGTTTTCAACAATTTACATTTGTAAATATTTTTTTGGCATTATTAAAGATAAACATAAACTCAAAATGAACATTTTTTTAGGTAGAGTATATGTATTAACACCTTCTAAATCCAATTCCGGAAAAATTTCACGCCGCTCTCAAGTGGTTTAGAAGTTATAGGGCTCGCAAGTTGGGAAAATGGGCCTGGAAAAGTCGTGTTTTTTTAAAATTTCCAACAAAATCTAGCATTATGGGTACCAAAAGAAAGGTTATTCTGTAACCTATTCAAAAAGTTATTAACCATTGAAATCCATGCGTTAGTTCTAACGATATAGCGTTTTACATATTATGCACACTTGACGGTCCAGCCCTTTACGATATAACCAAAATGTAAGTATGAAGATCAAATTAAAAAAAAAATTATTAGTTCCAATGAATAAACAAAACAAATTTCAACAAAAAACATAATTTTTTTCATTAAATTAGCACTTCCAGCTACAATATCAAAACATGACATATTGTCGTAAAAAATCGCGCTGTTTCCACACAACTTTTATTGTTCCTTTTTTTTCATATATTCTGAAAGGGGGTTTTTGCACTTTGCGTATTTTTTGCAATTTAAAAGTACACTGCTTTGACAAGTGTTTTTCACGATTTCGTTTCTGAGTACTGTTATTTTTCTCCCGAAACACCATAAACACCATAAAAGCCTTTAAAATACAAAATATTTACATATGTAAATAGTGCCAAACTACGTAATAATAATGAAAAAGATACAGTAGTTTCGACTATGTCGTAACACAATACGTAGAATTAGTCAATTCGCTTTTGATGACATCTTTTTTAAAAACTATTTAGCAAAATATTTATTCCACACACCTGAGCATATGACATTTAAAAGAGTGCCGCAGAGGGTTAATATGTATGACCGACCCCCATTACTTTTGCAAAAGGAACATTTTTGCGTTTGACACCTATTCCCTCCGATCACTCCTTAGAGGGGCTTCCTTACAAATATTATGGTTTTTGTATATTTATTCCATACACCTGAGCATATGACCTTTAAGAGAGTGCCGGAAAGGGTTCATAGGTAGGACTGACCCCCATTATTTTTGCAAAAGGAACATTTTTGCCTTGGACACCTATTCTCTCCGACCACTCCTTAGGGGGGCTCCCATACAAATTTTATGGTTTTTGTGCCGTAAAGGGTTAATATGTATCACTGACCCCCATTACTTTTGCAAAAGGAGCATTTTTTTCTTTGACACCTATTGCCTCCGATCACTCCTTAGGGGGCCCCCATACAAATTTTACGGTTTTTGTTTATTTATTCCATACACCTGAGCATATGACCTTTAAAAGAGTGCCGGAAAGGGTTAATATGTATCACCGACCCCCATTATTTTAGCAAAAGGAACATTTTTGCCTTTGACACCTATTCCCTCCGACCACTCCTTAGGGGGACTCCCATACAAATTTTATTGTGTTTGTGCCGGAAAGGGTTAAGATGTATCACCGACCCCCATTACTTTTGCAAAAGGAACATTTTTGCCTTTAACACCTATTTCCTCCGACCACTCCTTAGGGGGGCTCCCATACAAATTTTATGGTTTTTGTTTATTTATTCCATACACCTGAGCATATGACCTTTAAGAGAGTGCCGGAGAGGGTTAATATGTATGACTGACCCCCATTACTTTTGCAAAAGGAACATTTTTGCCTTTGACACCTATTCCCTCAGACCACTCCTTAGGGGGGCTCCCATACAAATTTTATGGTTTTGTCGATAAAACCGGAAACTGTCGATAAATAGGTAGCAAGTTTAAGCAAACAAAAACATCAAATGTTGGCTTTATATTTCATGTAATTGTGTAAAATTTATATAAGTTAGAGAGTTCTAACATTAATTTTTGTCGCATTGAGGATCAAACAGACCAACAAGTGCTAACATCAACATTGTACGATCAGTACTTTAGGCCCACCAAAGGCTCAAAAAGTAATGTAAATACCGACACCTGATCACTATCAACCACCCTACTTACCTCCGAGAATGACGTATTCTACGTCAAAATTTTCAAAAAGTATCAGAAAATTCTGAAATTAAAAACAACTTTACGAAAAAAATAGCCACAGAGTCCAGGCCATATTCAAATCGAATAAAAAAGAAAGGAGGTCAGTCTACGACCAATATTCGTGCTGAGCGGATCTTCTTCTCCCTATCGAATTGTGCGTGAACTAATCAACTTGTCGATTTTGTGCGCTAATTACAGCAGCTATTAACTGCTTGTGTTAAAAAACAAAAAAAAAAAAAAAAAAAATAATAACAATTAACTATTAACTATTTTTAACTAAACAAATAAATTAACCAATTTTCTCTAAAACCTTATTTAACTCAAGAATAGGGGTCCACCCCCCAAAAAAATAAAAAGAAAATATGAATGATCCACCGAACTTACACAAAAATAATCCGAACAACCAACCAATGATTCAAATGGACAATTCAAAAACTTTACCTATTCAGTCTGTTGGCCCAAAATATCTGGTTATGTCCAGGAAAAATAGCTCCGAATCTCTTACCAACGTCTCACCTTTTCTCATAAAAAAAATAGTTGATTACACGTGCGGCGGTGAATTAGAAACATGTAAAAAACTAAGAAACGGTACTATATTATTAAAAACAAAAAACCTAAATCAAGCAAATAAACTTGTCAAGCTCTCCGCTCTATCACCATCAATTCAAGTAGAAATAACAATGCACAACACTCTCAATTATTCAAGAGGTGTAATTTTCTCTAATGACCTTCGCGATATATGCAAAGAAGAAATTCTTCAAGAACTCAAACAACAAAATGTTTGTGACGCACACAAATTCCTAAAAAAAACTGATAATGGGTTAGTTGAAACCGGATTGATTTCTTTAACTTTTGCTGCTTTGGATCTACCCAGTGATATAAAAATTGGATACGAGAAAGTAAATATTCGCCCCTACATTCCATTACCATTAAGATGCAACAACTGCTACAGATATGGACACATTGGAAAAATTTGTAAAAATGATAAAAAATGCCCCAATTGTTCATCCAACTTCCATTTAAACACTGAAATTGAAGAGAAGTGTAATCTTTCAATATGCTGTATAAATTGTAAAGAAGCCAACTCTAGCCCCAACAACCATAATGTCTTCGACAAAAAATGTCCAATATTTATCAAGGAGAAAGAAGTTCAGACAATTTGTACATTAGAAAAAGTCGGAAGAATGAAAGCGATAGCAACATACAAAGAGCGACATTCGCACAACACTTTGACATATGCGTCCATAGTAAGCAACAAAGCCAGCAGTAGCCCCACTACTCTCCAGCCCCCTTCAACAGCAACAAACATGCATAGCAACATCACCAGCTCCACAATTCAGCCATCTACAATATCAACAACACGGGAGATGGTAAACTACAACGATATGCTCTCGGATACTGAAATTTTATCAGCAATTCCTCCAACTATAGCCCCACCTATCCCCAAGAGAACAAAAGAAATTACAACAAAAATTCTACCTATTAAGACCTCAAAGAGAGTAAAATCCGCACTAAAAAAGAAATCTCTTAATACAAAAAAAACAAAACAAACCGCATCTAATAAACAAAATAGTGCTTGCGATTCTTCAGAGTCTATGTCTTGCGACTCTCAACTTGCTTAATCCCTTTAAGTCTAGTCCATAGCTTAACATAAAAGTATGTCTATTAAAACCATCCAATGGAATATAAAAGGATATACCAATAATTACAATGAACTGTTAATCTTGATTAAACGATACAACCCTAAAATCATTTCTCTCCAAGAAACCCACCTACACTCTGTATCCAACATCCCAATCCCAATAAATTATTCAATGCACGCATTAAATACCACACAGACAGCATTTGGAGGAGTCGCTCTTTTGATCCACAACTCCATACAACACAAAGTAATAACACTAAGAAACGACTTTGACGCGATAGCTGTAGAGCTTCAATCTAAAATCAAGTTCACTATTGTTTCAACTTATATTCCTCCACAACTAAAATTTAACAGAAATAACTTAAATAATGTCCTTATGTTTGCCAATAACCCAATACTAATAACAGGCGACTTTAATAGCTGGCATAGTAGCTGGGGGTCTCCTTCTAATAACAGAAAAGGGCTTATACTCAACAAATTCATTAATCAATCTGACCTTATCATCTTAAACGACGGTTCGCCAACCCACTTTAGTACACATAATTCTCTCACCCATATAGATCTCACATTTTGCTCTCCAACTATTGCAATGCAATCACACTGGGCTACTGAAGATAACCTTTGTGGTAGTGATCACTTTCCGATCATTATTTCACTTTTTCCAAACCAACTTAACAGCAATCTAGACAATAGAACAAAATATAAATTAAAACTCGCAAATTGGCCACGATTTACAAATTCTTCTCATAAAAACTGCGCAAATCGACCCATTAGCCAAAACATTAGCAAAGAAGCAGCTAACATGGTCAAAATAATCTTGCAATCAGCAAATGAATCAATACCACAAACTTCAACAAAAGTTCACCGTTGTAATGTACCATGGTGGAACCCGCATTTAGAAAATCTTAAATGTGAAAGAAACAAAAATTGGAACGCTTTCAAAAGAAACATGGTTCAAGAAAATCTCTTGAAATTTAAAAAATCTAATGCGGTATTAAAACGCCAAATTAAACTGGCTAAACAAGAATCTATGGAAAATTTTACATCCGATATTCATCCTTCAACTCCAACTAGTAAAATATGGACTAATATAAGACGTTTTTGTGGTTTCAAGGCTTCTCATGGCATTCATGCCATATCACCAACTAATATATCCTCACATCTTCTAACAGATCGTACTCAAATTGCCGAAGAGTTTGCAAGATTTTGGTCAAATAATTCTGCAGACTCTAATTTCCCCACACTTTTCCAAAATGCAAAAAGTTCCATTCTTAACCAAACAATTCATACTCCATCTTCTAAAACACTAATTATCGACAAAAAAATAGACATGATTGAGTTATCATCGGCAATATCAAAACTAAAAGGTAACACTCCAGGATGGGACAGAATTTCTTATCCCATGATAAAAAACTTATGTCCTGACTCAAAAGTCCGTTTGTTAAGACTTTATAATAAAATATTTGATACTCACTTACCACAATCTTTTAAAACAAGCTTGGTAATACCAATTCTAAAACCCAATTCAGAAAAAATATACACAAAGTCCTATAGACCGATATCCCTAAACTCATGTCTTTCCAAAGTTTTGGACAAAATCATCGCTAACAGGTTATGGTGGCTTGTTACTTCTAACAAGCTCATACATGACCATCAAATGGGATTCAAAAGAGGCAAATCTGTGGCTGACACTCTACTTTACATAGACTATCAGATCACAAAAAGCCTTTCGCAGAAAAAGCATGTATCTATAATTTCATTAGACTTTGAACAAGCTTTTGACAAGACCGGGGTACATGCTGTTATTGAGCAGCTACGTAAATGGTCCTTAGGTCCTAAAATCATCAACTACGTGTTTAATTTTATGACTAAAAGAAAAATTGTAGTTCGGATCGGAAAAAACTTTTCCACAACTTACCCTCTCCATAACGGTATCCCACAAGGATCACCCCTTTCTGTCATACTGTTTCTCATTGCTTATAACAAACTTTGTAACATAATCTCATTATACAAAGAAATAGATTTTTGTGCATTTGCTGACGATTTCAATTTAATCATCAACTTAAATAAAAACAAAAATCCATCCTTGAACCTCAACAACCTTTTCCAGGACATTGGCAACTGGTGCAATTTTTCTGGAGCAGTTCTTTCTATCCCTAAATGCAAACACATTCACTTTTGCCGCAAACAAAATTGCTCATGTAACATTCAAACTAGTAGTTTTCATTTCATTGAAGTAAACGAGATTCGCATTTTAGGAGTAATATTCACAAAACGATACAAATGGCACTCTCATATTAAACACTTAGCTAATTCGCTAACCAAGCAATTAAATGTAATCAAGTGTCTTGCTAATTCTAAGTTTAACTGCAACACTATTTCTATAATATCAGTTATAAGAGCTTTAATAGTTTCTAAAATAAGCTACGCATTGTTTCTGTACGGATACTGTGCAAAATCATCTCTCAACAAAATTAAGACGGTCTTAAACGCAGCAATCAGAATAGCTCTGGGAGCATTTCGTTCTACGCCCAACAACAACATGCTTTTTGAAGCCAATATTTTATCTTTAGAACACCAGAGAGACTTTGTGACAACCAAACTTTTTAAGCCGCTTTTGCGTAGCTTAGACACTCCATTAAACAAAATAATTTTAAAATGCAACATAGCAAAACGGGAACAATCTATACCATCTGCAATTGCAAAAGCGTTGACAAATTGTAAAAATTTAGAAATACCATTTTTACCTTTAAAATATCCATCGTTAACTCAGCCCCCATGGAATTTCAATACTCTATTGATTGACACAAGTTTGAGGAAATTCTTAAAAACAAATACAAACCCAATCTTATATCAAACAGCATTCCTAGAACTCAAAAATAAATATAACAAGAGTACATTTATCTATACTGATGGCTCTAAATCAGGAGATATAACCAGCTATAGTGTAACGAGCTCTAATAAAGTTTTAAAAATATCAACTTTACCCAAGTACAGTACCGTTTACTCAGCAGAAATCATTGCAATAAACGAAGCAATAGATTTTGCAAAAAAAAGCAAAATGAACTTTATTATTTGTACAGATTCACTTTCATCGTTAGATGCTATATCTAACATTAATAATAACGAATACTATCCAACAATTATTAGACACACTTTAACACAACACAAAAAAATAAGATTGACTTGGATACCAAGTCATTCAAACATTGATGGTAACGAGCTCGCTGACCAATCAGCAAAATATGCTACCAAAGCTCCTTTAACTCTAACATTCAACTTCAACTCAAGCGATGTAAATAGATATATAAAACAGCACTTCCTATATAAGCACCAACAATCCTTAGTAAAAACATCACAATGGTACAAAACTATTAATAGTCAAAAAGCCTCTTTAAAAGACTTCTTAAATTGCAAGACCAAAGGCATACACAGAAATGAAATTATAAAATTTACTCGACTACGTTTAGGGCACACGAAAATATCTCACGAACATCTTATGAACAACAGTATGCCTTCTCCTTGTCCTATATGCAACACTACAACCCCATTAAAAATTCATCACATCCTTTCCGCTTGCACTCCACTCCATGACATAAGACAAAAAATATTTAAAAACATCGACCCCATTTCCCTTCTCTCTAATCCCAGCATGGACTCCATAAAATTAATAACTAAATATCTAAAATTATCAGGTCTGTTTCATCATATTTAATTGAATTAAGAACAAATACTTGAATATTATTTTTCATTACTAAGAACATTATTACAATATACATTATGAATTAGTTTAAGTTACCAATTAATCTTAAGTCAAGCTTAAGGCCTCAGTAGCCATAGCTGTAATCATTTTAAGCTTTGAATTTGTAATTTTAAGTTTAAAAAATAAATAATAATAATAATAAAAAAAGAAAGGAGTTATGGCAAATTTAAAATTGGGATATTTACAAGTGAGGGTTAGTGGGATAGTGCCAAAGTGACTGTTAAAAGATGAATTTTGACCTTGAATTTCTCTGTTATTTGACCTAATCCGATAAAACTGAGTATGAGATACATCTAGATACAGCAATTCAATAGTGATTCAAATGACTACTCAAGCTCATTTTGTGGGATTGCCTCCAGTGCCAAATTGTGTTTAACTTTCATACTATATAACTGGTTTATTATTGTTTGACATTTCATAATGAAAAGACGAATCACGACACAGCATTTGCAAATATTTTTGAAAAGCTTGAAGAAGATTCCTTGTTTTCGACCAACATTTTGAGAGCGATCAGGCCAGTCTGGCTTAATGCCAACGTCAGTAAGCAAAATTGTCGTATTTGGGTTGAAGAACAACCCGAAGAAGTTCAAGAGTTGCCATTACATCCAGACAAGAATACGGTTTGATGTGGTTTATGGGCTAGAGGGATTATCGGTTCAAATTCCTTCACAATGATAACAACCGGAATAACTAAAAAAAAAAACTAAAATTGAAGCCCATGATCTAAACGACATTTGGTTCCAACAAGACGGCATATCTTGTCACAGCTTGTCATATCTTAATGGTTTTCAGTGTTTTTTGTTTGACTACCTTAAGCCTAGACCCAACACCAAATTTCTGCTAAATAGTTTATAGGGACTAAACACTTTTTTAACAAAAAAAGCCTACTTCAAAATCCCTACAAACTAAAAAATAATTTTAAACTACTTTTCCTATTAATTTCCTGGTCGAATTTGATAGTTTATACATTATACATTTTATTAATATATTAATTTTTTCTAATTTGTTTTATTATCATAAATACAGAGTGGGCCAAACACAAGTTTTTTTTTTTTTTAATGCAATATGATGAACAAAATTAAATTTTTTCCATGTATTATGACTTTATTATTAAGAGCAAACATTCCCATTAAATATGGAAAACAACGTCGTTCAAGTGGCTGCCTCGGCTGGCTTTGCAGTAGCGCATTCTGTCATTCCAATTTTCCAAGACCTTGTTGATAGTTTTGGGCTGTAGCTCATGAATTGCTTGGATGAAGTGCTTGAATCATTTCCGGATTGTTGGCAAAGCATCGGTCCTTCACGGTTCTTCACAAAAAAAGTCCAAAGGAGTCAAATCGCAGCTCCGAGGCGGCCAATTGACATCGCCAAGACGATTGTTAATACGATTTGGGAATTTGGGGCGCAAAAGATCGATTGTGGCATGGGCTGTGTAGCATGGTGCACCATCCTGCATGAACCAGATGTCGTCCAAATTCATGCATCCAATTTCAGTGAAAAAGAAAGTCAGTTAACATGATTCTGTAACGCCCACTCTTGACCGAAACGTAATTCTCAGCCTCATTTTCGAAGAAAAATGGTCACGTGATGCCACCACTTCTCAATCCGCACCAAACTGTCACTCTATGTGGATGCATAGGCTTTTCGACAATAGTTTAGTTAATAATTTTTTTAAATTGAAGTGTTTTTTCTGTTTATATTAAATAAAAAGCAATAAATAAGCATAAAATGGTTGAAGTTGTAGCCTTTTTATAAATGGAAAAAATGAGCCCAGAAAAGGTAAAGAGAAGAATTTTGATAGATAGCATAAGCATATTTTTCTTTTTTACTGTGCATTTATATTTATAGCCTTTTTTGTAGATTTATTTTCCTATTTATTTTTATTAAAGAACAAGGATATACTTACATGTCAACGAAATATCAACCAGCAGGAAGAAAAAAAACTCGCGCAAATTAAATCTATCAAAGGTTAGATGCGGCCGTGGTGTGGCGCGGTTGGTTAAAGTGCGTGGCCTCTATGTCAACGAAGCTGGAGAAAATTATTTGAATTAAAATGATTTTTCTGTACGGCCGCCACCTCTCTGCCGGCAATGGCAAACCTCAGAGAGTAATCAAAATGCCATGTAAAGCTTCTTGAGAACAAGAACATTCCGTTCATTGCCGTTCGGAGTCGGCGTTAAACCTGTAGGTCCAGTTCTCGGTCAATTGTGTACAAACTTAATAACACGCACAACACAATTGATCATAAGAAGCTAGGTCAAAGTCCTTTCATGGGCTGAAATGGCCAGTGATTTATTTATTTTTTAACGGTTAGATGCTTGGTTTAATTCCGATAAGAAAATAAATAATATTGGTTTCTGTAACACCTTAAACCGATATTAATTCCGATTCGAACATAAGACCAATAATGTCGGAATTGGGAATGGCACCAAAGTACATTTTTTGTAGTTTTTAAAACCAATTTCGGTAGTCTCTGTCTGAATTATAAACACTGAGATTGAATTTTTCCATAAGACTATACACGAAGTGCTTTTCTGCGGCGGCTGCCATCTCACGCTTCAGCCAGCGGTAGATCTGGAAAAAATCTTGGGGGGGGAGGGGGATAAATTATCAAAGGCACACATTTTCCATTTGAGAAAATTTTGTCTTTTTACAAAAAGTAAATTGTACTTTTTTGAATTGAAATTATCGACTTGTGTAAGAAGCATTTTTCCCAGACACATACACGCACATTTCCGTATTTATTTATTTCTCCCTTTTTCTGGAATAATATCTTACCGAAATGTAAATAAAGACTCTTAATTTAACTAATTTTGGAACTAAGGTTGATTTATTCAAATTTTTCACATTTATTCCATTATAAAAACATTGCACAATTTTTGCACATATTTTCAAGTATGTGCAATGAAAAAACAGTACTTTTCAAAAAAAAAAAAAAAAAAAAAATTATATGAATTTGAAACTTATTGTTCTGAAGTTACGACAAAGGTATGGTACACTTTGAAAAATAAATGAACAATACAAAATGTATACTGATTATTAGATAGTCATTATATAGAGAAAAAACTATATGACAAAATCATCGCGGCGCTTCTTTTTTGCGGCAAAGTTATTATTAACTTCGTTAATATTTATTTTAATGTTTCTATGTATATGTAATAATGCGAGTCCATTCAATCGTTCTTGTTGCATAGTTGAACGTAGCCATGTTTTTAATCGTCGCAGTGTAGAAAAACTTGCTCAGCTGTTGCTACACTGATGGAAGCGTGGAAATAAACGTTTTAGAAATAAGTGAAAAAATGTCATTATCACAAAGTAAAAACGGTGTTGATATCATTAACCTTAGTTTCGCTCGCCCATTTACACTGACAAGTTTGAAGTTCATGAAATAATTGAAATAATTGGAATAATTGGAATCACGAAGAATTGGAATTAGTTCCTTATTACCGTCACAAAATGGAATTATAAGGGTCTGTTTCCGTACAAAGTTCAAGAAAAGTTAGAGTAAAGTTCAATAAAAAAAAGTACGGAAACGACTTCTAGCGAGGTTCAAGCACAAAAACAGCTGATTGCCTATTAACGTAAGCAGCGCCAAATTTATTTACACCAATTTGACATTTTCTTGTTCTTCTTGATGCTTGTTCTTATCGTGCTCGAAGAAATTGTTCAAGCAAAGTTCAAGCTAGTTTCGAGGCTCGAGAGAGTGACATTTTGCTTGTTCTTCTTCTCTCTCGAGCTCGAAAAATGTGTAAAGAAACGCCTTCAAGCAACTTCAAGTAACTTGAAGTGCGTACGGAAACAGACCTATTATCTTTGAAAAGTTAACACACAAATTGTTTAACTTTTCATTGTTGTGTTTATCAATTTTGTTTGGCAGGATTTCGTTTACATATAGTTTTTAAAAAAATTTTTCGCTGAAACGAGCCTCCATATCAGCAATGATATCATCTAGTAATGGTACAAATATGGAAATTCGAAAGTAGTCTTCTGGTGTTGAAGCGCTGACATTACTACGATGAACTTGTCTTCCAGCAATACGAGGTATATTAATTGCCATAATTGACCTCTCGTATAATTCCTGCACATCTGCAAATATTGTCTTAAAATATGATTCTGTGTTTTCTCTTTTTTTATCAAGCAGTGATCTTAAAGTTATTATTGTACGTTCTGCTGCATCCTTATAGAGGTTTGTTTTTTGCAAGATGCTACTTAAAACTTTACAAAAACTCGAAGTCACTACCTCGACGCAAGTGTTTGCTTTACATAGAATTATATTTTGTTTTTTTTTCAGATGACTACAGATCATGTTATTCTACAAGCAAAACGGTCCTACTTTTCTCGCATCGCTTCATAAAAACGTCACCTTCACAAATGACGTCACAAAACAAAAACAAAAACAAGTTTTTTTTTATATACTTTAATAATTGTTAAGATTAATAAAAAAAGATACAGTAGTTTCGACTATGTCGTAACACAAGACGTATAATTATTTAATTCGCTTTTGATGACATCTTTTTTAAAAAATATTTAGCAAAATAGTTATTCCATACATAACCTTTAAAAGAGTGCCGGAAAGGGTTAATGTGTATCACTGACCCCCATTACTTTTGCAAAAGGAGCATTTTGTGTTTGACACTTATTCCCCCCGACCACTCCTTAGGGGGGCTCCCATACAAATTTTATGGTTTTTGTTTATTTATTCCATACACCTGAGCATATGACCTTAAAGAGAGTGCCGGAGAGGGTTAATATGTATGAACGACCCCCATTACTTTTGCAAAAGGAATATTTTTGCCTTTCACACCTATTCCCTCCGACCACTCCTTAGGAGGGCTCCCATACAAATTTTATGGTTTTTGTATATTTATGCCATACACCTGAGCATATGACCTTTAAGAGAGTGCCGGAGAGGGTTAATATGTATGAACGACCCCCATTACTTTTGCAAAAGGAATATTTTTGCCTTTGACCCCTATTCCCTCCGACCACTCCTTAGGGGGGCTCCCATACAAATTTTATTGTGTTTGTGCCGGAAAGGGTTAATATGTATCACCGACCCCCATTACTTTTGCAAAAGGAACATTTTTGCCTTTAACACCTATTTCCTCCGGCCACTCCGTAGGCGGGCTCCCATACAAATTTTATGGTTTTTGTTTATTTATTCCATACACCTGAGCATATGACCTTTAAGAGAGTGCCGGAGAGGGTTAATATGTATGAACGACCCCCATTACTTTTGCAAAAGGAACATTTTTGCGTTTGATACCTATTCCCTCCGACCACTCCTTAGGGGGGCTCCCATATACATTTTATGGTTTTGTCGATAAAACCGGAAACTGTCGATAAATAGGTAGCAAGTTGAAGCAAACAAAAACATCAAATGTTGGCTTTATATTTCATGTAATTGTGTAAAATTTATATAAGTTAGAGAGTTCTAACATACATTTTTGTCGCATTGAGAATCCAGCAGACCAACAAGTGCTAACATCAACATTGTACGATCAGTACTTTAGGCCCACCAAAGGATCAAAAAGTGATATAAATACCGACACCTGATCACTATCAACCACCCTACTTACCTCCGAGAATGACGTATTCTACGTCAAAAACTTTATATCAATATCTTTGACCATTTTTTTGTAGTATTCTTTTAAAAAAACGCTTTCCGAATCGCTTGTGTATACATAAAAGTACCCTTAAGCTTTGGGCACAATTATTTACTTCAAATAAAGTATTAAAAAGTAAAGTATTTAAAAGTTCTTGGGGGAAGGGGGTAATTAGCCCCTTTACCCCTCCTTGTATCCGCGCTTGGCTTCAGCACACACTGTAAACGCGGCCTTATACAAAGATCATATAAAAATGTTCTTACTTTTTTAAACTCTTATTAGACAAAAATTCTTACTTGGGTCTCTCAATGTATTCACCCTAAAACAATGAGAGAATTAAAGGAAACAACAAGTTGCAATGCATTGAAATTTGTAAAAATATATTTAATTCATTTCATAATAGTTACAATAAAAAATATACAAGTTTTTGAAAATTTGTAGTGTTCATTTTAAAGACTAAGATTGAGAGTTTTTTTCTTTAATGTATGATAGTTAACAGTAACAGAGTAACAAAAACAAAAAATATAGTTTTGCATGAGCTGCTGGATTTAAACACTAAATAAACAAAAACAAAAAAAAGAGCAAAATTTCGTGTTAGTTTGTTAGTTAAACAAGTGCAGATAAATTTGTATGGTTATATAAATAAATCTAAAACAAATAAACAGTTAATTTTTCTAAATAAAAGTCAACAATAAAACAAGCTACAAATAGTTACACATTTTTTGTTTTATATTCTAAACAAACATTTTAAAATAACTGTTACAACCTTAGATTAGATCAATAATATTACACTTAAATGTATATATTTATTAACTTGGTGGTTTGCATGTTTTTGTTGTCATTGATATTGTTTAACAACATTTTGAAAGTAATTTTCTTATTATATATATATAAATATGTATGTTTATCAATATGTTATTTGTTATTTTTATGTTATTTTTTTTATTTTGAACTGAGACACGTTGAAAGAGGTATCTTTGTATGTATTGTATGCATGAGAAGATATTTTTGTTAATTATTGTATGATTATGATTAATATTCAATTTTAATTATATTGAACAAGAAGAAGCATTTTCTATAAACATTCAGCTAATAAGTTTTTTTTTTATTTTAATACATTTAGCTACAGAATTCAATTTTTTTAACATTATGTAATGTACATATATGCAATAAAATATTATTAATGTACGTATGAGTTCAAAATTAGTGTAAAAACTATATCAAGAAACTTCAAATTTTATTACTACCAAAAGTACTTTCCTACTGTTTTCGACAAACAACAAATAACGAAGACGACAAAGAAAAAATGTACCAGGAAGATCTGCAAACTGAGAATGCTTTGGAAATCGTTGCCTTTTCAAGCTATTTAAAAGAAAACCTCTTAATTTGAATTGGCTACAAATTAAATTCCTACAAAATAACTACATTTTTTAGATACCCATGTCCTACAAAAGAATGCGTTGTAAAAAGTACAGTCAATTATAGATTGTGTAAGACAGCGTTGTCTCGAGATTCGTTGAGTTTCCTCGAGCAACTCAGAACTACTCAGTCCATTAGTAAATAATTTTTAGTATTAATTTTTCTACATCTACAGCTTCCGAGTATAAGCTTTGAAAGAGTTGAAAATCAAGTGACAAAACGTGCCTGCAATAGAGTCTGCAAAAAAAAAATCACTCGTCCCGGAGATAATCTGGCGTTAAAAGAGAATTCAGTTATTCTTCCTTACACCATTCGAGATCAACTTTCAAAACTACAAGAAACTGACCAGAAATATTTACAAACCAAGGTTGCCAGTTATGTGGGAAAAACCCCATTCGTGGTAATTTTTAATTGCCCTTGGGATTTTTTTTGTTGGGAATTCCCATGATATTTTTTAATTCAGCGTGGTATTTTTTAATTAGCGTGGAAATTTAGTGTGGTATTTTTTAATTACCGTGGGATTTGGGAATTTTTTTCTTAAAATAATTTTTTTTCCACATTTATTAAGCGAAAACTTCATATGAAATCATTGCCATTATACGCATCAAACGCTCTGTTTACACCACGAGTTTATGTCGCAAGTTATGTATGTAAAATACCTTAAATTTTTGTTGCATATGGGATTTATTGTAGTATTTTTTAAAGCGTATAGGATTTTTTTTTTGGGATTTTTAAATGCAAATGGGGTTTTAGGTGGTATTTTTAAAAGGCGTGGTATTTTTGTGGTAATTGTTAATGATTGTGGGATTTTTTGTGGTATTTTTTAATATTGGTGGGAATTTTATTGTTTACTTTTGCCGTGGTAGTTTTGGTGGCATTTAATTTATGGTACTGTGGGAAAAAGGTAATTTCCGTGGGAATTGTTCCGAATTTTTACTGGCAACCTTGGTACAAACTGCGGCGACTGAGTAATAAGATAATCAAATGATGTCAATTCAACACAGAGCTTGAAGTGTTTGAATAGGCAAATTTGATGAAAGCACCTTTATGAGAAGAGGTACAGAATGTGATAGATTTGTTGATTATACAAGGATTTATTACCAGCTGTCAAGATGCAAAAGTCGTCGACTAGTTTTTGCTTACTTGCAGCTTTACGACGGACTAAAAAATTACTTGCTGGAATGCTGAGAATGTTACTGCTGAAACCTTTGGGTGGAATTATTTCAGCACATCCGAGCCAACAATATCCACCTTACGAACTTTTCTATAATAATTGAGTACATTATGTGTCTGGAAGTAACGTACCTATTGAAAGAGGTTTTTCTCATTTAAATGGACATTAAAATTAGTACTTCATTTAACTGACCTCGCCGTTGTAAACAACGGGATGGAACACAGAGAAGACTGTAATGCCGAAAATGTTTCAAAGAAATCAATTAAAGATTTGCTTCATTTTAGAATATGGATATCTCAGAAGCCCTTCTAGCAAGCCTTAAGGGGTCAAGAGATGCCCTTGACACTTCGTCTGATTGATACATAGATTTAGATTTTGTTCTCACCGGAAAATGTGCTATTTTGCCTAGACAAAGCAAGAGGTTTAATTAAACTGGTCATTTGCCAGTGGCCGATAAACTTAATAGTATGACATACGCGACGTGCGTATGTGTCGCATGAAAGAATGTTCGAGCTGAACACGCACGCAAGATGCGAAAAGTGAAGTGCACGTCTCTGCATTTCTTCAGGAAAGACTTATTTGAAATCATTTCACTTGGCTTAATTAATTATGCGGGTCCTGTTCTAAGTGTCCGTTGGGTGATATCTCAGAATTGTGATACATTTTCCTATTTCCATTCCAAATTCTAACAAGTCTTAAGAGTCCCGATATTGAAAGGGTAAAGAGACACTTATGTCCCAGCAAACACGAGTCAAAGGTATGGGAATTTTTTTTTTCAAATTTGATTTCTAAAGTGATTTTCAAATCGAAAATTAATGTTGGAATTAATATTTGAGTTTGATTTCAGGTTGATTTGAGAATAAATGTTTTTCTGAATAGTTGGAAAATCACATTTGAAACAGGTTTGAGACCAACGTTTGATATCAGTTTGAAAATAAACCTATTTCTCAATTTGAGAATAAAGTCCCCTTTTTGTTGAGAATGCTATCATTCTCAAATCAGTCTCAAATCGATATCAAACGTTTGCCATTTGAGAAATACATTTGATATCAAATTATTCTCAAACCTCAATGTTTGCTGGGGTTAGTGGATATATCCTATAATCGGACCATTTTTGATGACTTAATTTATAATTTTAATATAGCCAATAAGAAAAGCTTTCACAGGTGACCACTTATGGGAATTTTCATTACTAGAATTTCCATTACATTTGACTAGTCTTTTAACACTTAAGTAGTGTTGTTGGTCTGTGGGACCACATCGATTTTTTATCTATTAATCGATTGAAAAATTAAATAAAATAAGTTCATACCGCCATGAAAAATTGCATTTCCTCTTTTTATTGTAAAGTTAAGTGACTAGTTTAAACTTGAAAAACATAAAAAAAATAACTGGTCATTTCAGCCCTTGAAAGGACTTTGACTTAGCTTCTTATGATCAATTGTGTTGTGCGTGTTATTAAGTTTGTACACAATTGACCGAGAACCGGACCTACAGGTTTAACGCCGAATCCGAACGGCGATGAACGGAATAGGTTCTTGTTCTCAAGAAGCTTCACATGACATTTTGATTTCTCTCTGAGGTTTGCCATTGTCTGCAGAGAGGTGGCGGCCGTACAGAAAAAGTATTTTAATTCAAATTTTTTACTGAAGTTGAGATCTTAAGCATTTTGAATTAAAATTTTTCAATTGATCCCACAGTGCTGCGCCTAGAACGATCTAGTTGGACAGAAGAGAAATTAGTTTAATGGAAACATGTACCCTGTTTCGAGAATAAAGACCCACTAAAGACCCACCTCGTTTGTCAAGTGGATACCGTGCTCGACTGATACCTCAGGGATCCCAGTTTCGAATCCCGGTCAGGTCATGGTCCTTCAATTTAACCTTTCCACATTTCTTTACTCATTTCTAATCAACTGAAATTGAAAATTCATCAACATTTACAACTGAGGTAGAGGCTTAACGCTTGCCTCAGATGCGAATTCACATGTTTCTACGGCTTAGAACATCCTACACATATTACACTTGATTGCCCCTTACTTCCCACTCAACTATCACTCCACTTCGAACCAAGGCAGACTTGACAGTAGGCTTCAAAGCTAAAAAAAAGCCCAGGAAAGTCCCTTATAAATACGAAAGCCTTGTGCTGATTCGGAAAGAGAATGATAGTCAGTTGGTGAGTGGAAAGATGGAGTTATCTCGGTGAACATTTGTTTAAAATTTGTACAAAGCAAAACTGTCGGGTGAACACGCTTGCAGGAAGATTGTTTCACAATTGACTGTACGACTGAAGAACTGGAAACTGAGATTATCTCAATAATGCGTGGTTATACTTAGCATCAAGGCAAAGGGTGAGAGCGAGTGCCCATAATTGGCAAATTGAGTTGATGATGATGAAGTTGATACAAAATCTGAAAGCGATGAGAAAGCGAAAATTGATAAAATGTAAAGCCGATGAAGTTATTGTTACACTAAGGGAAAAAATATTAAATTTATCCAAAAACTTTTTTAATTTATCCAAAACGCGAGTCAATTTTGCACCAATAACGCAATTGCATAAATCGACTACTAAAATATTTAAAATTTGTTTAAATACTTTTTTAATTAAATAAAATATTTTAATATTAAAACAGAATTAATAAAAAATATATTAAAATTATGCACGAATTTTTTAAATATCTTTCAAATATTTACTATTTCAAAATAAAACTATCGCATTTAAAGAAAATTTATATAAAAATATTGAAATTAAAAAAACAACATATTTAAATATTTCTCACGAGCTGCGTCCTCAAATGCCATTTGGCGTATATTTTATTTTCTTCTTTACTTTTTCTGTCTCTAATTTATACTAATTTTGACAGTTGGTGCAATATTATGGCAACAAATGTCAAAAAATAGTATAAATTAGAGAAGTAAAAAGTTATAAAGAAAATAAAAAGCAAAATATGCGGGCAAATGACAATCAGTGCAAAACATTCGTGAGAAAATCCGATTGTCACTCTGCGATCATGAGATCATGCGATCACCCATCAAACTCACAAATCATCTTTGCCAAACATCCAGCGTATATTACCCTTGCAACAAAAACTAAATGAGAACTATAAGAAACCTGCAACTGCAAGAAATAAACTGCAGGAACAGAGTGCGATTCTGTTGCTTGTGTAATATGAAATATTTTCATCCCCTGTCAACTACATCGCACGTGGTTTAATTAGCTCCAGAAGTTTCAAATATGATCATGTGTTCAAAATTGGTTGCTGTCCAAATAAAAATCTATGCTGTGAGGTTGAGGACTCTTTAGGTATTCGTATGAAAAGGATCAATAAGATATTTCATGATCATTTGGCCTTAAAAAAGATTTGATCGCGTTGCATTCCACGTAATCTGAGAAATGATAAAAAAAAGACTCGTGTCGATTGATGCAAGAAATTGTTGAAGAAACACGATCAAGGTGCACCAAAAGGTGTTTATAACATCTATACGGATGACGAATTATCGATTTATGCGTATGAGTCCGAAACGAAACAGAAATCGACTGTATGGGTCTTCTAAAACGAGCTAAATCCAAAAAATGTTGTTCAAGGAAGAAACCCATCGAAGCAAATGATTGCTTGTTTCTTCGGTATTACCCATGAACCAAGAAATAAAGACGTTCAAAGAAGAGAGCCGCCATATTGTAAACAAAACAGAGCTGATAGGTCTGACGTCATCGGTCACAAATTCTTTTGTTTACGTGCAGCTAGTGGATGTTAAAAATTATTTCTTGAAGTTTTAAGAATTATTAGTGTTTATAATTCAGTAATTTTTTGTGTTTTTTTGTAAAAATGAAGTGTGCTGTAGCGACGTGCAATAATTGCAACAGCAAAAAAAAAATTACTTTAAATTTCGTAACTGCATGCAAATATAAACAAACAAAGAAAATTTTATAATTTTCCACTTTTATCTAAGTTTTCACATGTTTTGCATGAAAAACGTATGCAATATAGCTTGTTTTGTGACCGATGACGTCGCTTGAAAAAAATATTTTTTTCTCGCTCTGCTGATTGCTGGATCTCTTGTTGGTTCATGGGTATTACCGGTCAACTGGCGATAGAGGCATTAGAGCAAAGTAGGACGGTCAATTCCAAATGGTTCACGAACATTTCTTTGCCACAAGTTATCGGAGAAATTCGGAAAAAGTCGAAGAAGAGGCGAATTTTAAAATGTGTGTAAAAGCGAGGTGAGTCTCTCACACATCTGCTCAGACTTTTATGACCAGCCAAAAAAATCAAATTGATGGGTCATCCGACGTACAGCCCTGATTTGACACTCAATGACTTGTTTTTATTCCTGGAAATAAAAAAAATGTACGTTGTTAACGATTTTCGACATCCGAATCAGCGGTTGTTACATTCAAAACGTTTCTTTTGTAGTTACCTCAATAGAAGTGGAAAAAGTGTTTGCAAAATTGGTTCAAACACATGCAAAAGTGTATTGATCGGCAAGGAGAATATTTTGAAAAACAATAAAACTAATTTTGATCATACATATTTCTTTTTCATTATTAGGCTAGAAATATAAATAGCAACCCTCGTATCATGGCTTCTATGGCGATTGAAAACTTTAACGTAAGAATTGGTGAAACTTATGAAACAGACTTTTGCCATGTCTACACAGAGAGCTTAGTTTGAGTTTCCAGTACATAGTTGAGTTTTGCCATTGAACGCAAAATAAACTATTGAGTTCCTCAGTACAATTATGCAGGATGAAACTCAACTAAACTCAACTTTCCTTCTGTGTTAAAATGTGTTAAAACTGTGTTAAAACTCAATTTGAGAAATATCTAAAAGTATGCTAATATTCAGATACAACTTTTTAGATGACAAGGTACGTTGAACAATTTTGTGGTGAGAAATGTCAAACCCAGCTGTTTTAATATTGTGCAATTTACTATTTGCAAAAAATTAACAAAAAAGCGAAGAAAAGAACTTAGGCCAGGGCCGAAGATAAGGTCTTCATTTCATTATGGGCCGATAAGAATTCCGATTTGCGCAGCGCAAGGAACAACTCGCATGTGTACGAAGAGATGGCTGCAGTCTTGGCCTCAAGTGGAATTGGTGTTACGGTGGTGGATGTGCCGAAAAAAACACCAGAACATAAAAGTTAACAAAGAAATGTCATGCTGAATACAATTCCGTTTAGGCAACTCTGTTTGAACAGCTGTGGTTGAACTCAAACTAAACTCAAATTAAACTCAAACTTAACTGTCTGTGTAGACATGGCATTAAGCTGTAATTGCTTGCTTATCGAAAACTTTTTTCCATCAAAGCAGCATTTTTAGCAACATTTGCTCTGCGTAACTTTCATGTGAAACTTCCAACTTGTCCTCTTGATCTTCGAATTTCTTTGCGCATCTTGTTATTTAACAAATGCTTGTTATGCGTAATGTTAAAATTTTAAAATTTATGAAACTTTTAACATTTCAACTCAAAATATAATTAGAAGTTTTTGGAGAAAAAAAAAACGAATTTTAAATGCTTTGATGTAAGTAGTACGTACTTTTTTTGACATGTTATTGCGAACATTTTTAAATTTTCGCCTAATGCTATGCTATGCTGTTCAGATGTATTTGGGACATTTTTTTGGCTTAAATTTTGTTTTCGTGTTTTCTTTTCTTTTTTTTTTGTTTTTGTTTTTTTTTTTGTGTACATAAGTTAATCCTATATTAGTGAGATGAATTTAAATGTTAATTATTTTAAATTTTTAATTATATTTTAAGCGTGATGCATATAATTTTGCTACTATTTTTCTGATGTTTTTCTTCCATTTTTCTGATGTTTTTCTTCCATTTTGCCTAAAGTTATTTTAAATTTGCTTAATTAAATTAGATGTTATTTTTGTTTTCCTGTTGTTTTTCTGCTTAAAGTTTTCCATCGTATTGTGTCTTAACAAAATAAGTGACTAGATTTCCTTTGCCCTTGACATAGGTCAGACCACGACACTCGCAGTCATAGCCGGCAGCTAGCAGAATTTTTGCTGTCTGTTCCGTTGTCTGAAAAACGGCGGCAAGTATGTAAACAAAGTTAAAGAAGAAGAGAGAACGAGAGAGAGAGAGAGAGAAGGAGAGAAAAAAAAAAACAAAAATAATTAGTTTATAAGCACTAAAATGTCAAAAATGTGTATAAATTAAAAATGAAACCTAGCGGTAAATGGGCTCGAATAACAATGGACAAACTTATTAATACGCCTGGCTATGAAAACAAGACTTAGTGCTGAAAAAACATGTTTCAATTTGCATTGTCATTAAATTATCTTTTAATTTTTTTTTTTTTTTTGTTTTTTCTTTCATCAGCTTGTTACCATTTAGCTGGCGGCTGAGCCATATTAAATGTTTTGGACAGCTTATATCGCTGAACAAATTAATTCTTGTCCATTTTTTTTTGGAGTTTTTTTTTCTTTGCTACCAACCTGCAGACGTCCCATGACACCGCATGAGTCCATGCGCGAAGCTACATTCACTGTATTGCTCCAGATATCATATTGCGGCTTCTGTGCACCGATGACGCCCGCTATCACCGGTCCATGATTGAGACCAATGCGCATACGGAAACGTTGAAAGGACTCGCGATTAATTGAATCTAATATCCCCATCAAAGCTATCGCAAATTCCACCAGTATGATGACATTGTGCTCCTCGGTGCGTTTCTCATCCTGTGTGCGACAAAAAGAAAAAAAAAAGAAAAGAGAAAAAGTGTAGAAAATATAAAAGAAAGCAAAAAAGATTTATAGCGAGCAGTTAAAAAAATAATCCCAGTTCTTATAATCATGAGCATAAAAAAAGTTTTGCCTACATTATCGCTTTCCTGGCTACCAAGAAAGGCGCATAAGATACGAGTAATAAATGTGTTCATCCTCACGGACCCATTCTAGCTGAAAAGTTGGGATTTGATTTGGGTTTTTTTTTTTTTTTGTTTTTTGTGTTCTTTAAGAACTTTCTGACTTAATCCAATCGCTGGAATTAGATTTATTAACATTGTTTGTCGGTGGCCTCAGAAAAAAGTTTCGCCTTGCAACAAACATCTAGCGAGATGCAGAGAGTTTAAAGAACAGGAGGAGAGGAGCAGGTATTGCTTTAAATTTGAAAAATATGATAGCGGTTTTAAGCCTAGAGAATTGCCTAAATTATCAGGGTGACAAATTTGTTGGTTTGAATTTATTGCCCTTTTCTTTTTCAGACCATTTTCAGACGGAACTTATTGATGATAGTTTTTTATACATAAGAGACATACCTTTGTTAACACACTTTGCAAAGATTGGAAATAGGGGTCTATTTAGGTTCATAGAAATAACTAAATAACCAAAATGAAGTATAAACGATTGCCCAAATATTTTGGGAGAGTTCAGCTGATTTAAAACCATCGAACTTTTTTTTTTGGGCTTTACGATATACCGTGCTTATGTGTCGGAACCTCAAGCTTTAGACCACTTAAAGAAAACATTCGATAAGTTATGGATAAAAGAGGTACCGCCGGAATTGTGTCGGAAATTATATCAAAAGGACCGACCATGGCAATAGATTTCGAGTCAGCCATTTACATAGTACTCTCATATGTTTGGGAGCACGGTTTTTTGCTCATAAAATGAAAACCAAGAAAATATTTTTAAAATTATTTTTGTTATTTATTAAGTCATTCAATAGCTACAAATTGTAGAATAACTTATTCGGAATGGCCACCATTTGCTTTCCAGTACGAGTGAAGTTGATCCGGCCAGTCATTGATCGTAGCACGACATGCATAGGAAAATTCTCCACTGCTCGGACTAGAGTGCGATATAGAGACTCGATATTTGGGTGTCGAGTAGAGCATATCATACCCTCTAACATGGACCACAATTTTTAATCCAATGAAATGAAGTCCGGTACATTGCTTTTAAGCCTCTCTTGAGTCAATTTAGCCTTATGGGCCGCAGCAGAATCTTGTTGAAACGGCTTGATTTGGAATAATGTCGTGTTAAGAGGCTTCACAACCAATTCCAAAATATCGGATTCATACTCATTCGCCGAAGTTCTGACTCCTTTTTCACAAAAATGGAGCTTGATGACTTCATCATAGGCGACTCCCCACCAAACCATCACAGAAGCTGGGTGGTGACTTCTCTGAACTTTCGAAACAAGTTCTGCTGCATCTGTTCTGTCCATCATTCTGTTTATTAAACCATTCCTCTACGGCCAAAATTTTTTCGTCAGTAAACAGAATTCGTCTATGGGCATTAGCCGCGTGCTTGAGAAGTAACGCTTTCGATTTTCGCTTACGTTGTTCCTTTAACGCTATCGTGCGAAGGTGCCCGGTGTGTCTTTTGTATGCTTTAAACCCCAAGTCATATTTAAGAATGCTAGAGATCGATTGCGCCGAGATATTCTTCTCCCGCGACAAGATTTTCTGCTTTCGCAGCGGTTTTAGCTTGATTCGAGACTTCACCGGACGGCCGTTTTTTGGACGGTCGATTATTCCACCAGCATCCTCAAACAACTTCACAGTACGATACACAAAATTATGAGTGACTCCGAGTGGTCATAAGGTCCGAAAGATATCGCCTCTTTCCATGGCACATTTTTTTAGACAAACTATAACAATAGGGTAATGTCTCGGTTTGTGGACACCGCAATCTATTTTTTGACAGTTGACAGATGCGGCAAAACTGATTGATGTCAAAATTGTAGATTGACAGCACACATAATCTGAGCAAATACTAAAACGTAAACGCGCATATGGTTTCTTGTTGCGAGCAAACAAAAAAATCGTGAACATTTTGAAGCGTATCTAATATTTTTCATTTCCCAAGTGCGATAAATTGAAGCAAAACATCGGAAAGAGGTAAGTGATGCAGTGCTTTGTGATGCAGTATATTTAGTGTAATTTGTGATGTGATATCAATTTCTAGTGAAATGTTTGTGTTGTGTTAATTTGCTGAACAAAAGAAAAATGGCTACCATTTCCAGTTATGGATACCTTCATGTACCCGGTTGTGGACACCCTTATTGTTTGCGTTTAAAGCGGGTGTTTGGACAGAAAACTGTCAAATATTGTTGTTTATGTTAACGTTACAAATTTTAACAGTGTTTTTATGAGTTTTTGCATATATATTTTTAGCCATGTCGACACCGAAAAATCGGCCGTTTTAACAGGAATCAATTTTAATGCGCTGGTCGATGCTATTAAGCGCTGTTTAAAAGACAAGCAGTCTATCAAATCGACTGCCAAGTTATATGGCCTTACTCGAACCACTTTGATCCGGTATTTGGAGAAGTCGAAGCAAAATTTGATGACCTTTCTTCCGTTGAAGGTAGGGTTTTGTTGAAATTCGTTGTTGAAAACTCCATCAAACATGGTATGTTTATTTTACTTCACACAATAAGCGTAAACATTTTTTACGCTCGCTTGCGACATTCCTTAACTAATTAAAATACCTAACTATTATTTTTTTTTAATTTATAAATGCATTTTACTGCATATATTTAAGATTTTAAGCGATTTTACTAGGGTGTCCACAACCGGGTACAAAAATTTGTTAGACTAAAAATTATCACTTCACAAAATTGATGATAAAATTTTCCTAAATAAAAAAATAAAAAAAGTTATCTGAGGTCTCTAGCTTTCCATTGGTGTAAGTACTACTGCATAATATTGACTTGAAAAAAAGTTATGAGCGAAAAACGCAAGTGTGTCCACAACCGGAGACACTTCCCTACGATTTTCAAATTAGCTCCATTCCATGATTATAATTTATAAACAACTGCCACCGAAAACTATTGCGCAAAAAAGAATCATAAATGCTAAATGTCAAATAGGCGTCAAAATGAAGCGAGTGTATTCAATAGTTCACCCACAGTGAGCACGTTCAGTCGTGGACCAAAATATAAGAGAGTACTACGTATATTACATAGTTTCTCACCGATAAAGGTAAAGGTTTAAGCTTAATAAAAAAGCTTGCATCCTGTACTTGATGCAAGGCCTGTGCAAAAATTGAAATTCTGGAGATGCCATAACAAAAATTGCATAAAAAAATATATAAAATGTACAATTTTGCTTATATTTTTTTCGCAGATATACATATATATCTTAAGGGTCGCCCATAAACCACGTAGTCAATTTT
Source organism: Pherbina coryleti (assembly GCA_943735915.1). Lineage (NCBI taxonomy): Eukaryota > Metazoa > Arthropoda > Insecta > Diptera > Sciomyzidae > Pherbina > Pherbina coryleti. The sequence goes on from OX030952.1 coordinate 29,078,825, forward strand.
CGTATTTGTTTTTAAGGGTTTTTTTTTGTTTTTCATTTCAGATGAACCAGTCCAGAGATTTCGAGCTCACCGCAAGGCAATTTTATAAATAATTTTTTTTGCAAATAAAAACCATGAAAGTACCCTCTGGGAAATAGAAAAATTCCCAGATATAAACAGAAAACATTCTATGGATTGTAGGAAGCATTCACTTTCGTTGGATACTCCATTGTTTTTTTTACATACTATAACATTAGAGGGAAACATTTATCTCCGCTGTGTTAAAAATGAATATTCCTCTGAATGTTCCTCTCCGTTGGATTGAAATAAATTTGAAAACATTTCTCTCCGCTGTTATAATTATAATTAATGTGGAAACAATACCCGTTTCTTAAGGAAGTGGTTTGGCAACAACATCAATTCAATACTACTTATAAGTTTCCAAAAGATGCGATTAGGAATGTTTCCCCATCACATTAATTGCTACTATTTTCACGTGTATTCTTAAGGAAGCGGTTTGAAAAAACATCAATCAATTCAAAAACAGGTCAATTCAAAACTACTCATACGTTTCCAAAGCATACGATGAGGAATGTTTTGTCATCACTTCCATATGGAGAGTCTTCTAATATTTCCTTGAGGTTTAAATGAAAAGTTACTACAATATGTAAAATTTTTACGTTAGTAAATGAAAACTTTTTTTCAGGAAAAATACTTGAAAAATTGATTTTTTTTTTTTTGGTCTGCTCCCATTTATTTATTTCACCTCCAGTTGCTAACTATTACTAGCCCAGAAATGACCAACTATCGACTAACCAATAACTATATTTGCTACATTTGTAAAAGGTTTGTTAAAAAATGAACTTACCGCAAAGTTGCGCATCTGCTGCATTGCAAAAACGATATAACTTTCAATTTTATGTGTCATGTTCGAGGTAAATAAAAACTTACCGTTGCACCATCTTCCTTGCCGGGCCTCAAGCCGGATGCGCACATATATGTACTCGCAATAGTTTTTATTTTTTCGATGCCACTGAATTTGGGTTTCAACAATAACTGGAATAATAAATTAAATAAATTTTTTAGTTTTATACTTTTTTAATTAAAAAAACAAAAAATTATATAATAAAGGACTTTGACCGAATATCTTGTGATCAAATTGTGTTGTGCGTGTTATAAAATGTTTGAATGCGTGAAGAAATGATCGAGAACTGGACCGACTCGTTTTATGCCGACTCCGAACGCCTAATGTGCATGTTCTCAAGAAGCTTTATATGTCATTATTTACTCTGGGTTTGGCCATTGTCTGCAGATAGGTGACGACCGATCATAAAAAGTAATTTCAAACAAAGAACAAATCATTATATGTTAAATTGTGTTTAACTTGTAGGGACTTAAGGGAATAAAAACCCAAAGCCTATTAAAATAAAATGTCGATTATCCATTAGGGCGTATCGAATTACAATTTTTTTTCGAATTTCACATTCTAAGAGGTCTCAAAAGTTGCATGGGGTTGTCAAGATCATCCAAAAAAAATTTTAAGGAAAAAAAAGGATGTCTTCCTGCCCCGCAAGGACAAAGTTGTTTTTTGAGGAAAACATTGAAAAATAACGACCTTACAATGCTTTGACTTTTATAAATAAAACTACGTAAAAAAAAAAATACTTCCTAACATGAAATTTAACAATTTCATCTAAAAAATATCAAAATAGAAAATAAAATTGTGGCTTTAAGCTGGAATTTTAAAATAATACTTTTAGACAGAGTGTTGTTAAGAAATATTTGAAAAATCCAAATTGAGCAAAGTTTCTTCGGTACCATTTCTGGTACCCGAGATATAAAATCTTATATTCTTTTTTTTTGAAAAAGTTACAAAATTTCATTGAAGTATACATTTCTCACAAATAGGAAAATGCATATGCAAAAATTATGCTAATTATTAATTCGGCAACTTTAAGGAATACGTTAACAGTATAATCAATACCACCAAAATTTAGACTATTACGTAACAATCAAAAGTACTGTGTTATCTGGATTACAACTTTAGCTTCGTATATCCTTTACACAGGACACTGTGGATAAAAATCGTGAGTGGCATCGTGTTCACCAATATATTGTTAGTTTAAGCCTATACTTACTTTTGCTTTAAGACATACGTAGTTTTTTTTATAAAAGTCAAAGCATTGTAAGGTCGTTATTTTTTACTGTTTTCCTCAAAAAACAACTTTGTCCGTGCGGGGCAGGAAGACATCCTTTTTTGTTTCTTAAAAGTTTTTTAGGGTGATCTGGACAACCCCATGCAACTTTTAAGACCTCTTAGAATACGATCTAAATTTTTTGATACGCCCTATTATCCATGTCTCTTGTGTATTATTTGGCAGAAGCACTCCTTTAAACTCCCTTGAATGTATCATGGACACACAAGTTAAGGTAACAGCGTATCTTTAACCTTGTCCTTCTTCTTGTCCCTATCCTTTTCTTTGCTCCCAAACTTGTCCTCATCCTTATTATAACTCTTATAAAGGGTTTTCCATTAAGGACTTGACAATTTTTTTTTTTTTTAAATAAAACGCAAACCATTTGAGATATTTCAAAAAGTTTATTATTGACTTGAAGTACAATCAAAACATTTACGAATGGAACTCGTCTTCGTTCATATGGCCACTGCAGTCATGTATGCAACGGTCGATACGTTGGACACAATTTTCGATGACTCGGCCACACATTTCGGCTGAAACGGCCGCTATTTAGAGTTCAATGTTGGCTCTGAGCTCTTCCAACGTCGTCGGCTTGTTGGCATAGATCAATGACTTGACGTAGCCCCAAAGAAAATAGTCTAGAGGCGCTAAATCGCACGAACGCGGCGGTCAATCGATTGGCCCATTTCTTGACTGGCCCAGTTTTCAATAAATCGATTGTAACGTGTGCTGTGTGGCTTGTGGCACCGTCCTGTTGGAACTACATGTCGACCAAGTCCATATCTTCCAATTTGGGCCAAAAATAATCGGTAATCATGGCGCGATAGCGATGGCCATTCACAGTAACGTTACGATCGTTATTGTCGACGAACAAATATGGTCCAATGACGCCACCAGCATGCAAACAGCACCAAACAGTTATTTTTTGTGGATGAAGTGGTGATTCATGAAGCACATGTGGATTTTCAACCGACCAATAAAGCATATTTTGCTTATTGACGGACCCATTGAGCCAAAAATGAGCTTCGTCACTGAAGATGATTTTGCCATGAAATTCATCATCTTGGCGCATCTTTTCCAGAGCCCAATCGGAGAACGTACGTTGCTTCAAATGATCCATCGGCTTCAATTCTTGAGTCATCTTAATCTTGTATGGGTGTATACCAAGATCCTTACAAAAACTTCGCCATGAAGTGGTCTGGGCGATGCCCAATTCTTGAGAACGCCGTAGAATTGACTGTTTTGTATCGTTTGCTACGGATGCCTGAACGGCAGCGATATTTTCGACACTTCGACTAACCCGTTGTCTCACTGGCACGGAAACATCACACAACGAATATGTAGACTCAAATTTTTGCACTGACTCTGAATTTCGGTGGTAAATTTTTAACTTGCAGACGTTGTTCGTTCGTGTACTTTACTATGATGAAAATGTTGAGTTTATTTAATAAATTGACAGTGACAGTTCGATGATTAATTAAAGGGCGCGTTCAGCAATTTAATTCAAAGTTGTCAAGTCCCTATTGGAAAATCCTGTATTTGCCTAATAATTGTTCTACTTCTTGTCAAAAATTGTTGTCCTAAATCTTGTCCTTACTGTGTAAAAATCCTTCCCCTATTACTTGTCTCATTTCTTGTTCTAATTCTATTTCCAATCTTATTCTAAATATAGTTTTAGGTGTGTCTATAGCTTAATCCTTGTCCCAATTCTTGTTATAGCCGTTTTCCTAACTAACTAACTTACTTACTTTGTCTGGCGCTTACAACCTTTGATCGGTTTTGACCTCGTATAAGAAATTACGTCAGCCTTTTTCTGTTTTGCGCCTGCTGGCACCAGTTGGAAACACCAAGCGTTATCAGGTTGCCCAATACTTGATCCTTTACGAAGATGTGGATGATCTACCAGCGGAGCTGCTCGATTTTAATGCGTTTAACTATGTCAATGTCAGTATGCAGCTCACACAGCTCGTGGTTTCATTGAATTCGGTACTTGCCATTGACGCAGATTGGACCGAAGACTCAAATCAACAGCTTGTATGATCTTCTCCATCATTATGTTGAAAAAGTCGCACGATAGGAAATCGCCTTGTCTGAAACCTCATTTTGTATCGAATGGAGAGGTGAGTTCCTTCCCAATTTTGGCTGTTCTACTGGTGTTGCTTGGTGTCATTCTGCAAAAACATATGAGCTTTGCAGGAAAACCAAAGTCAGACATAATGAAGTATAAGTGATTCCTTATTGGACTGTCGAAGGGGGCTTTATAGTCGACAAAAAGATGGTGCGTGTCGATTTGTTTCTCTAGGGTCTTTTCCAAGATTTATCGCATCGTAAATATCTGGTCGATAGTGGTTTTTCTTCTTTTCCAACGTGTTCCTTTTCCTGATTCATGTCTTAAATCTTGTCCTATTCCTTGTCCAATTGCGTGCTCTAATCTTTGTCCTGCTTCTTATCTTATTACTGGTCCTAGCCAATCTCCAAATCCCAACCCTTACGCTTACTTTAAGGTTACTTTAAGAGGCTCTGAGAGGCATCATGACACCATAAATTTTTTGTATATTTACTGTGTCATTGTCACTGTATACAATAAACGTAGCGAAAATAGTCACAGAGTTATTATTCCATGCAACGTTTTTTCATTGTTGTTGCATGTTTACTGCTATTTTTAATAGTTTACTAAATTTTGTTAATTTTCTTTAAGAGTCCAAAGAACCATTTTTTGCTGTCGTAAAATAAAATTTTTCGTAGCACTTCTACTCAACTAGTAATAATTGCATGCAACAATTTTGCATTTTTGTTGCATAAACTGATACATACCTGGTGAGGTCATTATTTTTTGTCCTAAAGCCAAGAATTAATTCTTAATTTCTGATTTATAGCTGTTCCATGATTGATGCATTTTCGATCTAAGATCGGCTCTCTCTGCGACCTTATGACGTCATGAATTTTTTGTCATCAGGTCTAAGAAGCGGCCTTTACTGCCGTACATATTTTAATCCGTAGCACCTTTACTTACATAGCGCGTTATAATTCCAAGTAATAAATTTGGAGTGTTGCTTAAGCAGCTCCTTCCGCGTCCCGATGACGTCGTTAATTTTTTTTTATTTTTGTCATAAAGGCAAAGAATTAACCTTTACTGACGTGACATTACTCTAAGCATAAAACCTAAACTCATTGAGTAACAATTTCATGCAACGTCAATGCATTTTCGAAAAAATCTTTTCTAAACTTTTTTGGAAACTTGCGAGGTAAAACGTAACGTTGTCACGTCAAAACGAACAGGAACCCAATTATTAGGACAACAGCTCCACTAATGTGCGATGTCCCAAAATTTGGGCAAATAAATAAAATTGTATTTCTACTCACCTTATCAAAGTCGCATATAATTTCGTTTAATAGACGAAGACATTCAAGGCCCTGCTTATTTACATCGGTCTCATCGTAGAATTCCTTATAGTTCGGTATGGAGGCAAACATGACGGCAACGCAGGAGTAACTCTCATGATACAGATCTGCGGAACGATCCTGATGCAGAAAATGTGTTGCTACGTGGGCGGGTAAAATATTCTCCAGCAGAATCTAAGAGACGTTTATATATAGTAGCAATAAAAATATATAAAGTAGTCACTTAAGAATGGATGCATACTTTATTGATACCACGCATTGTCTCCACTTCCTCTTGTTCCACCTTTAATTTTGCTTTCCAGAGAAAATCGGTACGTGCCACGTATTCACCTTGTCGATCGAGCGTATGCAAAACAAGCATGATGAGCAGCAACAAGAGGAAACCCTTTAGCTCCAAGGAAAGTCTAGGTCGGAATTCAAGTTTAAAATGAAAATTAAAGGAAATAAAAAATTAGCAAAAGTTTTTGTTGTTTTTTTTTTTTTGACAAACTCTTGACTTACTCGTTAGGTTCGTTAAGCAGATTGTACTGCATAAATAAGTCGCTGTACGTGAGCACCGTCACCTGACAAATGGATGCAAGCAACATGGTGAAAAATTTCAGAATAAATCCCGAACGTAAAAACGCAGAAATAGCCGCCATGCTAATGGCACAGCAATAAAGATAAACGGGTGCTATTTGTATTTGTGATATAGTTAGATGCAGTGGGGACGAGATTTCAGTGATGAAGGTTTCATTCGAAAGTGTTGATGGACTATTGTTGTAGTTGGCGTTGTTGGTGTTGATGTTGAGATCGACAATAGCATCGGTGGTAAAGTTTATCTGTCGGAAGAGATAAGAACAACAATTTGTTGTGTAACTAAATGTGAAACTTTATCAAATAAAATAGTCGCATAGCTAAATTTTTCGTTTAGTTATGCGACTAGAATTTTTGATATGTAATTTAATACTTGCCTGAGAAATAAAAAAAAAATTATAATGAAATACAATAAATAAAATAAAATCAATAAAATAAATAAAATAAATAAAATAAATAAAATAAATAAAATAAATAAAATAAATAAAATAAATAAAATAAATAAAATAAATAAAATAAACATAATAAATAAAATAAATAAAATAAATAAAATAAATAAAATAAATAAAATAAATAAAATAAATAAAATAAATAAAGTAAATAAAATAAATAAAATAAATAAAATAAATAAAATAAATAAAATAAATAAAATAAATAAAATAAATAAAATAAATAAAATAAATAAAATAAATAAAATAAATAAAATAAATAAAATAAATAAAATAAATAAAATAAATAAAATAAATAAAATAAATAAAATAAATAAAATAAATAAAATAAATAAAATAAATAAAATAAATAAAATAAATAAAATAAATAAAATAAATAAAATAAATAAAATAAATAAAATAAATAAAATAAATAAAATAAATAAAATAAATAAAATAAATAAAATAAATAAAATAAATAAAATAAATAAAATAAATAAAATAAATAAAATAAATAAAATAAATAAAATAAATAAAATAAATAAAATAAATAAAATAAATAAAATAAATAAAATAAATAAAATAAATAAAATAAATAAAATAAATAAAATAAATAAAATAAATAAAATAAATAAAATAAATAAAATAAATAAAATAAATAAAATAAATAAAATAAATAAAATAAATAAAATAAATAAAATAAATAAAATAAATAAAATAAATAAAATAAATAAAATAAATAAAATAAATAAAATAAATAAAATAAATGAAATAAATAAAATAAATAAAATAAATAAAATAAATAAAATAAATAAAATAAATAAAATAAATAAAATAAATAAAATAAATAAAATAAATAAAATAAATAAAATAAATAAAATAAATAAAATAAATAAAATAAATAAAATAAATAAAATAAATAAAATAAATAAAATAAATAAAATAAATAAAATAAATAAAATAAATAAAATAAATAAAATAAATAAAATAAATAAAATAAATAAAATAAATAAAATAAATAAAATAAATAAAATAAATAAAATAAATAAAATAAATAAAATAAATAAAATAAATAAAATAAATAAAATAAATAAAATAAATAAAATAAATAAAATAAATAAAATAAATAAAATAAATAAAATAAATAAAATAAATAAAATAAATAAAATAAATAAAATAAATAAAATAAATAAAATAAATAAAATAAATAAAATAAATAAAATAAATAAAATAAATAAAATAAATAAAATAAATAAAATAAATAAAATAAACAAAATAAATAAAATAAATAAAATAAATAAAATAAATAAAATAAATAAAATAAATAAAATAAATAAAATAAATAAAATAAATAAAATAAATAAAATAAATAAAATAAATAAAATAAATAAAATAAATGAAATAAATAAAATAAATAAAATAAATAAAATAAATAAAATAAATAAAATAAATAAAATAAATAAAATAAATAAAATAAATAAAATAAATAAAATAAATAAAATAAATAAAATAAATAAAATAAATAAAATAAATAAAATAAATAAAATAAATAAAATAAATAAAATAAATAAAATAAATAAAATAAATAAAATAAATAAAATAAATAAAATAAATAAAATAAATAAAATAAATAAAATAAATAAAATAAATAAAATAAATAAAATAAATAAAATAAATAAAATAAATAAAATAAATAAAATAAATAAAATAAATAAAATAAATAAAATAAATAAAATAAATAAAATAAATAAAATAAATAAAATAAATAAAATAAATAAAATAAATAAAATAAATAAAATAAATAAAATAAATAAAATAAATAAAATAAATAAAATAAATAAAATAAATAAAATAAATAAAATAAATAAAATAAATAAAATAAATAAAATAAATAAAATAAATAAAATAAATAAAATAAATAAAATAAATAAAATAAATAAAATAAATAAAATAAATAAAATAAATAAAATAAATAAAATAAATAAAATAAATAAAATAAATAAAATAAATAAAATAAATAAAATAAATAAAATAAATAAAATAAATAAAATAAATAAAATAAATAAAATAATTAAAATAAATAAAATAAATAAAATAAATAAAATAAAAAAATTATAAATTATAAATTTGTTATAAAGAAGTCCTCAGAAACGAATATTGCTGTCCCAAGGAACATGCGACTTAAAATTGCCACACGTTTATTTTTTCTTAAGTTAAAGCATGTTAAAAAAAACAAATATTATAAAACTAAAACTGTCGCAAGGTTGAAAATTACGGTCGCAAGGTTGACGGAGACGCATCATATACATTTTTTTTTTTAATTAAAAATTTGTAATTCAAAAACGTCGCAATCCTAAAAATTAATGACAGACTCAGGCCACTGAAGTAAATAACTTGAAAAATTATATCATAACAAAATATTTAAAAGTAAAAAGGAAAAAATTATTACCAAAAAATAATTTCGGGTGTTAAAAAGTCGCGTTTTCAAACATTAATGAAAATTCAAACTTATGCGAATGAAATGCGTTATATGGGAACTTTTATCAAAATGCCAATGCTTAAAAACCGAAAATTTCACAAAAATGTCTTATACTCAAATTTTTAAAACAAAACAGAAAAATATAACGAAGCATCAAAAAGCTGTAGAACCAAAATTAGTGTCGCAGACTTATGCGACTAAAAGATGTCATATGAAAACTGTTATCTCCATAGAATACATACTTAAAAACAAAAAAAAAAAAAAAAAAAAAAAAATACATCGTTAAAACCTCTCAACCTAATACCGATATCTTAAGGGTCATGGTACTAAAAAGTGACGCATGGAAATTCAATGAATTTAAGAAATGAATAAAAAAACACATATTTATATAAAAGACGCAAAAATAAAAAGTCGCAATGTCGAAAATATACGTCGCAACCTTTTTCAAATCACAAATCATAATTAAATATCAAAAAAAATTTAGTATCAAAAAGTCGCAGAGCAGAAATTTAATGACGCAAGGTCATGCGACTTAAATGCCTTACGTGGAAATTTTCGTCATAATACCAATTCTTATTTACCAGTATAAGGAAACAGCTGTAAAAATACCAAGAATTGCAATGGGGACAAAATTACTATAAAAAAGTCCCAGAGCTGAAAACTTCACACCCAAGCGTGATATACCTTCAAAATATCACATGAGACTTATAAACCACATTGCATAGTAAAAAATTGTATAAAACAAAAAGTGGCAAGTACCACAATGAATGTCCCAGACTTATTCGACTGAAACTCACAACATGAAATCTTTTATTAAACAACAATTAATCTTAATTTTGTATTTAAATTTTTACAGGATATTGCACAAAGAAATTTCTAAAGGTTTTGTCCCCAAAGTCATGCGACTCAAAAGGATAACGCATAAAATAAAAACTTCTTTACAAACGCATGCGATTTGAATTGTTTAGCAAGCAGCTCATATAACAGTCCCAGTATAAATGCCTACAAAGCCAACAAGTACCTATTTCAATCTTGCGACACAATCGTAGCGCTTAATATACATAAAAAAGTTTTTATATATTTTTTATCAAAACAATGCAATAGCTATAATAAAAATAAACACTTGCGACTACTTAATGCATCGTGTCGCATGTCTCTGCGACATTTTTGCAACGATATACAAATAAATTCACACTTACCACACTAAATACTGCGCAGGCGCTGATCAAGATATTGACAATGACGAACATTGCCAGACGCAAGTAACGACTGCTGGCCACCACTTGGCCTGGTCCATTACGATCCGTCGTCGTTGATGTCTCATCTGGTACTTGCCTGTTGCTCAAATACAAAAACAAGCCCAACGATAACACACTGGCAAGCAGTGAACCAATCAATGCGATGTTTCTGCAATAAACACGTAGCAAAAAATAAATCGAAAAATAAATATTAATGACTCTAGCGTCACTTACTGACGCAGCACAATAACTCATTAACTCAAAAGCAATCAAACGTTGACACAATTACTGCCACTTACAACTCAATTACAATCAGCTGCACGATAGCCAGCGACAGGAAGAGCACAAAGGAGCAGATCATATCGTAACGGAAGTGCGTATCGGGTTGGGCGCGATACATGACTTCACGTGGTGTGTTGCGGTACCACATGGTGAGCGGCCTTAGCTCGGTTGGTGGGCCAAAGAAATTGAAATTGAAGCACTTTCGCTCGGGAGGAAGTAGATTTGATTCAATCATGGCGATGCTCTGCAAGATGATGATACCAAATAAAAATAAAAGAAAAAAATGAGATGAGCAAAAAAGGCGATATAAAATGTAAGTATGCATGTATATATGTTTTTTATGAGCAGCATTCCCTAGTGACTGCATGTAAGGAAAAGCGTGTAAATGCAAACAGCAGACAGCACCGGGTAGAATGCCCAAAGTACGTGTCAAAATGATGATGATGATTAACTGTCATGATTATGAAAAAGAGAGGCAATTTCCAAAGCGGTAATGCTGCATAATTTCTTTAGTAAATTTGCCACCCTGACGATTGTCAGTGCTGGAAATCGCTGTGGGATTAACGTACGTTGATGCTTATTACAATGTTGACAAAGGCATTACTTTGTTTAACTTTAACATTGATAATCTCACAAAACTTTTTCACATTTTCCTAGAATTATTTGAATATAGGGAATAATATGGTAAAGACAAGAATTTATCTTATTTCTCAATCCTTATCTTGCACTAAATTCAGTAAAAGAAATATTTGGAGGAGAGTTTTCTTTAATTTTATATTTATTTATAGGGTTCAATCTCGAGAAATTTTCACTGTACTGAGATTTTTTTTTTAAGCTTTGTATCAAAGATTTCTGGTGGTATACCTATTTAGTCAAGTCAACTTTTGTTCAAAAATGGGGCGATAGACTAGTGGGAAAAGTTGGTGCAAGCAAGTGAAACATGTGTAGGATGTTCTTAGCGTGGCAGGTAGCCGTAGAAACGTTTGAACTATAATCTGAGCAAGCGTTATGCCTTTACCCCAGTCAATTCTAGTCATAGGGCAATTCCATGCACATACTTCTCTGCCATCAACTACAGCTCTAAGGTCATAAATATCGATAAATTAGAGTTGACAAGAAATAAGGAGAAAAGTGCAGAAAGGTTAAAGTGTAGGACCATGGCTTGGTCGTGCGTCGAAACTAGGATGGTAGTTAGTTCAAGAATGATAACTTAAAAAACGGCCCTTTATTAACCCCTTAAAATCACCTTTTAGCATATTTATATTACTAAAGGAGTGGGAGCAGAATCTTTATAAGATTGTAAGACTCTAAGACAGTGGTTCCCAAATTGTGTTCCAAAAATTAGGGGTTCCACGTAAATTTGTCACGTTTCATTAAAAAATTAATAATAATGGTATTTAATATATTCACATTTTCGTCGGAAAGTTTACATCACGGTTCGTATATGCTTCAAAATAACCAACTGGTAAGTTAAGCAAGTTTTCGTGCTTATTATATATGTTGCTCTGAGTTCTAATCAACAATGTTGCCTCTAACTTGTTGAATGTTTGGCTTACCGAGCGTTTTCACTGCCCGAACGAACGAAGAATTCATCGGGAACAAATCGTAGCGATGAGCTCTTCGTTCGGTCCAACCGTTTCCACCGGACGAAAACAAGTTGCGAACATTGGTAAGTCGCCATCTTGTTCGTTCGTACAGTGGAAACACTTAAATTCAATGCTTGCGAACATCAGCGTTGATCTCTGATCAAGTATGATGAGAATCGTTTGACGATATCGTCTTGACGATAGTTTAACTTCACGTTACTCTAAAACTGTAGTATCGTGTTAACGATATCGGTTTGCTTGCTTCATGTATTGCTAGCAACTGTCAAATGATATCGTCGAAACGATTATTTGGCGCGATAGCTTATTTTGTATCGTTTGGCTATATTTATAGTTGTAAATAATAATAAAAATAATTTTTAAATGTATCGGGTGCGAAATTTGATTCTGTTTTTGAGTGACGAACGTAATTTGCAAAAACGTAATTTGTTTTTTTGAAAAATTAAGCTTTATTTAGCGCTTTTGCTTATCAAAAGATTTCTTCTGTCAAAAAAGTATGTATAAATTTATTTTTTGTAAAATAACAAATTAAACTTTGGTCATTGGTATATAAGAGACAATTCACCTTCAAAGTCAGAATAGCTTGAATGCGATGATTGTAAGTATATTTGTTAACTTTGCCGAAAATTCGTATAATTCCTCGCTGTAGAGGCATTAAGACTTTTTTATATAATATTGTAGCGATTAATCATTACTTAAAAAAAATAGTCAAAGTAGTGTTTTATCGAGAAAAAATACGTCGTTTGTTTTTATGAAATGATATTACAAAAATATAAAAAGTTCTTATAGAATACCGGAAGTGAACTTCGACCATTTATTTTTTAATCTTTTTTTTTTACTCAAGACAAAGCTAAAACTATGCAAAAGTTTGGTGGTTCACAATATATCGGTTGTGGTTGGCACAAAATATTTTATTTGTTATATTTTATTTTTTACAATTCCTACAATTAAAATTCAAAGTTCTCTACCGCTGCTTCAGAAAGCTAAGCTGAGATGGATTGTCTCAGGGCCATGCTCCAAGTTATCAAGTTTTTCATCATCTTCGTCGCTATCCAGTTTCACTACATCACTCACAGTTTTCGTCACCACCTCCTTTTATTCAAATCTCGATGCATCTCTGTTGCGGACATAGTAAAAATGTACCGCCAAATCATTGTCGACAAAGAAGATGCTCAGTGGCAAAGAATATATAGTACATAGTATTCTATGGAGAAACAAGCCCAGCGACCTGATCACAACTTTCCAAATTCATACTGTTACTTATGGATCATGTTGCGCACCATATCTAGCAGTAAAATGCCTACAACAATTTGCAAAAGAAGAAGAATCGTCTTTTCCTGTTGGGTCAGCTATCATTTTAAGGGGTTTTTAAGTAGACAATTTAATGACTGGCAGCACAACCATAGATGAAACCATTCGCATTAAGGAACAATTCGTCCAGCTTCTTGAACGTGGTGGATTTCCACATCGCAAATTTGCTGTAAATCATAAAAAAATCATTGAAGACGTTCCTCTGGCTGACAGAGAAGAAACCTGTAAAGTAGACAACACAGAGTACATCAAGGCTCTAGGTCTGCGACGGGCTTCATCAGATGACAAATTTTTCTTCGGTTACAACAATTAAATTTCTTCAAAATCAACAAAAAGATCGATACTATCACATATCGCCAGTTTCTTCGATCCGTTAGGAATTCTCTGATTGAATTTAAATGCGGGGACTGTGGAGGAGTTTTCAATTGTTTCGGGACATTATTGAGCAAACAAAGCTTGATTATTTTAGCAGTGTGCTTTGGGTCGTTGTCCTGCTGGAAGTAGAAACAATTTCCCAAAACCTAGTTTTTCAGCACTCTGTCTCAAATTTGTTTTGAGGATGTCTTAATGAACTCATTTATCCATAATGAACTTCTATAAACTTAAACTGCCCCACACCCTATGCGGCCATACAGCTCCCAAACCATGAGTCCACCGCCACCATGCTTAACTGTGGCCGTCAAGTTTTCCTTATTGAGAGCAGTGTGGGGTTTTCTCCAGACTAATTTACGTCTTTTAATTTCGAATATACAGAACTTACTTTCATCAGAAAAAAATCACTTGGTCCCACAACTCTGGCGGTTTGCTTATACTCATTTGCGAACGCAATCTGTTTCTGCCGGTTGACAAGGGAAATTAACGGCTTCCTACGGGCAATACGGCTACGATAGTTATTTTTTTTTAGAATCTTGCGCACGGTATTGCTACAAATGGTTTCCTGGAACCTTTCGTGAATGTCCTGGGCCGTTCTCGATGGTGCTATTTTCGGATTTTGGCGCACACATTGAATGATGTAACGTTTTTCTCGAGTGGTTAATTTAGGAGGGTGTCCAGAACGCGGCTTTGGTGCGAAGCCGCCGGTCGATTTGAAGCTTTTAATCATTCTCTGAATTGAAGAATGTGTTCTTCTCACTTTTTTCATATTTCGCGATATGTTTTTCCTTCTTCCTACAATTTTACAATAATTTTTCTTTTAGCTGAGCTTATTTCTTTTCTTATGGAACTCATCATTTAAAAGTTTCGGAAACTTTTTTAAAATAATTAAAATTTTGCAGGAACTTGTAATGATAACAAAATTACGCCTAAATGCGCTTTCTTGAGTGAAAAAGTCTATGTAAAGCTTCAAAATTTACCATTTTTAGAAATGTACGCAAAATTTTTTTGCACTGTGAAAGGGACCATCGACAGTTAACAATCGATAAAAACGGTGTTGCCAGATTTTTCGTTTTGAAATTAGAACTAAATTGTTTGTTACATGTCAAGTAAGGCAGTATTGATGATTAAGTATCTTTTTGGAACAAAGATAATTGAATTGTGTACTATTTTAAGTAATGCTCGGCTTTGAATGCAAACTTTTTCTGTGATGTGTATGTGTTTTCATATTTTTTGCACCTCCACCACACTGACTTTAATTCTACTTGAGGAAAAGGCTGCAGCCATCTATGCGTTCACATGCGATTTCTTCCTTGCGCTGCGCAAATCAGAATTTTACCACTTGCCAAAGTTCTTTTCTCCGCAGCTTTTTTTGACATTTCTCCGCACAAAACCGCTCAATACTCTGAGCGTATCTTTCATCTAAAAAGTTGCATCTGAACATATTTTTCCATCGGAACATTAGCATACTTTAAGGCATTTCTCAAATTGATTTTTGATAAACTTAGAAATCAAATTACGTTTAGATTGAGTTTCATCCTGCATAGTTACACTGAGAACTCAATTTAAACTCAGTTAGGAGTTTCATCCTGCATAGTCGTACCGAGAACTCAAGAAATTATTTTGAAATCAATTGTAAAACGCTACTTTGTACTGGAAACTCAACCTTAACTCTCTGTGCACCAAGGGAAAAAATGAATACTAACATTATCCACGACCGTGCAAAAATTTAAATATTTAGTTTATCAATGTAGTTTTTAGAATTAAGATTCTTGCTTTTCGCTGAATACTCCCTGCTTGTTATAGTTCTCGTTTGGTTTTTGCAATGAAAATTATATAGCCTAGACGTTTAGCCAAGATGCTTCGTGAGTGTGATGGGTGAGATTTTGTGGGGAACCCCACAAAATCTCACGAAGCATCTTGGCTAAACATCTAGGCTTTATAATTTTCATTACAAAAACCAAACGAGAACTATAACAAACCATTAATAACATATTTAATTTAAATATGTTGTTTTTTAATTTCAATATTTTTATATAAAATTCTTTAAATGCGGTAGCTTTATTTTCAAATAGTTAATATTTGAAAGATATTTTAAAAAATTCGTGCGTTTTTATTATATATTTTTTATTAATTCTGTTTAAATACTAATTAAATTTAATATAAATTAATTGACATAAAATTAACAATTCGCGTGCATACCTTAATTAAAAAAGCATTTAAGTAAATTTTAAATATTTGCGTGCTCGATTTATGCAAATGCGTTATTGGTTCAAAAATTACTCCGTTTTTGGATAAATTAAAAAATTTTTTGTATAAATTTAATATTTTTTCTCTTAGTGTGTGAACATAGCACTAAATTGCCAAAAATCTAAATTAAACAGCACCTTCCTCCCAAACTACGCCTTCTTATATTAAACTTGTAAAATCTTTAAAAAATTCCACTAAACTTAACCGATTTTCTACCACTGTTCGATTTATCGAACACTCAACAGTTTAGATAACAAACGATTTTTTTTCCGTGGTAGAAAATGGATTAATCTAAACACTTGAAATTTTACATATATTTAAGCTTGAAATTTGCCGATATCGGTCAAAAACCACGACTACCTCCCATACAAAGTGTCATCATCAAAATAACAAGACATTCATAACTTCGGATAGAATATATTAAACACGAATGTGGGAAAATTTTTAGTTCGGCCAAGCCGAAGATAATACATTCTTTACTAGGTTAATTTTAAATTTTTCCCAAGACAACACTGAAAATCAACTCTTAATAGCTATAAAAAAGAAACTAATAAAATGTAAACGAGGATACTCACATTTTGTTTTAGGCTAAAAACAAGTATTGAAAAAAGGGTCTAAATTACATAGATTAACTGATGGCAACCCATGAGGTGAGTTAAAGCCATAAAAAATCTTGAAAGCATCGTTATATAAAATTTACTTCGAAAAATCCTGCCATGTTTCCAATTTTCACTAGCGACAATCTTGCAGTTAATTAGCGATTTCTTATATATAATGTTGTTTATTTAATTTTGTTATTGTACTTACAGCTAAACCAATATTCTTCACAAGCTTCGATTCTGCAATATTGGCAAAAGGCTTGTCCGCACCCCAGCATTCAACATACTTGGTCATCTTAGACGAAGGACGATTTCGTGAAACATAGCCTGCAGCAAAAACAACAAAATTCATTTATAGCCAATAAACACAAACACACCCGCACATAAAATGAACACCGTCATAAATAAGTAATGTTAAGGAAAAGTTTAAGAAAATCTAATTTATGGACGCTTCATAAAAGCAAACTATTTAAGTTAATTAATAAAACAAAAAAGAAAAAAATTCATGTAGCAAATTTAGTTAAGGTTACTATGTGCGAATGTATCGAAAAGGGGTTATTAAATTCTCTAACATGATAAAAAAGTTTTACTCACCTGTATGGCTACGAAAACTTTCACCATTATGAATGGAAAACTTTCTGCCATCCATAAAAGCGCCAGAGGAACGTCTTCTGTCGGCAAAGGAAATCAGTCCTGAAATTGAAATGCAATGTTTTGGAGACAACTATTATTAGAATATGACTAGATTTCAAAATAGTAAGGATATTATTGGTAAAGTAGGATTTGATTCGATTTTATAAATACTCTCAAGTTTAAAGTTAAATATCTCAAGACTAAATCATTCGGAATATGAGTATGACAGACAAGCTAGTAAACACAGCTTTTATTAGCATTATTTTATATGCTACAATCACTTCATTTTTAGCTGCTCAGTAAATGTTTAACGCCGTCTCGAGGATATATTGTTCGACTATACATAAAAAGCCAAGCTGTTTTAAGGGGGGAAATAGGTTAGATGACTTAAAAAATTGATTTTTTTTTATTTCATAAATTCAAATATAATTGAAAAATATGTTTCAATAAATATGATTGCAATAAAAATTTCAATTCGTTTTAATGTTATGAACAATTAACTGAGTATCCCTGGTTAAGTGCCAGAGCGCGTGGCATGTAATACGGAGCGGACACTTCATTGCATCCTATTGTTGAAAAATAAATTCTTCTAATGAAGATTTTGGTTTTTTGAAGTTATTGTTTTTGACAGATCACGAACTTGTGATTCGTGACATGTGTCAAAGTCAAAGTGTCAAAGTCAATTTTCCTCTGCAACCATCCAAAAGGACCAAAAATGTCCTATGCAGCGGCGGCAAAGTATTTGAACAAGTCAAAGGCTTTTGTGCAGAAGTGGGTGCAACATTTAAGGAATCTAAAAACGTCGATGACCTTCCGGATCGAGGGGAACGTGACCAAGAAGGATGAAAAAATTATAGTGAGTTTGTTTTCACGGAATCCTGGCTTAAGCTTGCGTCAAGGGCAAGCGAAATTGAGGCAAAAGGGTTTAAATATATCGCACGTAACTATTCGTAACCATTTGCATGTAAATAATTTGAATTGGCGAAGCACAATGAAGAAACCACTGTTGTCCGAAAAATACGTTACTAAAAGAATGACTTGGGGAATAGAAAACATTGATCGCGATTGGAGTAACGCACTCTTCTTCGACTTCTCCGAATCTTCTGTTTGGGGTTATTCGATCGTACTGCGGGCTTGGTCTTCGTCGTCAAGTAATTTTGTCCAGCAACAGGTCAAGTAATTTTGACTGTTAAACATCCCATTAAAATTCATCTTTGGGGTTGCTTCTCAAAAAATGGTTTCGGCACTTTGCACCTCTTTACCGAAAACCTTAATGCTGCCAGAATGGTGAAAATTTATGAGAAGGCTTTATTACCGACTGCCAAATACCAATTTATAATCAAAAACGAAGACTGGATTCTACAGGAGGACAATGACCGCAAACACCGCAGCCGCCTCTGCACCGACTGGAAACGCGAAAAAGTCACCGTCACATTAGATTGGCCTGCACAATCACCTGATGCTTATCCCATCGAAAACGTCTCAGGCTACATCAAGCAGAAGCTTCGAGGGACACCCACCTATACTTTAAAACAGCTTTCTCGAGAAATTCGACGCATTTGAAGAGCTCTTCCTGTGGAATATGCCGAAAATTTAGTGGAAAGTATGCCGCGTAGATGTCAAGCGATTATTAGCACTGGTGGTGATTGGACATCTTATTAATATGAATGTATGTAAAGAAAAATTTTCTTAAATAAAGTTTTAAATAAATTATGCCGTACACGCTCCTACTTAACAGACTGCACCAAAGAGAATACTACTGCAGTATCCGCAAGTGTTAATGAAGGTCGTGATATGTCGCTCCGTCGCCGTTCATAGCAATTGGGGCTGTGTAATTCGACCACCTGGTCTGAAGGCTTATAAATTACAGCTGGAGCAAGAATTTAAGCCGGGCGACTTGCCAAAGTCCCGAATTTGGTTGAATCGGCCGTGGAAAAGCAAGAAGGACGATGCTCACTTCTGACTCAATGTGTATGTGAATAAGCAGAATTGCAGAATTTGGTCCGAAAACCAGCCAGGGGCAGTTCAAGAGATGCCAATGCACCCCGAAAAATGCACTGTTTAATGGGGTTTATGGCGGCATTATTGGGTCGTACATCTTTAGAGGTGATGATGGCCGCAACGTAATGGTCAATGGGGCAAGGTGCAGTTCGATGATTATGGACTTTTTTCAAAATGGAAGAATTAGACTTAGTTGACATGTGGTTTCAACAGAGCGATGCCATATGTCATACGGCACCTGATACCATAAACCAATTGAGAGACGTACATGGTGATCAATTAATCTCTCGTTTTGCCGCAATCCATTGGCTTCCAAGATCGTGCGATTTGACCACTAGACAATTTTTTCTGGGGGTACGTCAAGTCTCTCGTAAAGAGGCCAAGCCAACCACGATTGCTGTCTTGCAAGACAATATTAAACGTATCATTGGTGAGATACCGGCGGAAATGTTGGAGAAAGTATGCCCAAATTTGTCTTTCAGAGTGGACCACCTGAATCGGAGTCGTGGGTAACATTTGCATGTAACAATCTTAAAAAAAAAAGTTATTGGCAAGCATTGATTTATCGATCCAAATAAATATTTCATTCACTTTTGCAAATTTTCTGAGTTTTCTTTAATTTTCAAAAACCAAACGCTTAAAAAATCACCCTTTATATAAGGTTTTATCAAGAGAGGACTCATTCGTACTAGAGCAATGTTTAGGTGACCACTCGAAAAATGCAAATGAAAGTTTCAACTAGACTATTTGGCGGTTGGCTCCGAAACACCTACATTCCGGTTTGAAAAAAATTGATGGAATGATGGAAGTTCAACCTATTAAAAGGTGTTTTTTTTTTTTTTTAGTTTCTCTAATAGAGATATCTGACAGGTCGATGCTTTTTCTTTTATTTTATTCAGTAAACATTGAAATTTCATCATGAACTACAAAGGTATACGACAGAGAAACGTCTCAAAATATTGGAATTTAACACTAAAGGCCAAATCACAAAGATGCGTTTGGTCGTTCGGACTTTGACAGTTAAAGTAGAAACGCGCGCTTTCTTATGCAGCAATTCACAATTCGCCTCCATGCGTTGATCGTAAAAAACGATACGAAGGGGTTACATACGATCTTATATGAGTAGAAAAAATGACTACTTGTTCTGCGTTTTGACATTCCTTGCTATGGAAGAGTTGCATTTTTTTGAGATAGCTTCATATGTGGGTATTTTTGAGTTTCGATGGTAAGCACATATTTTCATGGGTTTTGTTATGTTATCTCTTCAGATCTGTTATCTTTAAGATTTTTGTTTTGTAATATATGATTTTTTTACATTATTTTCAAGTTTTCATTGATGAAAAAAAATAAAATCTACTTCCTTTATAAATTGAGTGGTTTAGGCAGAAGAGACTTTTGTCGAATTTCTAATGTGACTGGTTACAAGGAATCACCTAAGTTGATCTTACTAACAGACGCACGACTTGCCAAAGCAACATTGAAAAAGCCATGATACAATTACAAGGTAAGCCGATTTTAAAAGGGCTGCTCAAATGTGAAATATTGCAACAGTAAAGCTATAGGAGATCAGCGTTGCAATTGTGACGTTAAATACGTCATTTTGACTTATTTTAAGCTCTAATGACGATTGACGTATTTTGAGGCATATTTGACGTATTTAATAAACACAATAGTTTTCATTTTAGCAAAAAGTTTTAAAGGTAGAATGTAAACGTGTGAACATTGATATATGATAAGGAACACTCCTTGCATAGTATACATGCAACACTGCCTACATAAGTGATAATGTTATCGACTTTATTGTCATCGCAAGTGTTTGTTAGCGGCGTGATATTTTTTAATGTATTCAACGAGCATGCAGCTTGCAGCCAAATAAAACAAATGGAGCGCTAGTTTCAGCTTCAATATTTAACTGACGTTTTTTTTATTGAAATGACGTATTATAAATCTGAGAAGGACGATTTTGAATCACAGCTTTCTGGCAACACTGTAGGAGATACAAACGTCAAACGACAAAAGCAACAACAACAATCAGAAAAACATTGAATTACCAGCTGATTTTGACAACTAGCTCACTCTGCTCTCCAATATACCTTCCTGGATTGCATCATGGAAGAAGAAAAATAATAAGATCGTGCGTTATTTTTTTTTATTTTTTTTTTACCGACTGACCTATGCATCTTTGTGATTTGGTTTTAAAAATAACCGTTGTTCAGTTGGTGTCGAATTTGGTGTAATGAACAGCTGCACGAAATAATATAGACTTTATTACCTTCGCAACGGGTCGCATTTGGTGCGGATTTCACTCAGAAGGCATCATTGGTTTTTTTTTTTTTTTAAATGAGACCGGAGCTAATATGCCTGTCAATGGCCCACGTTATCGCGAAATGATTGAGGGCTGGTTACTGCCAAACGTGGCCACACATGAACTCGATGCGTACTGGTTCCAGCAAGACGACGCAATGAGCCATACGAGTTAGCCTCCGAAAAAATTAATTTGCTGAGATCGTGCGATTTTACGCCCCTTGATTATTCCATGTGTCGGCCGTGGCGCAGTGAGAAGAGTGCGCGACCCATACGCCAGAGAACCCTGGTTCACCTGTCAGAAAGTTTTTTCAATTGAATTGATTTTCTGTTCAGCCGTCACCTCTCTGCAAACAATGGCAAACCTCAGAGAGTAAATAATGCCAAGTAAAGCTTCTTAAAAACATGCACATTAGCCGTTCGGAGTCAGCATAAAATTAGTAGGTCCAGTTCTCGATCAATTGTGTACAAACATTTAATAATATGCACAACACAATTTGTTCATATGAAGTTCAGTCAAAGTCCTTTCAAGAGCTGAAAGGGCCAGTTTTATTATGATTATTCCATGTGGGGTTACGTCAAGTCATTGGTCTATGCGAATAAGCAGGCAACTTTCAAACTTGCAACTGCAAGTTTTCAACGAATTTCAGCCAGGAATGCTTGTAAATGTGATGAAAAATTGGATCGATTGAGTGTCGTATGTCAAGAGCAGCCGAGGTGGTCATCTAAAGGAAATAATTTTCAAACAATAATTTCATGTTGCAAACTTTAAAATTGGTCATTTGGTTGATTTTTATGTGCTTTATACCAAAAAGAAATCCTAATCAGAATGTACCTACACAGCTTAGTCTGATGTTGACCTACGGCTACTTACATCTTCCGTATTTTTCGAGGAAATTCTCCAAAAAAAAATGTATTTTACTGAAATACGTGTAGAAAATATTTTGTTTTCATAGTTTCAATAAATGATGTATTTATTTATTATTTGCTTAAAAAATATTCATTAAAAAAAACACTAATACAACGTAGTTCATAACCTAAGGGTATGTCTACCCCCTTAAGGTTTATTTTTATTGCTTTCGATTGATTGAAAATGCGCAAAAATAAAATTATTTTTATGTTCACTTTTTTCAATATATTCTGCATTTTAAAGTATCACACATTTTCCCCGAAGTGTTTTTGTCAGTGTTAATACAACACCTGTTGTGAACAACTTTGTGTAAATTTCTGTAAATAACGAGAAGTGACATTTTTACGACAAGCATTATTAGCACATGTGTGTTTGTATTTTTTCCATCGGTAATAAATAATATTTATCAAATAAAAAAGTAAGAACAATATTTTATCGAATAAATAAATGTGAACAAGCGTACTGAAATTGAAAATGGTCCATTATGGAATGTAATAATTCAAAATGAAAAAAGGCATAAAGTTGACATTTTATACTAAAAAGTTGCTTTTATAGAAATTTATAAAAAATAGAAGCAACAGCTTAAGTTTGAAGCCGAATATTAGTTAATACTATAATCAAAAGTATAGAAGAACATTTTCGATACTCAGAAATGAACCATTTTTTAATCAACTACCGAACTATGTTAAAATGACCTCACAAATCGAAACATTTTTGTTCAAAAATTAGTTCACACAAATTATCAAATAGGGTAGTTTTATTAACTTTTTTAAAATGTGCTTTCTTTTTGTCCTCTTCCTTATCCTGATTCTTATATTTGTTCAAATAATTATCCTACTTCTTGTCCAAAGTTTTGATTTAATCCTTGATTTAATCCCGAATTCCTGACCTCTTCCTCTGTTCGAATCCTTTTCATTTTACTTGTCCGTCTACGTTTCCTAATCTTTGTGCTTAATCTTGTCCTAAATATTGTTTTATGTGTGTCTTAATCTTTCGCCCTATGCTTGTCCCAATCAATATCATAGTTCTTTTTCTAATCCTAATATTTTTATTTTTTTCATATGACCGAAATCCTCACCTATATAGTAGGATGGGTCGTATGGTCGTATGGGTCATAGAATGTTCGATAAACTCGGTCGAAAATGTACCTTGGGCCATTTTTGTACCCTCCACAAAACGATTTCACAATGTGTTAACCCTTTCTTGGTCAAAAACCTACTTTTTGTATGGACAAGTTTTTTGTTTCGCTGTATTAAAAAAAAAAAACCAAAATTAAAGCTTCAAAAATGTTTACTATCTGCATAAAAACTTTTGAGAAATTTGCTCGTTCTGTATTTTTTTTTTTGTCTTTTTTTAATACATTTCGATGTGATTTCGACTTAAATCTTCATAACTACACTGAAAAAAAAATGTTTTAAAATTGACGACAATTGTTATTAATTTGACGATATTTGTGTTTAAAAAATAGCTTGCAACAAATTTCGTCAAAGTTTTTTTTTCAGTGTACGCTATATCCCGTCCCATTGATGTCGTTTAACCAACGTTGGAAAGGTAATAAAATATCCTTAACATATCAGGGGCTTACTTGTTCATTTTTGAACAAAGTTAAAATTTCAAAAAATTTTATAAAAATTATGGACAAAAAATTACAAGTCAAAACTTTCCATAAAATTCCATAAAATTAAGTTTTTAATCGTCAAGGAGTTATAATTACATACAAAATTTTTTCCTTGTTGTTGTTTATTTACTGTGGCTACCTCTGTGGAATCGTGGCCTCAAATAAAATTTTTTATTTTTGTATGATGTCAAAACACCATTTTTTGCTGGTTTAAAATAAAATTTACTGTAGCTCTTTTACTCAGCGAGTAATAATTTCATGCAACAATATTGCAATTTTGTTGCATAAATTGTTACGTATGCGACCTTACATCATACTTTATTTTTTATTTTTGACGTAAGGCCAAGTATAAATCCTTTATTTCTGTTTTATAACATTTACCGTGCCCAGTAGCGGATTTACATACGGGCTGAAAGGGCTTTGGATAATTTTTTGTATGGGAAAAAAATGGAAAAAAAGTACAAAAAGACGTTTCAGCCCCCCCTTGGCATACAATACTGTAGTCATTCCCCCTCTGGCGAATCCTAGATCCGCCACTGACCGTGTCGCATATACTCATCGAGTAATAATTCAATGCAACGTCGTTGCATGAGTGATGCCTTTTCGATCTTGAAGCGGCTCTTCCCGCGGCTTCATGACGTCATGAATTTCTTGTCTATTTCTGTTATGAGGGTAAGAACCAAAAATTTTAAGATTTCGTATCTTAGGCAGCTCCCTACGCGTCCCGATGACATAAAGTCAAAGAATTAACCTTTACGGTCTTTACTTATTATCTTTTTGTTCGCTTTTTGTTGTCAAATTAAATTTACCGTAGCACTTTTACTAAGCGAGTAATAATTCCAAGCAATCACATCATATTTTTGTTGCATAAGCTGCAATCTCCGCTACCCGTCTTAGTCTTTAGTCTTTAGTCTTTAGTCTTTAGTGTTAAGTCTTTAGTCTTTAGTCTTTAGTCTTTAGTCTTTAGTCTTTAGTCTTTAGTCTTTAGTCTTTAGTCTTTAGCCTTTAGTCTTTAGTCTTTAGTCTTTAGTCTTTAGTCTTTAGTCTTTAGTCTTTAGTCTTTAGTCTTTAGTCTTTAGTCTTTAGTCTTTAGTCTTAGTCTTTAGTCTTTAGTCTTTAGTCTTTAGTCTTTAGTCTTTAGTCTTTAGTCTTTAGTCTTTAGTCTTTAGTCTTTAGTCTTTAGTCTTTAGTCTTTAGTCTTTAGTCTTTAGTCTTTAGTCTTTAGTCTTTAGCCTTTAGTCTTCAGTCTTTAGTCTTTAGTCTTTAGTCTTTAGTCTTTAGTCTTTAGTCTTTAGTCTTTAGTCTTTAGTCTTTGATCTTTAGTCTTTAGTCTTTAGTCTTTAGTCTTTAGTGTTTAGTCTTTAGTCTTTAGTCTTTAGTCTTTAGTCTTTAGTCTTTAGTCTTTAGTCTTTAGTCTTTAGTCTTTAGTCTTTAGTCTTTAGTCTTTAGTCTTTAGTCTTTAGTCTTTAGTCTTTAGTCTTTAGTCTTTAGTCTTTAGTCTTTAGTTTTTAGTCTTTAGTCTTTAGTCTTTACTCTTTAGTCTTTAGCCTTTAGTCTTTAGCTTTAGACTTTAGTCTTTAGTCTTTAGTCTTTAGTCTTTAGTCTTTAGTCTTTAGTCTTTAGTATTTAGTCTTTAGTCTTTAGTCTTTACTCTTTAGTCTTTAGCCTTTAGTCTTTAGCTTTAGACTTTAGTCCTTAGACTTTTGTCTTTAGTCTTTAGCCTTTAGTTTTTAGTCTTTAGGCTTTAGTCTTTAGTATTTAGTCTTTAGTCTTTAGTCTTTACTATTTAGCCTTTAGTCTTTAGTCTTTAGTCCTTAGACTTTAGTCTTTAGTCTTTAGCCTTTAGTCTTTAGTCTTTAGTCTTTAGTCTTTAGTCTTTATGGCTCTTTTAGACATTCCGAAAATATCCTGCAACATGTTTTTTAGCTATGGAGTTGTTATGACATTAAATCCAATTTATAGCTTAGAACATTGTGACCTAATTTGGCACTCTATTGGACTGACCCCCCACTTCCGCTTTTTTTGGCATTTAATATTTTTTAAACATTTTTTATGATTGAATTCTTATGACTGACCTAAGCAAAAGCTGAAAATGGGTCGGAAAAAAAATTATTGATTGCTTCCTGTCTGCTTAAAATTCCATTTAAATTGGTAGACTATATTTCAAGACTGGCTGCTCTTGAAAGCCGTAAAAAAATTGTTTTTTTATATGTTTTTAAATAAACTTAAATTTGAATTTAATAGGTTTTTTCTTCGTTTTTTTATGGCACGATACTAAATTATAACGGACCCAGTTTTAAGTTTCAAAAATAAGAATGTCCTTTTTATGACAACGCAGCCGAGAGTTTATTAACAACAAAAAAAGCAACACTCAAGCAGCACCAGAGTAAAACGCTTGAGTGCCCTTTTCTATGTGGAGCAAACCCGCTTACCTTGTACTGAAAGTTTACGACGACTCTTTTCCGGCACATCTGAGACGGTTAAGCTGCTATGTGATGGAGTTGCTGCTGTTGTTGCAACGGCCAATGTCGTAGATGAGTTGCTCCCGGTGGTGGTGGTGGTGGTGGTGCTGGTGGTGGCGGTGGTCCCAACATTAGTTTGCAGTGTGGCACCGAGGGAATTGCCGCTCTCACTGCCACTAACACTGGTCACATCTTCGTTTGGCAGGGATAATGAGGATCTGGCCATATTCGCTGCCGTCTCGGGAGCACCGTTACTGATGCTATCTTGTGTTGGCGATGTCAAAGTCACCGTTGTAAGAGTTGTGGGTAGCATTGCGTCGTTGCTCTTCCCAGCCAATTTTGCTGTTTCCTCTTCGTTTTCTTCCTCCTCTTCCTCTTCGCTGAGTTCTTTAATGGATGACGATGCTGGCGCACCGAGTGTCGATGTGATTGGCTCTTGACTGTTCGTTGATGATGGTGATAACTTTGGCTGCTGATTTGACGATGAGTTTGTCTCATCAAGTTGGGATTTGTTGCTGCCGGCAGTGTGAGTGTTGCTGCCAATATTGTTGCTATTATGTGCAGCAATGTTGTTTTGGTTAGGCAGGAGCATCTCGTTAGCAGACGGTTCGATATCGTTCTGTGCGTCGGGTGATGTCATGCTCTCAATCACACGTGGCACTGAGTATTGTGGATATGCTGGCTTCTAAGGCATAAATGATGAATGTACAAAAAGGGGGAAGACAAAAAAAAAAATATTCATTATTATCATTAGAAGCATCGTTATCAGGATTCGTGCTTGATTGACGCTTATTTAGGCCATCAACAGAGACCATTTCGAAACTACCCGCTAATTAAGGCATGTCAAGGGGAGGGTCTAAAGTGTACTTAAAGTGTATCATGATAGGCATTAAAATACTTACCTTGGGTGGCACTATCAGGTATGTTTTAATCTTATGATCCGCTAAGTAGGAGTCTCTCGAACAACCATCACCTTCCTCCACCTCAAATTTATCGCCCAAAAATTGCAGCGTTTGCTTGGTAATGTGGACACGTCTGTAAAGTGAAAAAAAAATTATACAATATTTAGTGCTACAAGGTTTTTATCTTTGTTTCATCTACTGTATAAATTTAAGAGAATAGAAGAGAAGAGGGTAGGAAAACTTTCAAGTGCATATTTAAAAGTTATCTAGCTTTTTCAAATTTTAAATAAAATCTAATATTTTCATATAAAAGGCTTCTCGCAAAAATAGATGAAAACCACAAAATACCACATGTTGCAAAAAGTTCTCAAATACTTTAAATTCCACATAAGCTACTCTGCCTTTTGCCTCAGGACAGCATTTAACTTATTTACGCCTTGGTATTTTTTTTGCTCCTAAGTAATCCTCTTAACATGGATACAAGCAATTCTATTTCTCTTTGTTGTTGTTGTTGTTTGTGAAAACTGTCAAAGCATTAAACGTTAAAGCCAAAAATTTATGCTCCAAGCTAATCTTTCCTAATGCACTTGTTTGGTCTGAGCATCTCCCGCAAGTTGCTGAAACTTTAAGTCCCTAAAAGCTCTAGATTTCTTGTCATTTCTTTCGTTTTTTTTTTTTTTGTTTTATTTCCCATATTTTTTTATTTATCTTATTTTGTTTCATTGCTGCGTGTGCGTTGGCCATTTATGGCAGCCACTGAACCAAAACATTCCGGAATTTGTAGAATGTTGAGCGTATTAATTGTTAACTGCCAAGCTTGGTTTCTGCCGTAAGGTTCTTGAAAGAATCCTACTGTTATCGGCTTTTATTTACAGTGTGGTCACCCGCCTTACGGGTTCATCGTTGCTCATATTGTATTGATATATCTTTTGTTAGGTCCGGATATCCTTTCACCTTTTTGTTCTCTGTAGTTATTTCAATTGTTGTTTATGAATGGTTTGTTGCCGTACGTCAGAGTAAAATTCATTAGAAAAAAATGTTTATTTATATTTTAACAAAGGAATGCCTTTAAACAGGATATGAGCAGAAGCTGAAATGGGAATTTCCTGTAGGAATCCAACTGAATTCTTATGTTATCCGCAATCATTAGTTCTTTCCGGGCATTTAGCAAAACAAAAATCTTCAATTTGATGAAAACTGCTGTTACTCCCAAACAAAACATATAATTTTCATTTAATGAGGTTTAATTTAAAGAAAGTTGTTAATATATGGAAAATTTACCCAAATCTAACTGATTCAGGTAAGGAAACAATTATTTCTTATTATAAATTAAATTATAAATTAAATTATAATTATTATTTAAAAGGTGAAAGATTTATTCGACAACTGAAGAGAAGCCAGAGTTAATTTTAAATGCACTGAATGGTCTCTTCAAATAATGGTTTCGCTTTGAATTACCTCGCTAAACATACTGAGAACCGTACAGCTCCTTAGTGCAAATTTCTTAAAATATTAAGTTAAACCAACCAGTAACCTCAACCCGACATAAGATATTTTTCTCTTTTATGTCCGAGCTGAGCAACAACTGTCAAAAACCTCTGACCAGAGATCTGCAAAAAGTCAATTGAAAATCGAGTAACTTGAAAAAAATCAAGTTTTGACTTGACTTGGAGAAACTTGATATGTTTCTAAACTACAAGCCACGACTTGCTTCTGAAAAACGAATCATAAGTCAGACTTGATTAAATTTTGTTTCTACCCTACATTAATTGGTAGAAAAAATCAAGCTTTCTACTTTTCAAGTCTGTTTTCAAGTCTATGCGTTATAGCTTTTAGTTATACTTTTCTATACAAACTGACAAAATTGACAAACCCCTTTTATGTTTTTGTATGAGAGCCCCACTAAGGAATGGTCGGAGAGAATAGGTGTCAAAGGCAAAAATATTTTTTTTTGCAAAAGTAATGGGGGTCGGTCATACATATTAACCCTCTCCGGCCGTTCCTTAAAGGCCATCTGTTTAGGTGTATGGAAAAAATATAGAAAAATCATAAAATTTGTATGGGAGCTCCCCTAAGGAGTGGTCGGAGAGAATAGGTGTTAAGGGCAAAAATATTCCTTTTGCAAAAGTAATGGGGGTCAGTCGTACATATTAACCCTCTCCAGCACTCTCTTAACCCTGCAGTAGTCGCGTACCTAAATGTGACGAGAGTGGTCGCGCGGATTACATATGTAATCCGTTTTTTAAAGTTTAAAATAAGAGATGGCAATTTGAAAATGCTTAGTTATTTGTTTTAATTTTTATTATTACTTTATTTTATATTATATTTAATTAAAAAATCAACATAAACATAATTCTTATAGTACGTAAAATCAATGAATATCAATTGCAGACAATTGTGAAATTCATTATTTTGCATGACTGGATTACATATGTAATCCGCGCGACTACTGCAGGGTTAAAGGTCGTCTGTTCAGGTGTATGGAAAAAATATACAAAATCACAAAATTTGTATGGGAGCCCCCCTAAGAAGTGGCCGGAGAGAATAGGTGTCAAACGCAAAAATGTTCCCTGTGCAAAAGTAATGGTGTCGATCATACATATTAACCCTCTCCGGCATTCCCTTAAAACTCCCCTGCTCAAGTGTAGGGAATACAAAAAACAACAAAAAAAAAAACAAACAAACATACTTCAATCCAATGCTTTAAAGTTAAATTGTTTTCTCAACTCGAGAAACGAAGTTGGCACTGACGACACGAAATTAATTCCACGAACTTCGTAAGCAGACTTGAAAAAACCCATATCTTTTCTCCATAAAAAAATCTCTATTTTTGATAATAGCAATTTTCTCTTTTTCAAATAAAATTTCCTACAAGTAGAATAAATTTTCACATATTCGAAATAATATTTCTTCACTTCGTCACATAAAATGCAAAAAAACGTATGATCAAAAAATTTGAAATTGTGTTTTTTATTGATTATGATTCACTACATTATATTACATGTGTGTTATGAATTTTAAACTTCTGCCGCCAAAAATAACCAAGTTATTTGATTTGAAAATTTCGTTTCAATATCTCAAGTCGTTTGAATTTTATATCGTTTTTTGCTTCTCCTGTAAACTTATCAAAAGTGATGTTACGTTATTTTGCATTTTAGGTGACGACTTGTAGGAAATGAAAATATTTCAAGCCTCTAATAATGATAAGTAATTTTCTCGCAGTAAAAAATTCTCATTTATAGATAAAAAATTCTCATTTATAGATAAAAACTTCTAGAAAATGAAAAGTTTTCTCTATTATAGGTAAACAATTCACTACGCGAAATATTTTCTTCAATAAAAACAAATAATTTCTCAAACATAAAAGTCTTTTTCTCTAAGAACGATATATTTTTGTTATATTTCTCTTTTTCATGGAAGCTTTTTACCATTTTTAGAAAATTTTTGGTATCACAATTAGAGAAAAGCATTTTCTGGAGCAAACTCTATACCATTTTTCTCTAAATATGCCTTTTTTATAATATTCCGAGAGACTTTTTTCTGAGTGTAGGCAAAATAATCGCTTTTTCTCTACATTTCAAGTTTCTACATTTCAAGTTTTCTACATTTGGCAACTTGATTTTTGCTGCCTATGATTCGCGCAAACTTGTTATTTGCCTGCCTCGACTTGCAGGGAGTTGAAAAATTAAAGGGAATTTTTTATTTCGTACTTTTTCTCAATTTTATAGGTTTACTCTATGCCTAAACTCACCAGTAATCGAGATATTTTTTGTTTTTTGATCTCAGACCAATAGAAAAAGCTGGGCGATGGCAGCCATTTTACGACTTCGGCAAAAATGGCCTTCGTGGAGGGACTGTACCGCCGCCATTTTGTGTTAAAAAAAATTGTTTTTATTAGCAGACACATGTCATTAAATTATGTCAAAAGTGTTTTTGTTTCTTGAAAGTACATCTGAAGAATATTGTATTAAATTTTTAGGTCATCCGGAGTAAAACCAACGAAGTTACAGTAGGTTGAATGACAGTACCTCCAACTAGTGTTGCTTAGTGTACAAAACTTTAAATCGATTTTCCCAAACATGTAATTTTTAAAGTCGGTGACTAGCCTACAGAAAAAACAACTGAACTGATCGTTTTGAAATTTTGTACACATATTCTACATATAAGTAGCTCTCTAGTGACGTCAAGTTGTTTAAATTTTTTAATTACTACCAATTTTACAATAACAAATAGGTAGATTTTTTCGTCAAAAATCGTCATTTTGCCTTCGAAATGGTGCCAAAAATTGAAAAATTGAAATTTAAAAAAAAACTCGACGTCACTGGAGAGATAAAGTAATAAACTAAAGAAAGCATTTGGTTTCAGATGATCTAGTGATGCTGTAGGTTGGTCACCGCACAAAGACTTTTTTTCGAGGCACCTGCGGAGATCTTCAATAAATCTGTTATTTCTTTCTATTTTTTAACAAAAAATAAATATTTTTAAAATGTTGTACTTTTATATAATAATATTTAAAATAAACCTACTGTTATAGTTTTTTCTAAAAAAATTCATGAAAAAAGGTCTTTTTTAGACGAAACAAACAAATGCTAAAATATGTCATCATGGATGAATGGAGAAAAATAAATTCTGATGACACAAGTAAACTAGCCTTATCAATGCAACAACGTTCGAATGAGGTTATTTTGGCAAAAGGGTTTCATCTTCATGATTGCAAAAATATATTAAATTAGCTTTAATTAAGTTTTCTTAAAATTTCCTTGTTTTCCCAATAAATTATTTTGAGTTATTCGATTGAATGTTTTCCATAAAAAAGCCACATTTCTATTGATATGCCATATGTACGAACAATTGTTTAAGACAGTGTATTTTCTTGTCTAATGTTATTGACACTGAGAGAGGAACAGATGAACCGATAACAAAGTAGGGTTATTTTACTCAGTTCTTTTAGAGATAACAAATTCCTCTAAGATGTCTAACTCTTTGCACAGACATAAAATTTTCTTGTGTGCTATTCTTACAAAACACCACCAGAAGTACTCAAAAAACTCCTACCTGAAAATGATGAACAAAGACTTTACTGATAATTTCTGTCTTTGACCTTTTGAAGGTAAATTATTTTCTTGGATTCTCTCTTTTGGGATTCTTCTCTACTTTGGTGTGATGTACATGAACACTAAATTATATTGCTTTCAAGTCCCTGATCATGTTATTATTCACATTTGATTCATGTATTTTGCTAGCTTAAGGCGGCTCATTTACTTAAGTAAAGTTATCGCTTCTCGGCCTTATGGCTAAGATCAAAGTGTAGTATCTGTTCTTATCAGCTTAACATCTGATAGATCCTCCATCGGAGGGCAATAAATGTTAAACTGATTTTTGGAATGTGGCGTCCGTGGCGTAGTTGGTTAAAGTGCGTGGCCGCTATGTCAACGAACCTGGAGACCCAGGTTCGAACCCCAGCAGCGACAGAAATTATTTGAATTAAATAATTTTTCTGTACGGCCGCCACCTCTCTGCAGACAATGGCAAACCTCAGAGAGTAATCAAAATGCCATGTAAAGCTTCTTGAGAATAAGAACATTTCGTTCATCGCCGTTCGGAGTCGGCGTTAAGCCTGTCGGTCCATTTCTCGGTCAATTGTGTACAAACTTAATAACACGCACAACACAATTGATCCTAAGAAGCTAGGTCAAAGTCCTTTCAAGGGCTGAAATGGCCAGTTATTTATTTATTTATTTTTTGATTTTTGGAATTAAACAGAGTGTTTAGGGGCTTGCTCCACCTCTGTCACGGGTTGACCCGGTATTGCAGTACCGCCGGGATTTCGACCCAATTCAGAAATACATACCTTTATTAAACTGTAACATAATGTAAATATAAAGGTACATATGTGGTCATAATTTAAAAATTTTAAGGAAATTTATAGAGAATAGTATAACAAAACACCCAACCTATTTTCCAAAGGATCAAAGGTTTTTATCCAAGAAGTCCACAGAAGTATAAGAGTTAATATGGCTCATCTTAGAGCTTAATTTTTCTCTACAATGACTTCACCATGATACAATTATACAAGGTAAGAGTGGCAACTGGCTATTTTCTCACGAGTGTCTTGCACTGACTGTCATTTTTCTGCATATTTTACTTTCTATTTTATTTTCTTCTTTCGTTCTCTGTTTTTCCTACATCTCGTACTCTGTCACTTTTACATTGTATAATTGTATCATGGACTACACTGTCAAATTTCATTTTTGCCCAGCATTGCCGTTTTCCGCTCAGGAACTGTCTCATAAGCATTAAAAGTCGAATTTGAGTTCTCGTTCACAATAGATCTTATTTTAAAAAAGAGTTCAGCGAAATAGGTTTTTATATAAAAATTTCGTAACAAAATGTAATATTGGGTGTATGCATCGAAAACCGAACTTTTACAACAGATGGGCCCACTAAAACTTGCGCTGTAACACTCCAATGACATATATGTCATTTTAAAGTACCATCAGTCAGCTGTCAAAGCCATAAAGACAATTTGCTAACATTGTGTGTACGTAAGTTTTTTACCCTCATGGAGAACTTCGAAAATTGGCAAAAAAAAAACAGCATTTCCTAGAAGTATTGTTGGGATACTTTTCTGCCACGAAAACTTGTGCCGAAAGTCATCGTTTTCCTGGTGGATGTTTATAGTGACGATGCTCTATCTAGAACACAGTGTTTTGAGTGGTTCAAAAAGCTTTGAAAGTGGCGATTTCGACATCAAGGACAAAGAGCGCCCTGGCCAAGAGAAAAAATTTGAAGACGAAGAATTAGAGACTCATTGAACTCGCAAGAGCATTGGGCGTGACACAGGCAACCATTTCCAGGCGTTTCAAAGCGTTGAGGCTCATCCAGAAGGTAAGGAATTGGGTGCCACACGAACTGAAGCCAGGAGATGTCGAAAGGCGATTTTGCATGTCTGAAATGCACCTCGAACGCTACAAAAGAAAGTCGTTTTAGCATCGAATTATAACTGGTGACGAAAAATGAATACATTTTGATAACCCGAAGTGCAAGAAATCGTATGTGAAGCCCGGCCAACCAGGAACATCGATGTCAAAGCCTAATATATACGGCTGTAACATAAGGTAATGCTCAGTATTTGGTAGGATCAGAAGGGACTGATCCGCTATGAGTTACTGAAATCAGGTCAAACCATTACGAGACAGCTTTACCGACAAAAATTTATTCGTTTGAAGCGAGCATTGACAGAAAAATGGTCGGAATATTCGACCAGACTCGAGTCTGTAATTTTTCATCATGACAATGCTCGACCACACGTTGCAATACCGGTAAAAAATGAACTGGAGAATAGTGGCTGGGAAGTTTTACCTCAAACGACATATTCACCAAACTTGGCGCCATCCGACTACCATTTATTTCGTTCGATGCAAAACGCCCTCACTGGAATACGCTTTACTTCTGAGCAAGGTATCAAAAATTAGCTTGATTCGTTCTTGGGCTCAAAGGGCGAAGTCTTTTTCATACACGGAATTCTTTTGCTACCAGAGAGAGAGGTGGGAAGAAGTGACCCCAAGCGATGGACAATATTTTAAATAAGATGTAATTTCATTAATTAATTAAAATAAAGCATTATTTGCATTCAGAAAAGTTCGGTTTTCAACGTATTCACCCATGATAATAATTTATTGTTTACAAAAGTACTAATAAACTCGAATATTCATAGTTCCCACTGTGCATGATGTTATTTAACAAGGTTAAATAAATGATGTTATTTAACCCACCCATTTTGTGTCCCTACTCAATTCCTGTACGACCTCGAATTGACTGTGTGAGTTCTTGGAACGCAAATGATTAAAATATTTAAGTGAACATTTTATATTGGTAATACCAGGCAAATCAATTCATGTATTATAGCTTTTTTATAATTAATTTGAAAAACTCACCCTGCAACACCGCCACTTTCCATGTGATTTGCTAGCGTAACATCATCACTCCAAACGTCAAATTGCCACTTTCTCAAGCCAAGGACACCGCAGAGGACGTTGCCAGTGTGAATTCCGATTCGCATATCGACATTGATGCCGGTTGCCTCACGCACATGTCTAAAATGGAGGCATAACATTAACGAGCACAATTAAAAGGACAATAAAACAAACTTAAGAGCAAGCAAAACAACAGGAGCAGCAACACAATAGCAATAATAAAGCAACAAAATTAAATAACAAAAATAACACCCATTACAGTAAAAAGTCAATAATATGAGCAATGCTAAAAAATATTTACTCACTAATGGAAAATACGTTGCAAAAAAAAAAAAAAAATAAAATAACAATAAAAAAAAAGATACCAAATTCATAAAGACGAAGTGGCTCAAAATGCTTTTAATGGCAGCCAACTTTTTAACAATTGTTGTGTTGGCAACAGAAGTGGTGAGTTCATGGTGCGATCCGACTTAATTACAGCCTGAAGCTATATATTTAAGCTTAGCAGAAAATGTATATCCGGTCAACAGTGGGTGTGGGAAGTGTTGGGTGCATTCATTCTTATGTTACTTAAATTAAATTACTCACTAAACATAACAGAAAGAAAAATATAAAACCATTTTATCAAACAATTAAGCGGGCTAATAATATGTGAATATCACCCAGTGTACTTTTTTTGTATCAACATTTGTTCGGACGAGAGAAAACAATGTCCAGTATTCTAAAGCACGGTTGAATCTTAGTTTGGGATGGTATGGAGAAAATGTGAAAGATGACTTGCAATAAAATAATGTTAAGCTCTGAAGGTTTCACTGAAAACAAAACAATATTTATTATCATCCTAAAAGAAAAAGGAAGATAGTAAGACCCACATCAATGTTTAAGTAAGAGGGTTGCCTTTTAAGTCTTACGCTTAACAATGAAAAAATAGTGCTTATAGCCCGTACAGCACTAAAGCGGATGTCTGTTGTCGGTTCTCTTTCGGTAAAATCCGCTATGAATACGTCCAGAATAGGAGCGGGCCTGGTATTATAATACAAGGTAGCATTGACAAGTGTTTATTTTCTCTTCTACAAGACCAAAAAAAAAACAGCTGTCAAAACCAGCTGTTTGTGAAACTGCTTCTGCAGCTGCTGAGAGTTGTTGCTTTCTTTCACTTCAACGTTTTCAACATTTTTTGTGTTTTCAATGGCCGATTATGAGCGCTCTCTTTTTGAGTATATTTTTTGACAGGAGATGGTTTCTCAAGCAACTGTCAATGCTACCATGTAATTATGATACCATGGGAGGTTTTTTCGGTTGGCGGATCAGCGTTGCTTTTCGATGTGAGCGTGATACAATAACTACAAGGTAGGAGTGACAAATGGCTATTTGCTTACGAGCTGTGTTCACTAAATGTCGTTTCGATGGCTTCATTCCAGAGTATGTATGCTAAGTCTAGAGAGTGAATTTTGCAGCAGACGCGTTCAAAGTTTATTTGGAATTTCTCAAAAGCCATATAAGATAGAAACTAAATTTTTTCGGGCTTAAAATCATATTTATTGCAAAATTTTTTTACTGTGTTCGACTTTAAAATTTCTTTTTATATCAATCCGAATTAAAAAAAAACAATCTCCTTGAAAACATGCTAAGTTGACTTAGCATACTCTGGAATGAAGCCATCGATTTGTCTGTATATTTTACTTTCTATTTTTATTTCTTCTTTTTTCGTTCTCTAATTTGTACTGCTTTTGACAGTTAGTGCAAGACGTAAAAACTGTCACTTCTACCTTGTAATTATTGTTTCCTGGGTGTGTGAATGGTACAAGTTCAAAACAAAATATGAAATTTTATTTTAAACCTGCATCAATGCAACACAGACACACAAAACGAAACGTCACCTCATGGTAAAAACTAAGAAAATAACACTAAACACAGCCAATCCTTATCAAAAATATGACAACACTTTCGACACTCATACTATGTTTTTGAAGGCCTCAACGGCCTATTCGGGCGGGTATTTTTCGCCAGGCATTTTTTTCTTAATGTGGGGGAATATGAAGAAGCCATTGGGTGCTAAGTTCAGACTGTAAGTCGTATGACCCATCAATTTCACGTTTTGAGTGCTCACAAACTCTTTTTTGAGCTGATTTGTGTGAACTCGCATTGTCGTGATGTAGGATGATCTTGCTTCAGTGGTTCGTTTTCCTCAATTCTCCGAAGACTTCCGGCAAACAAATAAGTAGTTGTCTAATATTTAACATTAACAGTTCTCCGTTGCTCAAGTTGTACAAAAGCGGTATGACCGGTTTTTCAGATAAAACTTAATTATTTATTTAGATTTATTGGATGTGCTCCATCCTTACCCAACTTTTGTTGGGTTTTGCTAACTTTGAAAGACCCAAATAGTAGATTGCTGCTTTGTTTCGGGCTCATAAGCGTAGATCCATGATTTGTCACCTATGGTGATGTCGTAGACGTATTTCGAATCACCTCTACTATATTTGTTCAGCATTTCTATTTCCAGCACCATTCTATGCGGGCCTTATTTGAGCAATCGCCAAATTATGGGGTATCCAACAGGAGGAAATCCTCCTGACGCCTAAATATTCCTGTAAAATCGGTTGTATGCTAGTTACACTAATGACCAAGGATGACTCCATCTCACGATATGTCGCATGCCAGTCTGCTTCCAACAGTCTGCTTCGGTCTGCTTCCAGTTCACACAAAGCTTCGCTGATTTCTGCCTCAACAGTCGTTCTTGAACCACCTTAACGAAATTCGCCTTGAAGAGAACGATGACCACGTTCGAACTCATTGAAGCAAAGCTTGTCCAAATTCATGTCTCCAATTTCAGTAAAAAAAGTCGGTTAACATGGCTCTGTAACGCCCACCGTTGGCTGAAACGTTGTTCCCAGCCTCATTTTCGAAGAAAAATGGTCCAACGATGCCACCACTCCACAATCCGCACCAAACTGTCACTCTCTGTGAATGCATCGGACTCTAGACAATAACATGCGAGTTTTCTGAGCCCCAGATGTGGCAATTTTGTTTGTTAACGTAGCCCCGAGATGAAATGTGCCTCGTCAGAAAAGATGATTTTTCGACCAAAATCGTTATCCAATTCAAGCTGCTCTATGGCTCAAACTGCAAAGCAATAACAAAGCGGATGGTTGTGCGCCTTCAATTGGTGAGTTAATTGGACCTTGTTAGCGAATAATCCGAGATCTTTGTGCAGAATTATCCACAGGCTAGTGCGTGAAATGTTGAGTTGTTGAGATCGATGGCGAGTTGATGTTCGTGAATTGAGTCTCACACTTTCGGCTACAGCAGCCACATTCTTGTCTGTGCGTACCGTACGACGACGGGGAACATGAGTGTTGTTCACTAGAATACCAGTCTCACGTACTTTTTGCACAAACTTGCGTACAGCAGGCGCGGTGGGTGCTTCATTTCGGCCAAAACTTCTTTTCAAATACTCACTTTGGTTGGACTGCCAAATAAAAGTATTGTATCATATAGAGATGACCAATTTTTTCCATGTTTTCAAATTCACTGAGAGCGTTCACTTTTGATGGCTGCCAAACAAATAACTGAACAACGTAGCGTCGTCAAACTAAAAATGCAAGCTTTATTAGATTGGTACTTTCTACCATCGTCATTATTTTTAAACAACAACCGCTATCTACACGTCAGGTCGGGTACTTCTGGGACTACACTCGTATCTTTAAATGTTGTTCTTTCTCACAATATTTGTGAGAAAGAACAACAATATTTATTGAAAATCTTCTCACAATATTTGTATTTATAGGATGAGGATTCTTCAGGCATAGCTAAAATTAGTTTGCATGAAGGTTTTTAAACTTTTGATGGATGACGCCACTTTCTAAAGTTGTTATTCAATTTGCTAATTTTCAAACTCCGATTATGATTCAAACATGAAAACTTATGTTGATACACCATGTTAATACATCAATTTTATTCATTATTAATGAAGGTATTTCTATTTTTATGACGTCAATTTGAATGAGTGTAGGCGGAGTTTTCATTCGATGTTGCCAACTTTCTTACGCGTAGTTAAAATTGAACATCACTGCTTATGTGCAAAATTTCAAGTCATTTGATTAATTTTTGTGAAATTTTAAGATAATGTGACCAAACGTTGTGATCAAATTAATATTCACCCTTTAAGCAGTATGCCCTAGGGGGTTTACAAATAACCAGTTGCTTAAATTCAGCATATATTAAGCTTAATTATAACGGTTCTTTTGTAGCCATACACAATTTTATCTTTTTTGTTTCACTACCGTGAACGCCAAGGTGTGGGCGAATGTGTGTATTTTTTAAAACACATAATGTCCTGATTAATGGTAAGAGTTTAAATGGATTAACTATGGATCTAGCTTGTCATGCTCGAATGCAAAAGCTGCTAATTTTGTTTAGCTGTCGAAGTTAATTAAATCTTGCTTTTGTAAATTAAGTCAGAAATTCAAACATGCGAACACATACAGTGGCAAGAAATTCGATAAACTATCCGAAAAAAAAAAAAAAAAAAATGGAAAAATTGATATTGAAAAAAGTTTTTGTACGAACATTATAGTACCTATAAATTTTAAATTAAATTTTTAAATTTTAAATTCCTATCCCTCCTAGGTACATGCAAATTTTAACTTTTTTATCTGTAAATGTATAAATATTTAATAAATACAATATACCTAAAAAATATACGGGCGTTAAAGTTTTTTTGTTTTTAAATATTCACATAGAACACAATGGGTTTGACTTCAACTTGAACAATGCGTGAGTTCGAACTTTAGAGTCATGTATCAACACATTATTCATTAGTATAACCCCAAAAACTCTCGAATACCGCTTTCTGAGTCGATTGGATACATTTTTGGGACCATTATTGTGAGTTTGTTTATTCAGATACTACACGAAGTTCTTTGCGAATTTTCGTATATTATAAAATAAATTTGTGGAGGCTATCAATTATCTCAATTATTAACGAGCTTTAATTTGCAAGATTAAGAGTGTCATAAACGTTAATACATCAAAAGCTTAATTTTTCTAATAGGTTGAAGAGATGTCTCGTAATTCTGCATTTTTCTCAAAAAATTTTACATTTCCATCCTGTCCCTGTCTTTATCTAAGTCCTTGTCCTAGTTCTTGGTCTAATTCTCATGCTTATTTTTGTCTTCACTCTTGTATAAAACTTTTGCCATAACTATGTCTTAGTCATTGGTTTATCATTTTCCAAATCGTTGTCTTTATGTTTGTCTGAATACTTAGTCCTAAGTTTCTAATTTATATTTCTATTTATTTTGGTACTGAATTTGGTTTTTCTTTTGCTCTTATATTTGATGTTCAGGTTGAACTCTGTGCAGAAACGAATAAAATATTGATCGAGTGGATTAGCTTGATTCCGCGGAGCAGTTTGTTCAGGTCGAACGATGATCAGAAAGAGCAAGAACAGAGGCCGGAAGTTTAAAAAAAAAGATGGTGGCCTACATTACACATAGGGTACGTTCGGAAAGAGCGAGAAGCGCCATCTCGACAAGCAAGTGCGTAAGTATACTACTAGTCTGTGTTTACACGTAAACATCTGGACAAGCAAGTTAGTAAGTATATTATTAATAGAAATATTTGTGTTTACACGTAAACATTTGATATTGCTTAAGTTTTTTCTTTACCTTTACATTTGCGTTTTGTTTTTTTTTTTTTTTGCTTTTGCTTTTGTTTTTACTTTTACTTTTTATTTCGCATTTGCTTTTACTTTTACTTTTGTGTTTGGTTTGATTTTGCTTTTGCTTCTTGCTTCTACTTTTGCTTTTTCTTTTTTTTTTGCTATTGTTTGTTGCTTTTGCGTTTTGTTTTTTCTTTTGCTTTTACTATTGCTATTGCTTGGGCTTTTGCTTCTACTTTTGCTTTTGATTTTGATTTTTCCTTTACTTTTGATTTGTTTTTGCTTTTGCTTCTGCTTATGCTTTTTCTTTTGATTTTGCTTTTGTTTTTGCTTTTGCATTTACTTTGCTTTTCTTTTAACTTTTGCTTTTGTTTTTGCTCTATTTTTGGTCTTATTTTTGCTTTTACTTTTACTTTTGCTTTTAATTTTGCTTTTGATTCTGCTCTTTCTTTTGCTTTTAGTTTTGCTTTTATTTCGCTTTTGCTTTTGCTCTTGTTTTTGCTTATACTTTTGCTTTTATTTTTGCTTTTATTTTGCTTTAGCTTTTACTTTAGCTTTTGTTTTTACTTTTACTTTTCTTTTTACTTCTGCTCTTGTTTTTGATTTTACTGTTGCTTTTGATTTTCCTTTTCTTTTGCTTTTGCTTTAGCTTTTGAATTTACAAAGAGGTCAAAAGATTAATCTGTATGATAAGAAACTAAAATTAAGCGAGTCATCAATAGTTATCAATTCCCTGAAACGATATTGAATTTTTGTTGCTCAAACTATGGGTGGTATTTTTGCGACCTTATTTCATAATTTTTTTCTTTTTATTTTCGTAGTGATCTTTCGTAGTGACTCTTCCTTTATTTTCTACTTATATCATTTACTATAGCGCATATACCTACCGAATATTATTTGCATGCAATACCATTGCATATTTGTTACAGTTCTCTCCGTAATTACTAAAGAAATTTTTTGTTTATTTTTGTTATGAGGACAAACAAGCAACCATTACTGATGTATAATAACTTTTGTCTTTTATTAAAAAAGATCCAAAATGTTGACTTTTTATTAAAAAAATGAGTTGGCTGTGTCGTGGATACACCCGTTTGTTGACGTGACGGGGTTTCTTGTTGTTGTTGTTGTTTTTGTTGTTGTTGATGATGATGTTGATATTGATGTTGATGTTAATGTTGATGTTGATGTTGATGTTGATGTTGATGTTAATGTTAATGTTGAGGTTGATGTTGATGTTGATGTTGATGTTGATGTTAATGTTGATGTTGATGTTGATGTTGATGTTGATGTTAATGTTGATGTTGATGTTGATGTTGATGTTGATGTTGATGTTGATGTTGATGTTGATGTTGATGTTGATGTTGATGTTGATGTTGATGTTGATGTTGATGTTGATGTTGATGTTGATGTTGATGTTGATGTTGATGTTGATGTTGATGTTGATGTTGATGTTGATGTTGATGTTGATGTTGATGTTGATGTTGATGTTGATGTTGATGTTGATGTTGATGTTGATGTTGATGTTGATGTTGATGTTGATGTTGATGTTGATGTTGATGTTGATGTTGATGTTGATGTTGATGTTGATGTTGATGTTGATGTTGATGTTGATGTTGATGTTGATGTTGATGTTGATGTTGATGTTGATGTTGATGTTGATGTTGATGTTGATGTTGATGTTGATGTTGATGTTGATGTTGATGTTGATGTTGATGTTGATGTTGATCCGATGATGTCCCGAAGACCTCACCTTCATTTTCGTTCCTTAAAAACCGTTACGCTAGTAGTCACAGAGTTAAAATTCCATGCAACGTTTTTTCATGGTTGTAGCATTTTTAATGCATTATGTGGTTGCAAGACTGACGATAAGAAATTTCTTTGTAATTTAGTTGTGAGGCCTAATAACACATCTAAGCTGTCGTAAAAAAAGTTTACCGTAGCACGTCTCCTGAGTGAGTAATACTTCCATGTAACGATATTACATTTCTGTTACATATGCTGATATATCCACGACCTGGTGACGTCGCAATTTTTTTTTTTATTTTTGTCGAAAGACCAAGTATAAGTCCTTCATTGTCCTTTTTAAACATTTCTCGTATCTGATATACTCACCGAGTAAAAATTCAATGCAACGCCGCTGCATGAATATTGCATTGGCGATCTTTGAGCGGCTCTCTCTGTGTCCCCATGACGACAGAAATTTTTTGTCTAATTTTGTTGTAAGGGCTTAAGACAGGTCTTTATTGGTGTATCACATTTTTAATCCTAGCACCAATACTCGGCGAATAATAATTCCATGTAACAAATTTTCAGTTGCGTTGCGTAAGCAGCTCCCAGTGCGTCCCAATGACGTTTTGAATTTTGTTTTTGTTTTTATAATGAAGTCAAAGAATTAACGTTTACGGCCGTACAATCTTTTAGTCATAGCCTTTATACTCAGCGAGCAAGAATTCAATGCAACACTGATGAATTTTGAAAAAATGCATTTTTCAACTTTTTTGGAAACCTGCGCGGTAAAACGTAACTTCGTCACGTCAAAAAATTAAAAATTCAAAATTGCATTTTTAACTACCCTTTACATGACATAGCGTTTTACAGCAAGAGCGGTTGCAGTTTTACGGTAAATTTTATGAACTGTCCTGTGATTTTTTTAAGAAATTAATTTTTTCAAATGTGTTTTTTTATTGTTTTTATAGAATAGTTATTCAATTTATGTCAATAAAATTATACCAATATATCTCTCCGATCAAAAGTTATCGCTACAAATCTATTTTGCGATCCCTCGGCATTTCCTTATTATCAACCGATAGATAAAACAAGGACCCTTAATATGAGCTTTAAAGTAATTTAATAATAACTTTAGTTCAGCTTATCTTCATTATTTGGATGTTTTTAAAATATAAAAACGAGTACCGAATAACACCGGGTATATCAGTTAGTTTTTAAATAAATAATATATCCAGAGACATTGGGTATAAAATTAAATTGTCGGTAAAAAATTAAAATCTCTGCAAATTTTTCTGCATTTTGAAATAATATTTAGCATGAAGGTTTAGCTATGTGATCTGTGATAAGTCAATAAGCAATTTAGGGATAAAATATTTTAATTTTGACCACTAATTGGATTGGATAAATGATTTTTTTACAAAAGAGAAATAAAAATTTAAATGTAAATTTATTTATTTTACAAACAATTTATTTATTCCTTCTTAAGCATGGATGGTTAAATAAATAGAATGGTTTTTTATATAGAATTTTTTAAATATTGATGGCATCCAGCAATTGTGTTGGGAATGATTGAATATATTTATGGTCAACTCCACAACAAAAATAACAAGATGTCCACTCGTCCACTCGTTGACATTTTTATTCCGCATTAAGCTGAAAACATACTCAAAACACAAAATGTGCACAATTTGATTGGGACAATAAATTCCAAAATAAATTGACCGAAATAATGCTGTCAAATCCTGAGCTGTGCTGGCCTCATTTGAGCAATAAAAGTTGGGACTGGCAACGATAAAATGATAAAATGAAGAAAATAAAACCGCTGCAAATGACATGAGGAAAAACAGTTAAATCGCATTTTGTGTAAACTTGACATTTGATGAACCATGAAAACATAAACCAATAAATATTGTTAGCAAGGCGAAGTCAAAATATAACAAAAGGTTTAATTAGAGAATGCGGCTGACAAAAGCTCAA
Organism: Pherbina coryleti; assembly: GCA_943735915.1. Classification (NCBI taxonomy): domain Eukaryota; kingdom Metazoa; phylum Arthropoda; class Insecta; order Diptera; family Sciomyzidae; genus Pherbina; species Pherbina coryleti. The sequence continues at coordinate 29,123,719 of OX030952.1, forward strand.
AAGCGTCGGTTAAATTCAACAAAAGAATCTAAAGGAATTTTCTTGTCTTGAATGCAGGAATTTATATCTTTAGATATAATAATATTTTGTACTGAAGACACACACACACACACTCATACACGTAAACGCACACTTTGAAGTAACGAAGGTACGCTTGTAAAGTTGAACTTGATTTTAAAACTTTTGCGTAAAGAACACAAAATACGCCAACGTCCTTTAAGCTAGTCTTTACATTATTGTCGGTGGTTCGTTCATAAATCATAATAAAAGGTCGTCGTTCTTTGTAGGTTCAAAATATATATTTATATACACGCTGTATGTTTGTAGCTAATGATTTGTGCGTAGCTTATTAAAATTTTGAAAGGACACACAAGTAGCTTATTGAAGGCTTAAAAATAAACAATAAATTATTTATAAATCTTTTCTATAAATATTTAATTGCGTGAATTCTTTGGTCTCTCTTTATAAAAGGCCTTTTCTATTAATAATTAACACAGTGGGATAAGTTCGTAAACTTACAATTTTAAATAAAATCCCGTTATATTAAAAAAATTTAAACATAAGGATGTATCAACAAGAGCTATAGGGTTTGTTTTCTAAACTAAGCAATTAAATGTTTAGATGCCTCTTAAATTTTATGCAATTAAAAATTAGACACATGGCGTTTTTGAAACAAAATATCTTTAAAAAGTATATAGGCCTTTACAACCCCACAACCCTCTTGTGAATACACCCTTTATATCAACTTGTAATTCAAAACTACGCAACACAAAATAAACATTAAACTTTGCCAACAATGCACGCTATTGTTTATTCTTACAGCAAGTTTAGAGTGTAAACATAAAACGGGCTTCCACAATCAAGCGCATGAATGACCAACAACACAACACAAACTCAACTCAACACAACACAACAGAACAGAACTTAACAAGTGCAACAAAGACTCACCTAATTGCATCGATCATTTGAAGACCCATGTTGACACAATTTGACGCATGTTGCGGCCTTGACACCGGCAATCCTGACACACAATAATAACAGTCGCCAAGAATTTTAATACGTAGACATTGATTTTCCTGTAAAGTCGAAGAAAACAGTAAAAAACTTTGCACAGCAATAAAACATTTATACACTGTCTCAAATAATTGTCCGTACACAAGAAGTCTGAACAGTTATTTGAGTGTATAAAGAAAAATTATAGAATGCAATCGAATGAAACAAAATAAGTTTTATTTGAAAGATTTAATTTAAGTTTTCTTTTATGAAGAATATACATTTCTTTTTACATTAATTGTTAAACCCCGCCTACGGAATACTCCACTCATGTGTGCACGTGAGCCCGTACGTAACTCATTTTTGTACACGCTCATTTACATTTTATTTATTTGTTTATTTATTTAAGTCAATGAACAAATTATACAATAATTACTAGGTAGCCTTGGCAGCTGGCTATTTTCTCACAAGCGTCTTGCACCGACTGTTAAAAACATCTAGTATTCATTCAAAACAACGAAGAGTGAAAATAAACAAACAATATTAAAATTGTGAATTTCATACATTGAATTCTCAAAAAAAAAAAATAGTTTTCTCTCTATTATGTTTTCTATTTTTTGACAGTTGGTGCAAGACAAAAAACTGTCACTCCTACCTGGTATAATTATATCATGAATGAATAGAGTTCTTTCACTTGGCGCAAAAATATAAAAAGAGTTATAAATAGTTACGGCTGTATTCATAAAAAGTTATGAACCTCTTATACAGAGTGGGTCAAATACAAGTTTTTTTTTTTTAAATGCAATAAAGTGAACAGTGTGGCGTCCGTGGCGTAGTTGGTTAAAGTGCGTGGCCGCTATGTCAAAGAACCTTAGAGACCCAGGTTCGAACCCCAGCCAGCGACAGAAAATTATTTCAATTAAAATAATTTTTCTGTACGGCCGCCACCTCTCTACAGACAATGGGAAACCTCAGAGAGTAAGAAAATGCCATGTAAAGCTTCTTGAGAATAAGAACATTCCGTTCATCGCCGTTCGGAGTCGGCGTTAAGCCTGTAGGTCCATTTTTCGGTCAATTGTGTACAAACTTAATAACACGCACAACACAATTGATCATAAGAAGCTAGGTCAAAGTCCTTTCAAGGGTTGAAATGGCCAGTTATTTATTTTTAATTTTTTTTTTTAAAGTGAACAAAATTAATTTTTTTTCATGCATTATGGCTTTATTATTTAGGGGGGGGGGGGGGGTAAGGTTTGACAACTTTTTTTTCATTTTTGTTTTATTTTTGTTTCTGAAAGTACATCTGAAGAATATTGTATTAAATTTTTAGGTCATTTGGAGCAAAACTAGCGAAGTTACAGTAGGTTGAATGACCGTACCTCTAACTTAGTTAGTCAGTGTACAAAACTTAAAACATAATTAAGAACGATCAGTATATTCAGTTGATAAGGTCATTTCAGTTGATTTAAATGCACTGCACGGCTATTAAAATATTGTAAACATTCAATTGATTTCAATAAAAGTTAAAAATAAGAAAAAAAATTTGGGAAAAAAGAAGTCATGTGACCTTGTGACTCGCGAGTTGATTGTAAAACTGTTTAATGAAAAAAAAGTCGTATAGTGAAATCGCCAATATTATAAAATGTTCAAAAACGATGGTTTTTAATGCTATTCGATATTTTCAAAAATATTCAACTCCAAAGAATGTGTCCCGAAAGCGTAAACAACGTAAAACGACTAAAATGGAGGATAAACTGATTGTTCGTGAGTCAAAAAACTTTCCGCACAAATCAGCTAAACAGATTTTAGTAGCTATTTTTGGTGAAAATGCGTCTGGACCTTCCGTGGATACAGTTAAACGTCGTTTGAGAGAAGCTGGTTTATTTGGACGTGTTTGCAGGAAGACCCCTTTAATGTCCAAGCAGAATCGTAAAAAAAGAATTAATTTTGCTAAAAAATATGGTCTCTGGACTGTTCAAGAGTGGAAAAAAGTATTATTTTCTGATGAAACGAAGATTAATTGAGTCTGGTCAGATAGCAGATCATATGTTAGACGCCCGGTACAAACTGAGTTTAGCCCAAGGTACACACTCCCAACACTTAAGCACGGCGGAGGTAACATAATGGTATGGGGCGGTATGTCATGGCGCGGCGTTGGTCCACTAGCAAAAATTGAGGGTTGTATGTACAAGTTCTAATACACAGACATCTTGCAGAACAATTTGATACCATATGCAGATGAAAACTTACCCGTGTGTTGGATACTACAACAAGATAATGACCCAAAACATACTGCTGGTCATACGAAGAAGTGGTTTACAGACAATAAGGTAACAGTATTGGATTGGCCATCGTGTAGTCCGGATCTCAATTCGATTGAGAACCTCTGGCAAGTGGTGAAGGAGAGAGTTGGTGCTCTAAAAATATCAAATTTCACACAATTTTATGCTGAAGTACAAAAGGCCTGGACAAGCATTCCCAAGCGAGTATGTGAAGATCTAGTGGGCTCAATGCGTCGGCGATGTGCAACGGCTCTTAAAAGCAATAGATATCCAACCAAATATTAACTAAATAAAACTGAAATAAAATATTGTATAACAAAAAATCAAGTTCTTGTATATCGTTCTTAATTATGTGCACGTTTCATTCCTTTCTGATATCGTAAAAAGATCAGCCCTTCTTTTTAACAGGTAAGCTACCGATAAAGATTTTACAAAGCATGTAATAAGGGATTCTTCAACATTCGAATGGGTAAGGATTTGCTTGAATTTTTTACTTGTATTATACAAAAAGTTAATAGAAAAAGAAACAAAGCAATCGTTCTTAATTGTGTGCACGGAACTGTAAATGATTATTTGAGAATTAATTTCAATATTGTTAAAAATCTTTAGCATGTCGTCTGCTCTGTCGATGCTACACACCAAACAAACGATTTTATTTGACAGTTTACACAATTTTAGTCCAAAAAGAGTTCCCGTACTTTTTTGTGTTTTTCAAGAATTTTGAGAGATTTTTTCTTACTCTCACGTTTTTGACAGTTTTACCATTTTTAGCCCAAAAAGTACGGGAACAGACCTAATTTGATAAATTTTTGACAAAGTTTAAAAAAAAAATGTAAAAATGCTTTATCGAGGGTTTATTGAAGGTTTCAACCATTTTTAAAATTCTCTTATTTTTTTAAGTATTTAAAAGAGATTTTAATGCTATTGAACACTTATGAATAATGTTTTTAAATTTTGTTCGATTTTTTTCTTATGAAGGCTTTATAAGAGGTTCATAACTTTTTATGAATACATCCGTAAGTTTTTACAACAAAAATCTAGCAATGATCTGGTATATACAGAGCTGTTGCTGTTAGTTGTTTTCTCCTCAAACAAACTTTAATATGATTGAATGAAAGGGTCACATTAAATTTAAATCCAAACCATGTTTATTTTTCAATTATGGCGACAAAGTATGAAGCTTCAAAATAAATATATTTTTGATTCAATATTTTCCATATAATATAGCAGTCTCTTTTCCGCTCATTTCCCATGTGTACGGAAAATTGTTTGAGACAGTGTATTTGCAAGCACGTAGTAATGTAGTGAGTAAACAAACAAGTTGTTAGCTAATGCAAGTTATACATAGAAAGTATGATGTGGGTGTGTAAGGTTTCATATGAACAATTGCTGGCATTTTTTTCTTTTTTTTTTTTGTTTTGCATAAAATATTGCCACGTTACTACTGGAAAAACTTCCGTTTGTATTAGAAATGAATTGTGATGTAAATGTAACTTTTTCTTGGAAAAAAAAAACTTTAACAAAACTTTTTACAACCACCTTCAAGTGCAGACCACATTTAAATTTCCTTGAGTGCATTGGGACTGAGAATGACCACTATAAATCAATATTCTCGGACGTGCATATAACGGCTTCGATACAAAGTTATTCACAAAAAACCTTTGCACGTGGCTCAGAATCGTGCTTCTGAAAATTCTTTTTTAAGTAATACAACTTTTGTAGACATTTTATAGTTTTATTTTGGTTATTTAATCTTAAAAACTAAGTCAGGAAGCTCCATATGATCCAAAAAGTTTAAAACATTTATGATTATAAAATTCATTAATACTGAGACTAACATATTGTATGTGATGTTTCACAGAAAAAGGGACCTTATCTTCCCGGAATCAAAATTCGTTTTTTTTTTTTATTTCTTAAAATAACATATTGTTTTATACAAGAAGACAACTAAATCACCGAAAAAAATTAAAAATTAGCTTACTTATAGCATTTTGAAGCTCTATCATGCAAATCTCAAGTTTTGAGATATTGATGTTCAAAGCTTGAAAATTTAAAGGGAGCTTAAATATCCCATTTAAAATACATGGTGGAAGATAAGGTTTTCTTCCTTCGAAGAGGTACAGGTTGGAGAAAATCTTATTTGTTTGTTATTTCTAATTCAATAATCGACTTAAAACCTATTGAAAAATGCTCAAGACAGGTTTGGTCAGTATTACCAACCTTAACCTGAAACCAATAAAATTGACCCAAACGTATATTTTAAGCTCTACTTTAAAATTTGATCTGGGTAGATAAGGTCCCTTTATCTGTGAAACATCACATCCGAAGATTGCATATTTTTTATTGAAAAAATTATTAGAAAATTATGACAATTATTTGAATTTAATAGAAAACTTGAATAGCTTTTGAAAAAGAGCTTCTAAGTGTCTTCAAACAGATTTAAAAATCAAATTTTACGATGGTTGCTATTTATATTTCAGGCCTAATAATGAAAAAACAAATAATTATGATGGATTCGGTTTGATTATTTTTAAAAGCATTCTCCATGAAGATCAATACACTTTTGCATGCATTAGAACGAATATTGGAAGCACTTTTTTACTCCAACTGAGGTATCTCGAAAAGAAACGTTTTAAATGCAACAACCGCTTCTTCGGATATCGAAAACCGTTGACAATGTAGTTTTTTTTTATTTCAGGGAATAAAAAAGTCTTTGAGTGCCAAATCAGGGCTGTACGGTGGATGACCCATCAAGTCGAATTTTTGGCTGGTCAAAAAGGTCTTTGCTTGACCAGAGGTGTGGGCATTGTCATAAGGCAGAATAATTCTCCTCTTAAAGGCGATTTTTTTCGATGACTTGTGGTAAACAAATGGTAGTGTAGCATTCAAAATTTACCTTAATCAGTTCACACACGGCATCAATGTTTTCTAGCACAGCAACCGATTTTAAACGAATTTCCCGGAATTTGTCCTGGAGCGAACGAAGCCCACGATTGGGTAGGTACTTTAATTAAGTTCATCGATGCATTCTTGTCTTGATAATCTATGTAGAATGTTATGAAAAATAATAATCGCACGAAAATGTTCACGAGTTAATTCAATTTTTTTCCTCCGAGATAAATTTTTTAAGTTACTTTAAACAACACAAATCGCGCTTAAGTGCTTAAATATTCTCAAGAAATGTGAGATGGTAAGAGTTGCCGCTTACTGTTGCCAAGGCCATAAATATAAATAGCAACCCTTGTGTCATATTTGTGTACAACGGAGCTTGACTATATTATGAGGAGTCTGCTCCTTCGTTTACAACAGTAAAATATTGAGTGGCAGGGTTTAAATGAGGCCGTACGAGCTCCCAAGACGAACATCGCAGTGGTCGACCAAATGAGGAGACTACACAAGAAATGGTGAAGAAAATCTACAAAATGGTATTGAATAACCGTCGACTGAAAGTGTGCGAGAAAACAGACATGATAAGCAAAAGTGCTCTATCTCGCATATTCACGAAAAATTAGGACATGAGAGAGAGAGAGCTGTCCGAAATAAAGGTACCACGATTACTCACAATAGAACAAAAACGGCGTCGTGGGGATGTTTCAATAGAGTGCTTGACGAAGATTTACCTTGGATGAATCATGGATTCTTCACTTCACACCTGAGACGAAGGAACAGTCAAAATAATAGACTGAATATAATCGATTCCAAAGAAGGCGAATGCCGTTCCATCTGCAGATAAATGGCGTAAATTTTTAGGAATGCACGTGTTATAAATTTCATTGATTATCTTTAGAAAGGAATAACAAACAATGGCGAGTATTGCGTGAACTTACAAGGTATGTCAAATAATATGCCAGACAGGCTCTAGAAAAAAATAATTAATATACGATTTCTGTTTATTTTTCGGTGTTTTTATTCAAAATATTCTCCTCCCGATTCAAAACACTTGTTACAGCGATTCAATAGTGATTCAAATGCCTGCTCTAGCTCATTTTGTGGGATTGCATCTAGTGCCCGTGTCGTACCTTTTTGCATGGTCGGAATGTCGTTAAAAAACTATTCTTTCAACTTTATTTTCAATTTCGGGAATAAAGATAGGTCGCACTGGGCCAAATCAGGCCAATACGGCGGATGATTTATCATACACACACACTTGATTTGGAGCCAAAAATTGACGAACAATAAGTGCTGTGTGACTCGGTGGAGAGTATCTTGAAGAGATAGATATTCGACATGAAACGCTTCAAAACACCAAGATAATATGCGGCAGTAACTGTTTGACGTAACTGTTTGGCGTCCGTGGCGTAGTTGGTTAAAGTGCGTGGCCGCTATGACAAAGAACCTGGAGACCCAGGTTCGAACCCCAGCAGCGACAGAAAATTATTTGAATTAAAATAATTTTTCTGTACGGCCGCCACCTCTCTGCAGACAATGGCAAACCTCAGAGAGTAATAAAAATGCCATGTAAAGCTTCTTGAGAATAAGAACATTCCGTTCATCGCCGTTCGGAGTCGGCGTTAAGCCTGTAGGTCCATTTCTCAGTCAATTGTGTACAAACTTAATAACACGCACAACACAATTGATCATAAGAAGCTAGGTCAAAGTCCTTTCAAGGGCTGAAATGGCCAGTTATTTATTTATTATTTTATAACTGTTTGACCAGTCAAAATTAATTTTTTGTGGATAATTCCTTTGCTATCGAAAAATGTGATGAGCATTGTCTTGATTTTTTAAGGTAAATATACGTGTAAATTTTTCGAAAAATTTTTTTTTGTTTAATATGTTCTTTATAGTCTTAAGAACATAAACATTTTTAAATCGATATTTAAAAAAAACAGAAGTTATAACGGTTATTTCCTCGAAACTAGTTTTTTTAAAACGGTTCGATAGATAACTCGAAATCTATTGGCTCAATTTCAATGATATTTTTTGCATTTTGTTCGTTATTTTGTCCTTAAAGCATCCCCCCTTAATTCAAGTATCTATTTTTTTGTTTTTTTTTTATAAACAAAAAAGCGCGCGAATATGTATCTATTTTTTTAACTCTTTACTTCAACTTCCGCCATAATTAAAAAAAAACTCCAGGAGTCTTTCGTAGGGGGATGCTTAATATAAGGTATATGCTTTAAAATGTCATTTGATTTTTTTGTTTCCGATACATGGGAAAGGCCATATCCATCGAACCGTTTTGGATGTCTTTTTTCAATGCCATTTTCAGCGCCCTCTATATAAAAGCCAGAACCGTGTTTAAAAAAAAATTTTTTATAAAGTATTTTTTATGTATTTAGTATAAGTATTTAGATATAAAAAAAAATAATAACTTCTTATATCTAAAAAAATGTTTGAAAACAGCTCCTGTTTTTGGTTGTTACACGTATATTATACCTTAAGGAACTTTACGTTTTTTGTTTTTTTTTTTTTGCTTGTGGTGAATCTTTTTACTCCCATTTCGCACTTTTATGCTTGGTTTCTGGATCGTGTTGGAAACACATCGTTTCATCACCCATAATAATTGCTTTCATGATGTTTGTATTATATCTTAACGCCGCAACGACGTCTCTGGAATGCCGGACTCTCGTCTATACTTGATCATCATTCAATGTGTGTGGAAAAAATTTGGCACAGACCTTCAATTTGCCCAAATCCTCGTAAAGAATTATTCAAATAGTCTCTTTCCTGATTTTTAAGGTCTCCTCCAACATTCTCACTGAAGCATTGCGGTTTTCTGCAACAAAACCACATACCTTTTGGATTACTTCAGGCGTCTGAACAAAAATTGGCCTTCCCTTGTGTTGGCCTTCCCTCTCTGCCGCTCAAAAAACATTCTGATACTCAAAAATAACTGCTCTACTTAAACAATCATCACCGTACACTTGTTGCATCAATCGAAATGTTTCTGATGCATTTTTATCAATTTTTGCGTGGAATTTAATGACCGCTCTTTGTTCCATGTTTCAATTTAAACATCAAATGAACATGTGTTTTCACAAACAATTTACTTTAACTATTAAATGACAACCAACTTCATTCCCTTTTTTAGACAGTAGAGAAAAATTCAACCATTAAATATTACGTTCGAATACAAAAATAGCGCTCTTGGTTGTTAAGGTATGGTTCGTGTCTGGGATATTATTAGATGCTATAATACCATTTGAGTGATGAGGTCAAGCAAAAACGGCCATATTTGGCAAAAAAATAAGGTTTTCGGAAAGGAAACACAATGTATCAATTCAATGAGTTTTCACGATGGCCAAAATCAGTGAGTTTAAGTTCGAATTGTTTCCTTACCCCCTCAGTTTTATTTTTTTTTTTTATTTCCAAACTCAAAAATGGCTCGATAGTAAAATGAAGAGCTAGAGCCTGCGGTTGATGGCTTATTTGAGGAGTTTCACGGTTCTCTCAATAAAAAAGGGTTTCGAAGATATTGAAGCTATTGCTGGAGAAAGTGTATCGAGGTAAAAGGAGACTATGTAGAGAAATAAAGAAATTTTGTTTCCCACACTTTTTTTTTGTTTTTTGTTAGGTCGGGTTCTTCTGGGACTATCCTCGTAGTTTATTTAGAAAAAATACTAAAAACTTGTCTTGTTCAAACAAGATTTTTCCAATTTTTAATTAGAAATGAGGTATTTTTTCTTGTAATTATGAACTTTGGATATTTTCGAAACTTTGAAAGGTGTTTCTTATTATGTTCTAATGTTTTCTTTTAATGGAAAAGATGATCTTTTGATTCGAATACTCTTTTCTGCATATTTTTTTCTAATTTTTTGGAAGCAATGGGGGGAAGGGTTAACCTCGAAATCCCCCAGGCTATGGATCTGTAACAAAGGACTTGTTTTGGCTAGAAAATAAAAGAAATTTTGCAAATTAATGGAAAAGTTATGTAAATGAATAACTGTTTATTCCCTCAGCATCAGTTAAGGGTACCCTTGAATGCATCTGACAGTTGGGCTGAAAAATTCCTTTTAGCTAGCTAACATAGTAAAACATATTTTTTTGGTAAAATTGGATTTTATTATTCAACATAGTTGCCTTCGACGGAACAACGAAATAGATACAACGATTATAGCCGTCATGCAATTTTACGATATCATTTTTATAGTATGACGATACCATTTCTGTGCCAATTTTACAGTATGATACCATTTTTATAGTATATAGTATAGACGGTGCAGTGTCTTGATGAAATAGCACTTTTCCTTTTTCAAATAGGGCCGTTTTTTCGTGATTTCATCCTTCAATGCTCCAACAATGCCATGTTAGTATCGGAGTTAATGGTCTGGCCTTTTTCAAGGTAATCAATGTAATTTATACCATGCGCATCTCAGAATACTGATGCCATAACCTTGCCAGCCGACTGCTGCGTCTTTCCACGCTTCGGTTTCGATTCATCGTGTGCAGTTAAGGGCGTACGCTGCAATTTGAGAAGGGGCGGGGGTAGAGTTCTTTTTCTTTACCATTTTGTATATCTTAAACAAGAATTAAATTTCTCGGATTTGTTGCGAAATTATTCAAAATTAGTTCTTCCAACTCCTTCTTAGCCTTGACCAAACGTCTATGCGCACTTAACCCACAAAAACCAATTCTTGTATATATTTAGTCTTTATAATATGAATACACTCAATTCCTTTTTAACACGTTATACGTTCGGAAGCAAAAAGTGATGTATAAAAAAAAATTCGTGTAAAAATATACAAGCGACATATGGTAAATTGTACATCGTGTTAGTTGAAAAACTTTAAAATTTTCGCCCACAAAACCACGAAAAAAGTAATGATTTCAGTATAACATACAAACATATTAAACAAAACAATTACACTAAGAGAAAAAAAATATTAAATTCATCCAAAAACTTTTTTGATTTCCCAAGAAGAGAGTCAATTCTGCACCCATAACGCATTTGCATAAATCGACTACGTAAATATTTAAAATTTATTTAAAAACTTTTTTAATTAAATAAAATATTAAGATGTTTAAACAGAATTAATAAAAAATATATTAAAATTATGCACGAATTTTTTTAAAATATCTTTAAAATATTCACTATTTGAAAATAAAACGATCGCATTTAAAGAAAATTTATATAAAAATATTGAAATTAAAAAGCAATTTATTCAAATATTTCTCACGAGTTGCGTCCATCAAATGACATTTTCCTGTATTATTTATTCTCTTTTTTACTTTTTTCGCTCTCTTTTTTATACCATTTTTGACAGTTGGTGCAATATTATAGCATCAAATCTAAAAAATAAGAATAATAAGAAGCAAAATATGCAGGTAAATGACAATCGGTGCAAGAAATTCGTGAGAAAATCACAAAAAACGTGTCGTAAGGAAAATATTTGATGTATCCACTTAAATATTTAAAAAAATGTATACACAGGCGTGGATAATGTTAATACGCGTTATTTCCCTTAGTGTACTTTTTAAGTAAATTAACAAAAAAAAAAACAAACCAAAAGAAAAAAGAAGTAAGACTGCAACATGATAAAATAAGTACGTATATACGAAAATCTTAATAAAAATGAGGAATACAAATAAATTTCACAACTTTTCACAAGCATGCATGTTTGTAACAAGTTTGCAAAAAAAATGATATCATCAGTAGATACGTCTGATGTGTCTTGCATGTCTGTCTAGCTGGATCCAAAAAAGCAGATTTTTTTATTTTTTACTGTCTCTTTTGGTTTTTTTACTGTTAAAAAGTTTGTTATTAACGGCAGGCGCGGATCCAGGGGGGTTTTGGGGGTTCAAACCCCCCCCCCCCCCCCGAAATTCTAAAAGAACCTGTATTTAAATGTGATGTACTGATGTTTATTATGTGGGCTAAGAGTACCAAACAGAAAAACATTGGGTTTTTATAATTTACTTTAAATATGCTGTAAACGTTTGTAGCTGTTTCTACACGTATTGCTAAAATACTGAATTCTATTCCACTTTTTGTTTGTTTTTGCGATATCGCGCCTGTAGCTGTAAACAGTCACACATACAATCTTAACTTGAAATCACAAAAACACCGCATTTTTTGGATAAAATATATCCAAACACCGCACAGTTTTAATTTAAAAACCCACAGTTTCGATAGTATCGGAAGTGTAGACGTAAAATTCCTTTTTATACAGTAATGGAGAAAAATTCCGGTTTTTGTAGTTTTTATTTTTTTTTATGTTGGTTTTATGTTGGCCTTTTAGATTTGTATTCGGGTCAAATAAATACAAAAATTACTTTTATTATTATAATTATCTTCACCCAGCGTCAGTTTGTGGTATTTAACACAAAAAAATAATCCTGAGCACCACACAATCATATGGAGTGAATATGGAGTGAATATGGAGTGAAAGGTGGATGGTTATTTTTTTCGTAGCAAAGTTTTTTCCAATAAGTGGAATAATTTTTTCACATATTGCAGCAAAACACAAATTATAACCTTCTTTTGAAAAACCAGAGGCTCGAAATAGATTTTAGACTAACGGTTTCTTAAGCAAAGTTGAATTTGCTCCGTAGAACATTATCCATGCCTACGATTTTAAAAAAAAAAAATTAACCCGCTCTAATGTACACTCTAAACGATTTCTGTTGAATTTTACGACGATAATCGTCGGCAACGCTTTTCTGACTTATAGTGTCTTAATTTACACATGCACATTTTTAAACATTTTTTGTTGGATATTACACAGAAAATGTTTAACGATTTACGCAACTTGTGTGTAAAAGTTGAAACTCTTCATGTTTATTTTTCAACAAAAAATGTATAAAAATATGCCCCTTCCTTCGTACCATTGCTCTATTTCATTACTCTTGCATAAATAAAAGTAAGTAATAAGTAAGATATAGAATGTTTTTTTGTTTTATAATACATTTTTGTATTCAGTAGTATTAAATTCAAATTGTAGTTATGTGAAAACATATGTTAACTCAGGTAGCTTATTATCACTTTAAGCTTTAATTCATTTAAGAAAATGATAATTAATTTTATAACTAAAAAAAAAAATAATTGAAATAATGTAATCACTTTTAAGAAAACAAAAAAAAAATGATAAAATAAAAATAGAAATAGAAAACTTTTAAGTTCAACTTTTCAGCTTACTAATAATTGTATTGATTTTTTTTTATACTATTGATGTTTTTGTTTTTTTTGTCTCGTATTTGTTATTTTAAATCACGTTGATTTAGTTCAGTGATACCAAATCTTCTTCCTTGAATGAAATTACACATTTCATGTTCACCATTACACATTTACGTGTAATTTTGCACATTTTTTGTCATATTTTAAATTTTTACACATTTTGAGTTTAACATTACAATTTTTGGTGTAGTAATTTAAACCTTTTTTGTGTAAATTTAAATTTTGCTCAACTTTCTGTTTAAAAATAAACAATTTCTGGTTATTTTCATTAAATGACACCAAAAGATAATAATTTTAGGCAACAACAGAAAATTCAACAAAAATTTACGGTCATTTTGATAGTAAATTTCAACAAATAGTTTAGAGTGTATATAAACGGTGGTTAAATTTTAAGGGCCGATGTTGAATATAAACCACACCTAAATGTCAAGTTTTTTTCTGCATTTCATTTGACATTTCTCAATTTGAGACTAATTCAATTTGAACCGTTAAAGTTATTCGGGCTTATTATGAAAATGGGCTTTCAAATCAAAATGCATATCGAGCACTTCGTGATTTTTTCGGTCAATTTAATCGTCCAAATGTGCGTACAATCGCAAAAATTTGAACAAACCAGGTCTGTAGGAGATGTGGAAACACCAGTGCATGCTCGTACAGCTCGTGCTGCAGAAAATATTGCTGTTGTTCGCGATAGTGTGGCTGAAGAGCCGTCCACCTCAACTCGTCGTCGTGCCCAACAATTGCACCTCTCACGCTCGTCGTTGATAAACATTAAAGACTGGCATTTACACGGTCAGAATGGTGGCAAGAAATGGCAACAGTGGATGATAAATTTTCAAAGAAAATCATCTTCAGTGATGAGGCACATTTTCATCTCAGTGGATTCGTCAATAAGCTTAATTGCCGCATTTGGGCGAATAATAATTTAAGAGTAATTGTCGAAAAACCAACGCACCCACAAAGAGTGACTGTTTGGTGCGGTTTATCGGCATCATTGGGCCGTATTTTTTCAAAATGAGACCGGTCAGACAGTAACTGTGAATGGTGTTCGCTATCGTGAGATGATAACGAACTTTTTATGGCCCGAATTGGAAGATATGGATGTGGACGATATGTGGTTTCAACAGGACGGTGCCACTTGCCACACAGCTAAGGAAACAATGGCTCTTTTGCGCGACGAATTCAATGGCCGTGTTATCTCACATGGTGGCGATGTCAATTGGCCGCCAATCATGTGATTTGATACCGTTGGACTTCTTTCTTTGGGGTTATTTGAAAGAAAAAGTGTACGTCGATAAGCCAGCAACAATTCAAAAGCTTAAGGATGAGATAATTCGGCACATTAATAGCATAGAACCTCACTTATGCGTCGGCGTCATCGAAAATTTGGACCATCGGATGGAGGTGTGCCGCCGAGGTCGCAGCGGCCATTTAGCCGATATTTTGTTCCATGCATAATTGAACCATACCAATATTATCATAATAAAAAGAAATGACAATAATTTCCTTAATAATTTGAGTTTTATTCAAAATCAACATCGGCCTTTAAAATTTGACTACCCTTTATATATATAACGTATATAAATATTTTTGAAACCCCCCCCGAAATATATTCCTGGAACCGCCCCTGATTAACGGTTGTTTTTTCGGTTTTTCAAGTTACTCACATAACTCTTGGTATCCACACAAGTGTTGATTACATTGCAATTTAAATGCACGCTCCGTGTTCGGATTATAAGTTAGAAAATATTGTTCCATTCTGGGAGCGAATTTCAAGCCCTCACGAATTAAATCAGCCGTTAATACATTCTTCATCTTCGACTTTGTCGTTATCGACATCTATATTTTCAGAAACTATAATAAAATCAATCAAATTGTTTTCATCTAAGGTACTTTCTCGTGTTAATTCTTCGATGCCTGTTATGTGCATGTTGTCAAAACCTTCGCCATTGCGATTGCCTTTGACAAAGTTATAATTTCTGAAAGTACAGGTGATTTTTTTACTGCGAAACTCTCGCTTTTGACGCATGCCGGAAACATTTTTTTCTAACAAGCGTTTAAGGTCGATTGCGGGCAACTGTTTAATGGCCAAATAAGCATGTATTATACGAGCCCAAACCACTATTAATTCGTACAGCAAGCACTTTTATGCCAATGTAACATGTAAGGGTACATATTTTATTAAATAATATTGATAACACTATTAAATTTATACTTTTCTGAAAGTTTGTTTTATTGTCTTTAATTTCATAAACAAATATGTGCACATATCATGATAAAAAGTTTTGAAAACAGAAATTACCGGAAAGTCCATTTATTTTGATAACAAAAATTTGACCACTATTAATTCGTACAGTGTATAAATTCAGCTAAAGACAACTCTGAAAATTAAAATGTAAACAAATAATGAAAATTTACCGTTTTATTAGAGTAAAGAAATGCAATTGAACAATAACACGATTTTTTTCGTGTTGTTTCTTTTTATTTCTGATTAATTGTTCAACGATGGCACTTGGTAAGCCAGTTTGTGAAGAAATTCGATTATAAATTATTGACAAAGTCAAATCGGGAAAAAGCTATAGCGAAATATCGGTTGAATTAAAGCTTCCCAGATTAACAGTATCAAGTATTGTTCAAAAATACAAAAAAAAAATGAGAATTGTAGCAATAATGTTGCAAACAGAGGCCGGGTCTCTAAAATAACGATTCGCGACAAAAGAGCTTTAGAAGTTATACTTAAAAAAAATCGTCGAGGCACTATTAGATACATAGCTTCAGAGTGGTCAGAAAGAATTGGAAAAACCATTAAACGTGAATGGACGCGTCGGCAAATGAAAGATATAGCTTATGGTGTTTATAAAGTAAGTTTAACACTCTAAAACTGGTGATACCAAAAACATTTATTGAAACTTGAATTTTTTAGGCCAAAGAAAAGTCCTTACTTACTGTACTTCAAATGAAAAAACGTTTATTATGGGCAAAAGAAAGACGTTCTTGGGTACAAAGGCAATGGGACACCATTATATTTAGCGACGAATCGAAGTTTGACGTATGCGTCGGTGATGCCAGAAAAAGGGTGATTCGGAAAAGCACAGAGGCATATCATAAAGACTGCTTAAAGCGTACTGTAAAGTTTCCAGCTAGCATTATGGTGTGGGGATGTATGTCCTCAAAGGGTGTCGGTCAGCTTCACTTTATTAAGGGAACAGTAAATGCAGAAAAATATATTAATATATTGGAAGAACATCTCATTCCGTCAGTACCAAAGCTAGCTGACTGTGGCGAATATGTATTTCAACAAGACGGTGCATCATCCCATACAGCCAAAAAAACAAAAAAATGGCTACAAGAAAATGGTATTAGTGTTCTGTACTGGCCATCATCTAGCCCGGACTTTAACCCAATCGAAAACGTGTGGGCACTCATGAAAAGGAAGTGATGAAATGACCCACAACGCACTCTTAGCGGATTAAAAGCCAACATTCAGGAAAGTTGGGACTCTATAACCCCTGAAGAGTGTAAAAAATTTATAGATACAATGCCAAAGCGATTAGAAGCTGTTTTAAAAAGCAAAGGGGGCGTTACACAGTATTAAATTAGAAAATGTTCCACTGTACGAATTAATAGTGGTCAAATTTTTTTTATCAAAATAAATGGACTTTCCGTTAATTTCTGTTTTCAAAACTTTTTATCATGATATGTGCACAAATTTGTTTATGAAATTAAAGATAATAAAACAAACTTTCAGAAAAGTATAAATTTAATAGTGTTGTCAATATTATTTAATAAAATATGTACCCTTACATGTAACATTGGCATAAAAGTGCTTGCTGTACGAATTAATAGTGGTTAGGGCTCGTATAATCAATAATCGTAAACTTTTTCCATACTTCCAAAACAGTCAAATCTCTCTCTTTACCACTAAATCCAAGTTGTATTTAAACTGTTGCTTTATGTAGTACAGTTAAATCTGGCTATAATGCCCTGATCGAGTGACTGCATGAAAGAGGTGGTATTAGATGGCAGAAACACAATTTGAATACTTGAATGATTCAGCAGTGCACTATGGGCAAAATAGCGATATTTTTGGCATTAATTGTAGTTTTAAAGCTAGACCTTTAAAATTTTGCAAGAATTTAACTAACACCAAAATGGAATTTTGGTTTTTTTTTTTTTTATTTAGACCACGCCTTCTTCCGCCTACCCATTAAAACATTAGGTCAGGTTTTGTCATAAATTCGGCATGGATGCACCTCGGCTTTTTTTATTTTCGTTATTTTAAATATATATCACTAGAAAGCTGTTTCAAGAATCTGTAAGTTTGCATCTAAAAATATTTTATTTTGTTAACCCATTAGGGGCCAGAACTAAAAAAACAATTTCTTAACATCACTTTTTGGAAAAACCACTTAAGTTTAAAGTGTACCCTTCAAAGACCGGAGATATTTAAATTAGGCTAACATTTTATTTTGCAGAAACTTTGTTAAAGCTTAAATTATTGAATAAGATAGTTGAATAAAGGTAAGTTGAATTAAAGTAAGGTTGGCTCAACCGGATCCCTGAAAAATAAAAATCATGTGAGACAAATTCTAATATGCCTTTGTCATTTTACAAACCATATATGAATATCGATTTTCTAACTTAATCGTCTTCATTTTCTTCTTCCAACTCAATATTCTCCAGTCCAAAACTGTCAATTTCGTCGGCCTCATCGTCTTCTGCTTCATTTTCATTTTCATCACCTTCTAATATGTCTAAAAAGTCAATACCAGGTGTTTCGAAAAGGGCAATGACTTCTCTGGGCAGGCTCTTCTTTTTGTTGGTATTTTTTCGTTTTGTTAAACTTAGGGTGGACATTAATGGGTCTATTAAAAACGTCTGTCATATTATCCAATCGGCAACATTTCCTTGCATGCGATCTCCTGTCGCTTTTATACAGCTTGTTTCTCGCTTCTGATGCATTTTCTCCTAGAACTCCAACAGGAAGTATGCAAGTATCCATTATTTGGTGCCCATGTACCAAAACTTTGTGCACAGTTGGAGACATTGGATACCAAGAATACTTTTCAAAATACATATTAAATGTTTGGCCACAAAAGTTTTTGAATTTTTCTGTTTTGCTGTTTAATGTTCTCCAAAATAAATTCTTTTACACTATCTGCTTGTCGATTTTTGCTGCTCCAAACTTCAAGCAGTGTTGAATGGCAAAACTCGTATGAAACTACAAAATGAAGTTTTTTCCCAATTGGAACAAAAAGGAGCAAAAAGTGTTAATGATGTTTGATTATATACAGTTTGATTAATAATTTTTAAAAAAAATATTGCAAATACCTTTCTATACACAGAAGTTATATTCCACACAACACACGTATGTTTGTTAGTTTCGACCCATAATAACACACCAACAAAACACTGAATTACTAGACAATAACACACAACTATTTTTTAAACTATATCACAAATTGTTTTACATACCTTGTCTAACTTCTTCCATATTTAAACTTTTTCACAATGTTTACAATTAATGTTTTACTCACGATCAAAGTTAGTCAAAATTTCGCGCGCATTTTCTGTTCATAATACAACCTTGAAACAGCTGACTTTTTCCTTTCATAAAATAACAGGGTGCAACATAAAAATTATAAAAAAAATGTTTATATAACCATTAGAGTATACGAATTCAAAAAAACGAAAGCAGATTTCAAATTTTGAACAAAAAAAAAATGAATTTATGCCAAAAATAGCCACGTTTTGCCCATAGTGCAGTGGGGGTGACTGGGCGTATTATCAATAAGCAAAAATATTTTGATTTCTTACTCTTTTTGTTCCATTTATTTCTCAACCTCAGGAACAAAACAGTTGTTAAACAATTTTGTAAACAAATCAGTCGTCATTCATGCTTTTTTGTTCGTCATAAAATGAGCCGGAAATTGTTTCACGTTCTTACCATTTAAAGCTTGTGGCATAAACGATTTATTGGTTAACAAGGGTTTTAATATTTTGTCACCAGACGCATTACTTCAAAATAAAAAACTCACTTTCACCGCCTTAAAGCCACCAGCTGATTTTTCATAATTTGCTATGTGAGTTCCAGTTTCATCGACATTAAATATTTGATCATAAGTAAAGCCACCCTCTTCAATTATTTTTGCTGGTTCATTTGGAAAGCTTTTGGCAGCATTTTCGTCCGCTGATGTCATTCTCCTTTCATTTTTTCATTTTGTAAAATCTGTGTCTTTTTAGAAAACCTGACAGCCATTCGTCACTCGCACCGAAATCGAGCTTTTCATTGCTTGAAGATTTGTAGTGGTTACGATTCCTGCAGTCGGTCGTATAATCTTAGCGCTTCTTCTTGTATTCCCATCTTTATTTGCAGCAACTCTTCTATCCAAAGCACCAAGAGTTTTTCCGTTTTCTTCATAATAGGATTTCGATATTTGAAATTTGGTGGTGAAAAAAAATTTTTTTTTTTATCGTGCAAAACCGAAAAATTCGTGTAAAAAAACTTGTTGGTGAACCGTGTTATTTCAAAATCGTGTAAAAAAAGGTCGTGTAAAAAAGAGTTGAGTGTACGTTTCCCTTACAATTCATTCGAGCTTCCGTCATCGTAGTCCTCAGCCATGTTTTTACTCTTCTTAAAGTGCTGAAGGATCTCTCCTAAGGAAATTTCTGATTTCAAGGTTTGTTGAGAAACCATACCACCCGTGTGAACACGTGTCGAACATCGTCATTTTAGATATATTCTTTTTTTTTTTTTATTATTATTTTAAGTCAATGAACAGTGGTTCTTACAGACTATGATAATTAAAATATTGGGTGTTGGAATTAGTTTTAAAGGTTTTCTAAGAGATGGCGTAACTATCAATAGATCACATCGGGCACACCTGTGACTATATTCATTTCAAAGCACATTGTCTAAGCTTCATTTTTCAGTATGTGTCATTCCACTGAAGTGTAAACAACATATATTTTTTTCTCTGTGAACATGTTGACTTTCGTTCCAACAAAACGCAATTTGCGGGAAGGTTTACTTTTGTGCTTCCATTTGAAGAAAAAAGCGGTTGAAGCACAACGCACGCTTACTGAGGCTTACGGGGACTATGCTCCATCGATTTCTACTTATGAGTACTGGTTCCATCGGTTTAAAAGTGGTGATTTTGATACGGAAGACAAAGAGCGTCCGGGCCAGCCGAAAAAGTTTGAAGTGTACTATGAGCTGCGAAAGTGTACTATGAGAACGAAACCATCACTGGGGAACGCTACCAACAACAATTGATGCAATTGAGCCGAGCTTTAAAGGTTAAACGGCCGGAATATGGCAAAAGACACGACAAAGTGGTTTTTCAACATGACAACGCACGGCCACATGTTGCAAGAACCGTCAAGGAAACGTTGGAGGCGCTGAATTGGGATGTGCTACCCCACCCGCCTTATAGCCCAGACATAGCCCCTTCCGACTACCACCTATTCAGATCGATGACGCATGGCTTGGCTGAGCAGCGCTTCACTTCTTACGAGGATACCAAAATATGGGTCGATTCGTGGATTGCCTCAAAAGACGAGTCGTTCTTCCGGCGCGGAATCCATATGCTGCCAGAAAGATGGGAAAATGTTGTAGCTAACGATGGACAATACTCTGAATAATATACATTGTACCGTTGTTTCTAAATAAATGCTCAAAAACCGAAAAAAAACCTTTAAAATTTATTCCAACCCCCAATAGTTATCAATTCAATAATAGTAATACCTATTTAAAAAAAGTATTTATAAAATAATTAAAAAAAAAAGTTTAATAATAGTTATTTAGCACATTCTTTAATGATTTTTTTGGAATTAGAAAAATCGATATTGCAATAAAGCATACAGTTATTGAACTCTGACATTGCTCTATACATTGGTGAATTAATGGCATAGTTGGTTCCGCATACTCCTAGATAAAACACATCAAAATAACGTAAAGTTCGACAAGTAACATTAAAATTTATAAACTCAAGTAGTTTTGGGCAATCAATCGTTCCAACTATAATATCAAAAATAAACAACAGAGATAAAATTGTCCTTCTATTCTGAAGAGTTTTCAAATTTGTGCCACTACAACGTTCGTTGTAAGAAGGAACTGGATTTCTTGGATAATTTATTTTAAAAACAAATCTAGTAAAAGCTTTCTGAACTCGTTCTAGGCGTAATGTATGAGATGCATAGAAAGGGTTCCATATAAATGAAGCATATTCCAGCTTCGAACGAACAATAGATGTATACAGTAATTTTAATGCGAAAGGGTCCTTAAAATAAGAACCATTTCGCCGTACTAAAGCAAGAAGTGAATAAGCTTTTGGAATAATATAATTAAGATGACAAATCAAAGTGACTTTTGAATCAAAAACCACACCTAGATCTTTAATTTCATGTACACATTTCAAACGAAAATTATCTAAATAGTAGGTTGTTTTTAATGGACATGATGATTAAGTAAAAGTAGTAAGCAAACATTTGTCGTAATTAAGATACAGACCATTTTTTGAATCTCCAGACATTTAAAGAATTTAAATCTGATTGCAGTAAGGAGGCATCTGACAAATTATTTATTTTCCGAAATATTTTTAAATCATCCGGATATAAAAGACACTGTGAATTTATTATTTTGGATGAAATATCATTTATAAATAATATGAACAGTAGCGGACCGAAGATGCTTCCCTGAGGAACACCCGAGGAAACTGTAAATGGTCTTGAAATTTTATTTTCAATATAGACATGACATACCCTGTTACTAAGATATGAACCAAACCATTTCAATAAATTTGAGTGAAACCCAATTTTCGCCAATTTTTTTAATAAAATGTCGTGAGAGACTTTGTCGAAGGCTTTCGAAAAGTCTGTGTAGATAGAATCAACCTGATATCCCTGTTGGAAAGCCAATACACAATATTCGGAAAAAATTGACACGTTCGTTACCGTTGAACGACCAAGTACAAAACCATGTTGTGATGGAGAATGACAGCGTTTTACAGCAAAATATACTTTTCTTTTTATTATAGATTCAAAAAGTTTTGATACCGACGTTAGCTTGGATATTGGTCTATAGTTTTCAATATTATTTTTGTTTCCAGTTTTGACAACAGGCGATATAAATGACACTTTCCAGTCAGGAAGAAAAACCCCCGTAGATAAAGTTTTATTAAAGATAAGTTGAAGAGGTGAAAGAGATATTGTGAAAGAGAGAAGATATAATGGCGGTGCGTAATGAATACTTCAAGTTACAGTTATTTGAAATTTTTAAAAGCCTTCCAGATGTATTGTTATTTTTATTTTAAATCTATATATAAGTATAAAAATCTAATGGTGTCTGTATGTTATTTAGAATTGGAAAATGAGAAGTTATCACTTCTATCGTGTGGTCATAGGCACACACCTTCCCTTTTTTTTTTCTTTCTATAAGTAGAAAAGCGCACCGGGTCAACTAGTTATTTAATAGAAAATCCCAAAAAACTACATGCGAATGAGAGAAATTCTTTAATTTTGTTTTAAACTCAAGTATTTTTAAATACACATTTCAAAGGAAACTTAATTCTATTAAAAAGTTTCCGGCGCACAGCTTCCCCCTGCCCTTCACACACCCCCCCCCCCCCTCCCTTTGATTTCATCAGATTTCTGTGGCTGATTTTGATTTCTTAGCGATCACGATCAACTTCATTTCACGGTCATCCATGATTCTTTTGTGAACTTTTAACGTAGAATACGTTATACGGGGGTATTAATCTGGAGCACAAAATTTTGAGAAAATGTTTGTCACTTTCATTATAAGTTTTTAATACTTTATGCATGCATTGAAGAAAATTCAAGTATGGTCGTAACATATTTAATATGTCTTCTTTTGATTTGTATTTAAATAATCATATTGCTACATATAATTTTTTTGATTCTATCAGTAAATCAAAATTTAACTCCTTCAAATTTTGTATTAATTTTCATATGCTTTGTATTTTATGTATTATAACATCATATGTAAGAGCAGTACGATTATCTGTGTGTTCATCACAGAACCAGTGTGAGAAAGAGAAGAAGTATAATGACCAAGTAGCGAACGATGTGTACATACACAACATTGATAAGCGAAGCAGAGAAACAAAATTGTGCTTACCCAGTTGGCCACGTCTTTAAGACATCCTCAATGTCTTACAGCCTTATTCATAAACACATTTTAGAGGCAGCGTAACTTTAAACGGGCTTTAAACAAGAAACCGTTATTCATAAACATTTTTCGTAGTTGTTTAAGAGCTGCGTAACTTAAACGTCGAAATTGGCGTTTAAAGGTTACGTGAATACAACCATAATTTTTGTTTGTCTTTTCTTTTAATATCAAAGACATGCTCCATATGCGCCCTTTGCAGCTTTTTTTTATGCGGCGAGATTTTCTATAGTTCAGACACAAACCTTACAATCATAAGCAGAAAATGAAAAAATGTTTATGAATAACAATGTTAGCAAGGTTGCATAGAAGCTGCGTAAAGCCTTAAACAGTGCGTAACTAAACAAGCGTTTAAAGGTTGTTTAAGGAAATCTATTGAATAAGGCTGTTAATGACTAACGTATTCTACGTCTGACCTATGCGCCCGTGTTATCTAACACAGGCTTGAGCTTTTTTTTATGTTTTCGTTCGTAACAACCTCGATTGGACGTCCACTGCGTACAATGTCTTCGGTGCCCATTTCGCCCCGTTTAAATTTAGCAAACCACTTCTCAACGGTTGATTTTCTTGGTACAGAGTCCTGATAATGTTCATCAAGCCATGCTTTAGCTTCAACAGTATTTTTTTACGATAATGCTTTTCACTTTCTTTCACGATAACAAAAGTTACTCATAACGTTGCTTCACTCACAATCTCACGAACCAATTATCAGACAGCTGTTAAATTTAAACAAGTGTAATTTGAAGGTTGGTACTAATGATATGGCTTTAATTCTAGTAACGCCATCTATGTGTCATCCTACGAACTATTAAGCCCAACTAATATTAATAGAAACTTTTGCGTTACGTTTTCGTAATGAACATTTCAATGTTTCAAGGCATAAACTTAAAAACCACTCTACACAATTATATTTCACCTACCTGTGCAATTTGATCGAAACGTCCGAAAAGGTCATTTAGCGTTTTCACCAAATCACTAGCCGACAACTGCTCCGACAGAGGCGTAAAATTTACGATGTCTGCATACAAAATTGAGACGTTGTTGTGGCGTTGCACATGCAATTCATGGAATCTAGTGGCCGATGTTGTATTTTGGCCGCCAGCACGTTGGCATGCATCGGCCATTTTAAGCATGATGCTACGTTTAACCTACGTGAGCGGGTGAATATAAGAAAGACACAGAGAGAAAGAACAATTAAAAGAATGAAATGTTGCTGCCATAAGCATAAAATAAACTTTGTTATGGCTCGGCAGCTGAGCAGCACAGCAGCTCGGCACATTGCATTTATAAGGAAACTTTATGCAAAGCAAAAACAAAACAACCAAGTTGGAAATGCCACGAACTAACTGAAAAGCCAGTTAGATTCAAGGCAAGACAACAGTAGTAGTTGCTCCAACATCCGTTAGAGAGTGAGAAAAAAAAAAATACTAACCTCGGCAGCAATATAGGCCGGTATGACGCTAAGCAACAGTTGCTCCTGTTGCTCACGTTCACATTCCAGCTTGACTCTTTGCTCGATACCTGTGCGAGTGCCATCGACAGTACGATTATGGGCTGCATCCGACATAATGCGATAGTACAGACCGGAAACGGATGCACTGGCCAGCATGACTATTTCACCAAAAAGCTGTAAATGAAAGTGCTATGAAAAATGCATAAATTCAAATTGAGTCTGCAATCCAATTAAAGCCTTTGTCACTTGTTGCTGCTGGCAATGTTGGGGAAGAGCAAACAAACAACTTTACCAACCAAACCTTAAACCAATACTTACCATTGGCAGATTAGGCGCATAATCTGGGCTGCTTCCAATTTTATAAACGATATGTATGACAGTCATGAATATGGCCAATACGACAGAGACGGGCCATGATATTGGCAGCATAGTGTGGATACCCTGTTGTTGTCCGGTGAACGTTGTTGGTATTTCAGCATTTCATGAAAATAGAAGCAATAAACGCTGTGAGCTGAGTTGGTCGTTATACAAATGTTTATGAAATGAAGCAAATAAAGAGGATAGCTTTGATAGCGTAAATAATGGTTAGTGTGGGAATGGGCTGTAATGGGGATAAATATGTTAATATGTAAATGTTTTCCCAGCTAAACCGCAAAATCTACATGACTTGAAAATGTATGTTTTTAACTAATTTGAATAATGTTTGTCCAATAAGCTTGGTCGACACATGTTCCAACGACAAAGGCTAATTTGGGAAATTTATTGCTTTTTTATGTATTTGTCTTCTACACACTAAAGCTAGATTTTAATATTAAACTTATAAATTTCTGCATATTTTCCTTTTTTTTCTGACCTACTTAAAGCTTTTGAAAACGTTTTTGTTCTGGTCACGTTCGACGTTGATTCTTTTTTAATATTTTATCCAGAATTAACAGATGTTACACCTTTGCCATTCAATTAATCTTGCTTTGGTTCCGAAATTGGCTGTTAGGTGAGAGAGTGAGCGAAAGCGAGAAATCAAGTGAAATATCTTTAGGAGTTCTGTGTGTGGCAGCACAATTTTGTAATATTGGGAAAATAAAACTCGGTCACAAACTTCCGCTGCAAAAAGTTTGTTACCACCGCCATGAACTGGAAATAATTAAATAAACAAAACATGGCAAAAAACAAGGCTTGGTGGGGGATAGCTCGTGAATGGCTATTCCGCACGAGGGTTATATTAAAAAAGTAAAGATTTACATATTTGACTAATGTCCGCCTTATCACAAAATCTGCATAATTTTCAAAATTTGCAAAAGAAGACGAGGGTTTGCTTCTTTTGATTGTCGTCAACATGGGTATAACCTTTTATTTGATGTATCAATAAATATTTTTTTCATAAACTAGAAGTGTTTCGTTAAGAATTGCCTTATTAGCATTTTGGCTCAAATTTCCTAAGAAATTAAATTAAATTCAAATCAGGTTAGGATTTTTTAGCTCCAACTTTTAAATTAAAGTTGTATTGAATATAAGAATATAAAATAATCGGATCAGGCTATACCTCTTTAGTTGAAATTTTTAACTTAAAGTTCTATGGAGAAAAAAGTACCTATAACTTAAGGGGGACTATATATCCAGAGGCCGAAAAAAAGGTCATGTCTGTGAATTTTATTAAGAAAACCTATCTGATATTTTTAAATTAGGGTTTTTATACCTAAAAATATACACATTCAAGAGTATGTTTAGTTTTTTTATTAAAAAAAATTAATATTAACCCTAGAACTGCATCGCTATTTTTTTGTACCTATTCCTGTATCGCGGGGTGAAAAAACACCCCAACTTTCAAGGGCCCGTATCTCGGACACAGTGTGACTTTGATGGTTCCATGGGGGCTCATTTTTTTCGTCTTTTGACCTAGAATCACGTGAACTAAATTGTTTGGCCAAAAGTTTGGAGGGTCCGAGAATATTGACCAAGAAGGGCAAAAAACGTGAAAAACTAGGAAAAATTTTATTTTTCGTTAAAACTACGATATCTCAGTGAGTTTTTGACTAAATCTAGTAATTCTAACGGGGTTCTGAAGGGGAGATACTATGTTTAAGGGGTATTATAGTGGTTTTGGCCAATTTTCCAAAAATGCTATTTATTTTGAGAAATCAAAGTGCGCAAATAGCAAGAATTTGAAAAAACGATTTTTGCCGCACAGATCGTTACAATGAATAAGAATTTCGTTCAAATTGGAAAAAAAACATATTTATTTGAAACTATAAAGTACTACGCCTCAAAAACACTTCATTAAAAAAATTTCATCATTCAAAGTTAACTTGTATCACTGAAAACTTTAATTTCGTACTGCGTCTAATGTAATGAACGAGTAAGAATTGTAATATTTTTTTATATCTGTTTAAATACTTGTTGGCAGGTGCCGTTTTTTTTAAAGAGAGTGCACATTTTTGGTTGTTGTTGGTAAGTACACTCAATGAGCATTTATTCCCAAGTAGTTGTTGTTGTTTTTTTTAACCAATATTGAGAGCAGAGCATTTTTTGTTATTAAAACAAGTGCGACTTATCAAGTTGAAGGGAGCGTATATATGTAAATATATGTAAAGTGGGGCCACTATACACCCATTACTTGTCCAAAAAGTTTAAACAACACGAAAATAAAAAAACTTTAAGATGACGAAAAATATACACAAACTGTATCGTGGGGTGAAAAAGCACCCCAGACGCACTTCTTATGTTCACTGCTTGAGCAAGCACGGGGTACGGATTCCGCAAGCATGCTCCCTCTACTCTCAGACGTTGAAACAGAATTATGGTTACGGTCCCGGGCCGTAAACGAAAGGCGTTTGTATCTGGCGCGAGATTTAAGCCAGTCTGAGGTGCTTTTTCACCCCACGATACAGTTCTAGGGTTAAGGTAGATACAGCATTGTTTATAGAGCGCTGTGAAAAAAAGGTGAAAAGCGATGACCAAGATTGCTGCTCCTTAATTCATCTGAAACAAAAAAACGATAAATATTATAAAACTAGATACTTAAAACTCGTACTTGTCATAGTCGATTTTAAAAATATTGATTTTTCACAAAATGGCGTACTTCCGAGTTCATTATTCTGCCTATAACTAATGAACGAAGATATGAAAAATATCCTATACTAGAATGAGATTATTATGAATAAAATTAGCCTGCATAAAAATTAAAACGATCGGTTCACTGGGTTTCGAGAAATCTTGGTCACCGACTTTGAAAACATGGTTTCGAAAACAAACGCGTTTGAAAATAAGGACCAACACTGCGCGCTCTCGAAGGAGGTTCACTCACTAGGCTATACATTTTAACTACATATTCTTAAGGCTTGAAGCTTTTGAAAAGTTCTTGGTATATAACCCCCCTTAAATAACTTGGATAACTTAAAAAGAAATTATAGGCTAATACGATATTGACGTGACAACGTATTTATCCTTACAAAAGTGGTCCTTATCCTTACTCTTGTCCAATTTTAAACCATGTCCAAATTCTTGACCTATGTTAATTGTCATCTAAATTTTTTATTTTTAATACATTATTTTTTTTTTATTATTTTCATTATTGTCATATTTGCAATTAGAATAACATTTTTTAAATTTGTTTGTTTTTAACTTTTTTATTATTTTTATTTCCTTGTATCAAAATTGCATTTTATTTTTATTTTAATTTCATTTAGTATTTTTATTTAAGTGTTTTCTTATATATATCATTATCGTAAATTTCATATTTTTCATTCTTATTTTCAATTTGAATTTAATTTCTAATTTTAATTTTAAAATGTATTTTATTTTTGTTTTCATTTTCTATTTTTTATTTTAAATTTTTGGATTTTTATTTGTATTATTTGTTCTAATTTTTATTTTTACTTTCCTTTTTTATTTTTATTCTCACGTTTGTATTTATTATAATTTTTTTATTACTTTTTCTATTTGAAAAACATTTTTATTTATTGCTTACATCAATTTTTAGTTTTTCTTTATGTTTTTATTATTATTTTTTACTTTTCATTTTTCAGTTTTATAATTAATTTTTGTTTTTTTTTTATTTTTTATCTTTTTATTTTATTATTGTTATTTTTATTGTTATTTTTATTTTTATTTTTATGTTAATTTATACTTTTGTTTTTTATTTTGATTTTGATTTCGATTTTGATTTTGATTTCGATTTCGATTTCGATTTCGATTTTGATTTTGATTTTGATTTTGATTTTGATTTTGATTTTGATTTAGATTTTGATTTTTATTTTGATTTTGTTTTTGATTTTGATTTTGATTTTGATTTTGATTTTGATTTTGATTTTGATTTTGATTTTGATTTTGATTTTGATTTTGATTTTGATTTTGATTTTGATTTTGATTTTGATTTTGATTTTGATTTTGATTTTGATTTTGATTTTGATTTTGATTTTGATTTTGATTTTGGTTTTGATTTTGATTTTGGTTTTGATTTTGATTTTGATTTTGATTTTGATTTTGATTTTGATTTTGATTTTGATTTTGATTTTGATTTTGATTTTGATTTTGATTTTGATTTTGATTTTGATTTTGATTTTGATTTTGATTTTGATTTTGATTTTGATTTTGATTTTGATTTTGATTTTGATTTTGATTTTGATTTTGATTTTGATTTTGATTTTGATTTTGATTTTGATTTTGATTTTGGTTTTGATTTTGGTTTTGATTTTGATTTTGGTTTTGATTTTGATTTTGATTTTGATTTTGATTTTGATTTTGATTTTGATTTTGATTTTGATTTTGATTTTGATTTTGATTTTGATTTTGATTTTGATTTTGATTTTGATTTTGATTTTGATTTTGATTTTGATTTTGATTTTGATTTCGGTTTTGATTTTGATTTTGATTTTTTTTTTCTTATTTTTATTTTTAATTTTTAATTTTATCATATTTTTATTTTCTTATTTCTATTTAATTTTTTTAATTTTTATTTTTACATTCTTACTGCCGTTATTCTTTTATTTTAATTTTTATTGGTTTGGCTTTGCTTTTGCTTCTGTCTTTGCGATTTGTTTTGTTTTTGCGTTAGCTTTACTTTTTGATTCTATTCTTGCTTTTGCATTTGCCTTTTCCTTTGCCCTTTGCCCTTTGCCTTTTGCATTTTGCCTTTTGCCTTTTGCTTTTTGCCTTTTGCTTTTTGCCGTTTGCCTTATGCCTTTTGCCTTTGCCTTTACCTTTGCATTTACCTTTGCATTTGCATTTTTATTTGCGTTTTGTTTTTACTATTGGTTTCTCTCTTACTTTTGCTTTCATTTGCTTTTGACTTTAACTTTAACGTTGACTTTGACTTTGACTTTGACTTTGACCTTGACCTTGACCTTGACCTTGTCTTTAACCTTGATCTTGACCTTGACCTTGACCTTGACCTTGACCTTGACCTTGACCTTGACCTTGACCTTGACCTTTACTTTTACTTTAACTTTGACTTTGACTTTGACTTTACTTTGACTTTGACTTTGACTTTGACTTTGACTTTGACTTTGACTTTGACTTTGACTTTGACTTTGACTTTGACTTTGACTTTGACTTTGATTTTGACTTTAACTTTGACTTTGATTTTGACTTTGCTATTAACTTTACCGTTACCATTGACTTTGCCGTTGCCTTTCACTTTGACTATAATTTTGACTTTGACTCTTTGACTATGACTCTGACTTTGACTTTGACTATGACTATGACTATGACACTGACAATATCTTTCACTTTGACTTTGCTTTGCAAATTCTCCTCATCTTGACCTAAAAACCTCTTCCCCCTTTGAATCCGCACTCAGCATTTACAGAACAAAAGAAAAACTTCAAAAATGTCCCCGAATCTTAATACTTAAACACTCAAAAAGCTAGCTCAACGCTACATTAGGAAACCATTTTATTGAAAAGAACTTCGATGTTTATTATCTAAGCATCTGAAATTTTTTCGATATCTTTGCACCTAAAATCAATAAACAAAAAGTTTTTGAAACTAGCATTAAAACCAAATGACTTAAAGTGAAACAAATTTATTCTTTTATTTTGCCCTATTTTTACGACCACTTAACGGCAACAAATTTCTCGTGATAAATAGCCATTTTGACTCTTATAAGTGTTGGCAAACTTTTCGAGGCCAACAAAACCTATTTATTGCTTCACCCAATATCCCAAGTTGAAAGATTCAGCTCGATGCCTTAATCATTCTTAATGTTCACATCTTAAATCGTGGGTGGAAAGCATTTCCCCTTTTCTATTAATATCAGTTCTAATTTCTTATTGAAGCCACAACTTTCAACAACTCAATAAAACTCACCCAACTAAAACCAAAGTGAAACCATTAACTAAGCTGCCCACAAACGACTCGCCCACAACTTTGGCAAAAGCACGCCACAGTCGCAGAACATGTGAATAGATGTTGTTGCATGAATGTCGTTTCATGCATTAAATGAGTACCTTGTACTTACCAGGAAAACGGCAAATAACGGTAATGGCGCCAATTCTTCACCCGTAATTGCGGCTATGGTCCCCAGTGAGAATGTGGTAACGATAGCGAAGGACAGGGCAGCCGCAGGCGAACTTAGTACAGCTGGAAATTGTAAAGCTGTCAGGATACCAGCCGAAATAAGAGCCGCCAATGCAAGCAACAGTGTTTGCAACAAATGCTAACAGCAAAAAAATGAAAGGTACAAAAATAAGTGTGATAAATTTTGGATGGATTAAATGCTGGTTAAATAACACAGCAACAATTTCCATAAGTTATCGATTGATTTGTGTGTGCAACATATTAACATATCGGACTCACCTGATTGCAAATGATGCCAATTACTATGGACAGAATACATGCTGCCAGTGATATAAGAAGTCCAGAACGAAAGAGCGACTTCCGCAGTCTTTGACGATATCTAGTGTAGAGGTCGTCGAGGTGTATATTTTCAGCTGCAAAAGGCAAAAAGAAAAAGGATAAGGATAATAGATAGTGATATAAATATTTTTTTTTGTTTTTTTGCTTAAATTTCTATTATGTTAAGTGCTAAGAGCTAAGGGAAAACGAAGGAAAAAATAATTGATTTAATTTTTTTTCTTTCTTCTCTGACCATAGTCTGGGTAAATATAAATGCTGCCTGCATCGTTCTGGGGTGTTGGAACGGCAGTCGCAGTGGTTGTAGCCAGGCATTGTTAACAAGTTGCTCAACAAGTCATGACACTTGAAAGCCAACCATCAACAGGTTATATGTTGAAAGCTTTATCAGCAATGCTATATCATGATTTCAGTTTAACACAGTGCGCGAAATGCTATTGGGGCTGTAGAAATATTTGTGCTTTGAGTAACAAAATAACCAAAGTTGTTTATGCTTAAATTTTTTTTGTTTAAATGAATTAATGAACTTAAAAAAAAATTTAAATTAAAAACAATTAAAAAGATACAATTTTTAAAGAAACATCTAATTTTTTATAAAGTTTTAATATACATTATAAATGCAGTGAGGGCATAAGGGCATAAATATACGAGTAGATGATATGAGAAGTATAGATGATAAAAAAAATTTATTTATTTTCTCTCCTCACTTAAAATTTAACTTAAATACTAGGGCAAGTTATTATAGTTAACAGTCAGTAAATAAAATGCATTTATTTTCGGCAAAAAAAAGCGTTTTATTTCCAACATCCTTTTAGTATCGTTTTAGATGAATATCCAGTGTTTTTCCAATTCTTTTTATTCCTTCCAAAAAATCACATATTATTAAGGTCATCAAAATAGGCGATTGCTTCAGGGTCAGTCCATATTAAGTGGTCCAGCACTTGCTGCTCGATCATTTTTAAAAACGTTTATAGTTTTATTGAAATTTGTTCAATATATTGGGATATCAGAACCGCATTAAAAATAATTGCATTCAACTGTACTTTCAAAATGGCAGCCATATTTGCCTTGCTACCTGTAGAGTTTTATGCGTTTGTAAGCGTTTGCGGTTACTTTAATTTCTCAGCTCCTGTTAAACATAGAGTGATGAATTGAAAACCATGACATTAAGCACACTTTATACAAGGTTGCGCAAAAATAACCTTCCGATGTTTTTTGGCTGTAATTTAAAAAAAAAAAATGAAAAACTTTGATTCTTCTTGTGGATTATTTTTATTTGGTCTTTTAATTTTTTTTACATCAAGTCGAGAATATGATGTCATGTAAATGGCCGCCGCCACAGTTGATTGTCATTTGAGCCCTTTTTATGGCATTTTCCATCACTTCGGCCAAAACTTCCGGCGATAAGTCCTCACATTCTTGACGGATATTGTCTTTAAGAGCTGCAAGAGTCTGAGGCTTGTTGACATAAACCCGCGACTTCAAAAAGCCCCACAAAAATAAGTCTGGAGCGGTCAAATCAGGCGATCTTGCTGACCAGTGCAAATCGCCAAATCGGGAGATTAGGCGCCCGGGAAATGCATCCTTCAGCATATCGGTTGTGGCACGTGCAGTGTATGCCGTTGCACCGTCCTGTTGGAACTACATGTTTTCCAATCCCAATTCATCAAGTTGCGGCAAAAAGAACTCGTTGATCATTGCTCTGTAGCGCTCACCATTCACAGTAACCGTTTGGCCCACGACGTCTTCGAAGAAAAAAGGTCCGATGACTCCTCCAGCGAAAACAGCACACCATACAGTGACTTTGAGCGGGTGTAATGGCTCTTTGTGGGTTACACGCGGATTTTCAGTGTCCAGAAGCGTAAACTTTGGTTATTTACGTACCCGCTAAGATGGAAATGGGCCTCATCACTCATGATTATTTTTGATGAAAATATTGGTCAAATAAATAGTCAGCAATATTCCGCGTTCTGGAGCAGTATAGCGTAACATTGTTTATTAACGTGTATTTCGCATGTGTTTACTACAAAAATGTCAAAACAGAACTGACATTAGGGGCCAATCGCAAAATTTATAGCATTTTCTGATAGGAGAATTACTTTTGCGCCTCCTTGTACTTACATTTCACATACAAGAAGTGATAATTAAATAATTTATTCATATTAAAAAAATGGTGAAAATTTTTTGTTAAAATCCTTATATTTTGCAACTTTAAGAATTTTTTTTTTTATAGAAAGCAATTACTTGTCGACTTATTTTTTATTTTTTAACGTACATCTTAGCAAGTAGTTAAAATATATTTTTTTTAACTTTCTGACTTATCAAGTTTTGTTCTTAACAGCCTCTTAAAAATGGAAATTTTGAGAATTTAACTAATTTTGGGGTCAAATATCTCTGGTGGGCATATTAATATTAAGCTGGAAAACGCAAGTTTTGTATTATGATTGCTTTCTTTTCAAATGAAATTTATTGAAGAAACTGAGAAGCATATTATAGATCAAACAGAAAGCAAAAAAGACTTAGTTATGTGGAAAATATTTTCAAAAAGCATGAAAAAAAGTAATTTTTCCAACATTTTGCTTCATAAGCACCACAAAAATTTTCTAAATAATTTTTTAAAAAAATTCTTATTGTTGCACAGGTCTCAAGCAATAATTTGGGTTTTACAGATTGAAAAAAATATCAATTAGTCGACAATTTATAGCCAAAAAACCATATAAACAATATACTGAAAATCGGCATTTGACTGCAAAGTTCAAAGGTAGATTAAAAAAAATTTCGAACTAACATAAACAAACGCCGCGATACGGGTCTTCTAATTTAGCCTCTATTTTGACCCCTCACTCTCAGAATCGACCTAACTTTTGCTAACCTGAATTTGTTCCACAGTGTAGTATTATCAATGTACAATGATTCTCTCCTAGATGGCGCTGAATAATAAAAAAAAATGTGTATTAGATACACACTGTATAACTCTCTTTCTATTTCTCTCTATCGTTCTCTATATCTGGGTCATTCTTTTACAAATCGCGCGGATTTCGAGAAAAAAAAACTTAGCTTCTTCATATTTGATAAACTTTAAAATATATTTTCCTGCATCTTTGAACAAATTTAGTTTAACTGTCTTTCAGGATTTTTGAGAACAAAAAAATTTTTTTTTCAAAAATATCCACATCAGAATATTGGACAAAATCCTGAAATAAGTATCAATTAGTTTTATGAAAGAATTAATTATGAATTAATTGTTAAACATTTTCAGCCGATTCAAAAATGTCAAGTGAAATAAATATTATAAAAAGTATCAAAAAACTCATAACATTTGTGATTTTGCTTCTTATACCTTAACTAAATATAACTACCGGCAATTATGCAGGCAATCCTATAATATGTATTTAACAAAAGTTAAATTAAACATAAAATCTGATGCAAAATCTTTTTGGAACTCTGTTAATACTAAACGTAAGATAAATTCATATCCATCTTTCATGATATATAAAACATTTGAATCAGATGTTGATTCTACTATCTGTAGTCTTTTTGCAGATTTCTTTAAGACCACTTATTCATCTGCTTCTTACGATAATTTTAGTTACCCTTATAATGTGCCTGGTGACATTTGCTCCCCAATAATTAATGTTGATACAGTTTTAACCTACTTAAAAAACTTCAAAACATCTTATAAAAGCGGTCCTGATAACATACCTTCATGTGTTTTAAAATATTGCAGTGAAGAACTTGTAATTCCCATTACTTTGCTTTTACAGCGTCTTTGCAATCTTGCTATTTTCCACTGGCTTGGAAATCATCTTTTATTATTCCGCTGCATAAATCCGGCAATAGATCTTTAATAGATAACTATCGCGGAATTGCAAAGCTTAGCGCCCTACCTAAACTTTTTGAGGCTATTGTAACCTCACAATTATCACATAGCGTGAAATCTTTAATGTCCCCATTCCAACATGGATTCTTATCTAGAAAATCTACTGTTACTAACCTTCTAGAATTCACATCAAAGACTATTGAGAATTTTGGAAAAGGTCTACAAACAGATGTTATCTATACTGACTTCAGTAAAGCTTTGGATGTTGTAAATCATAAGCTCTTAATTTTAAAACTAACCCTTCTCGGTTTTCCAACACCATTAGTGCTTTGGATTGAATCTTATTTATTAAATAGAACACAAAGTGTTATCTTTAACTTTGTTAAGTCAGAGGAGTTCCCTGTTACTTCCGGTGTACCTCAAGGAAGCCACCTTGGGCCTCTGTTGTTTCTACATTTTATTAATGATTTACCATCTGTTGTGATTCATAGTAATATTTTACTATACGCTGATGATGTTAAACTTTTCCTGTCATATAAAAATGAGCAAGACTCTTTTTTCTTACAAACTGATCTTGACCATCTTTGTGACTGGTGTGAAATCAATTGCATGAAGCTTAACCCTCTGCAACTGACGTGCTCCAAATTTAAAAATACACCTGACGTGGGGTCCAGCAGACCTCACTTTTAAACTGATTTCCTATGATGAAGTTTCTCACTGTAACTTTCTTGACCTTATTCCATACAACAGCAAATACTTATGAGGCTAACATAAAAATATAATTTGCAATAAAATACGTTTTTTTGAGAGATAAAAACATATTTTTTTTTCTTCGAATTTTACGTTTGTACTCAAAAAGTTTTGATTTTCGGTGTCTGTCAGACTAGGACGTCAGCTGCAGAGGGTTAACTTGAAAAAGTGCAAACACATGACTTTTTCTCGTAGACAACCTTCTCGAAGTTATTTCAAAATAAGTGACTATACACTTGAGTTCTTAGAAGTTTTCGACGATTGTTTTGTTTACGCAATATATATTGTCATACTAACATTCACTTACCACCCTATGAATATCGATTAAAGCTTGTTAACCTATCTTCTCTAAGAAATCGTAGAATCATGCTAAATGTTTGCTGGATTAATCAACTTATACATGGATTTGTTGACAGTCCATACTTACTGATTAAAATTTCCTCTTTGACCAAGAAGATCTTTTGAGCTAATTTTTATGAACTTTTGTAGAATTAATTACTTGCAAAATGAACCACTAAGAAGCGCTTACGGAGACTTCAATTCCGTTTCAGATGTTATATCTTTTAATGAAACCCTATACTCAATTAAACTTAAAATAATAGATTATCTGCAGCACCGCCACTGATTCTCAACATACTCTTCCAAGGATACGGCATTTTTACTGTTGGATGCACCGCCACTGATTCTGACATACTCTTCCAAGGATACGGCATTTTCACTTTTGGATGATTATCTGCAGTACCAAGGTTGATTTGGATTATGCTCTCCCAAGAATACTTTATTTTTTCCTGGCTACGTTTGGCAATACTAACAAGCTGATTTAATTTAAACATGATTATCCAGAGCGAGACCAAGTCCGTCTCGCCTGGCATATGCCGGAGATAGACCCCGTCCGTCTACCCTTGCATATGTGAGCTTTGCTCTAATCCCTGTTTCTACACACATTATAGAACTTGGTTATCAGCCTCACATATGTGAGCACTGCTCTAATCAATTGATCTATTAATATCAAGATGTTGATCCGGAATATATACAACCTTATATCATACTTGGCAATTTATTTTTACTATTAATATTAAATCTGAAATCTTTTAAATTAATTATCAAATGTATAATGAATTGTATAGTATTTAAGTTAATCAAACAAATTGTGAAATTTTTTAAAATGCTATAAAGCTTTAGGGCTTAGCATCTAAAAAAATAATTAAAAAAAATAAGGTGTATGATTTGTAAAAGAATGACCCATCTTTATTCTCTATCATTTAAAGAATGCGCCTAAACGTGACGAGTCCTTGAAATTTCACTCTCAATTTTCTTCCAAATATCAAATCGCATCTAAAAAGATTCATTCAAAAATAATTCCAATTCCTCGTGGATTTTTTAATCTAGATTTAATGAAATGATAGAACAACAAAATCACGTATAGTTTTAGCACATATTTTTATACCCCACGTTTAAAAAACGTAAAAGGGGTATATTAATTTTGTCACTCCGTTTGTAACGCCCATAAGGCGTGGCAGGTATAGAAAAGTATATATATTCTTTATCAGCATCACCACCCGAGTCGACTGAGCCATATCCGTCTGTCCGTCTGTCTGTGATCACGATTACAGCCGTAATTTTCAAGATATCATCACGAAATTCAATATTGAAGCTTTTATCTAATTACATAATAAAGGTCAAGTTCAAAAATGAGCCAAATCGAGTGAAAACCCCACCTACCTCCCATACAAAGTGACTTTATCAGAAAAGTAAAATCTCTTAGAATTCCACAAAAATTAATATGTGGACTTAAAATTTTGCATTTGAACGTCGATATATAACATGTACTATGTGTATGAAATTCAATCAAATCGAATAAAAACAACGCCTAACTCACATAAAAAGTGACTTTATCAAAACACAAAAGGGAATATTTTCTGTTAAAACTATGACGAAAATGTTTTTACAAATAAACATATTATTGATTGCTTAAAACTTTGAATATATTTTGGTTCGACCGTGGGGGTATTTTAACTTCGCCCCAGTCGAAGATCATTTCTTACTAGGTTTTTTTATTATTATATTACTGGATATTATTTCAGACTATATCAACAATTCAAAATCTTATATCTGGCTGAATAAAAATATTCAGAAGAAAGGTGTATTAGCAAATGAGTATGACACAAATAAGAATTAGACCCATGAAATTCTGGTAAGGATTGACGGTAGTTCTTAATAAATTATTTAGGGATATCAAAACTAGCCAAATATACAAATTTTGCTGTTTAAACATATTTGTCTAAAGCACTATAAAAATTTCCGTAATTGTGCTCGACTGTTGTACCTATCTGTTATATCCCACAATTGACTGTTTTTTTTTTTCCTCCTCAATGCTGACGTATATGTTCTTATTTCTGTTTTGATGTCTACGGTTGCCATGGGAAGATTATTCGAGTAATGTATAAAACCTTTCAGTCTCTCTCAACCTTATAGCAAAAACGTTATTGAATGGAATTCTTCTGTAGACAAACCAAACTCGTAAACGAATGAGGTCTCAACACATACACAAATACACAGCCACACATACACACACAAACACATAAATGC
This sequence comes from Pherbina coryleti, assembly GCA_943735915.1. Classification (NCBI taxonomy): domain Eukaryota; kingdom Metazoa; phylum Arthropoda; class Insecta; order Diptera; family Sciomyzidae; genus Pherbina; species Pherbina coryleti. The sequence goes on from OX030952.1 coordinate 29,162,761, forward strand.
ACACAAACGCACACATAAGCCCAAGTCAACATGACATAAAAGAATTCTCAAATTGCCTGTCAAATGCAAGTCATTGAGAAAAAAAAGCTTTTATTTTTTCTAACGGTTTATAACTTTCAGATTCCAGCAATACTCGTAGATGTGAAATGAATTCAACAACATGCATGGCTACGTAAATTTAAACGTACTATACTCTGTGTAGCGTTAAAAAAGTAAGTAAGTAAAGGTTATTTCGAAACGACTCATTTACACGGTAGGAATGTACATATGTATGTATGTACATATGTAAGAATGTTTGTTTGTGGACAAAAAAAAAGGGTGGCTTTCGCATAAGTGTCTCATTTTATAGCGTTTATAGTAGAGCTATAAAAAGAAATTCGTTTTGATTTCGTAAAATAAACACCAGAGCTTTCACCAAAAGAAGGAAAAAAAAAACAAAAAAAAATAAATTAAATGCGTTTTGCTGTGGTACACTGATTTTTATTTTCTAAGGATTTTTACCGCACACTAATCGTATGTGTGGGAATATGTGTTTATTATATGTGTGTTTATTTGTGCATATGTGTGTGTGTTAAAACATAGGTTTGTAGGTTTCAAGGTGCGTGTGGGTGCCTAATGTTGGCAAGTTTTAAAGTGTGGTCGGAGGTGAAAGAGAAACGGAAATGGCTATGGACTCTTATAAAGCCTTTTATATCCAGCATTTTCTAAATAAATCTAAGCTTTTCAAAGCGGATTTTTAATCATCTGTCATTCGTTTAGTCCCACGCATTACCGAACCCAGTCTATGGTAACTTTAAGCCAACAGATTTAAAAGCAAAATGTTAAAAACAGTTCAAGAAATTTTCTATCCCAAAAGCCCAAAACGTTTAGTAATTTTCATCTCTTTGAGGTGACTTTATTCCATACTTTATTCTATACTGTACTTAAGTTTTTCGTAAGAAATGCGATAAAATCCACGCCATGCCATCACTGCCATCTCACGCAAAGCTACATTATCATCATTTCTTGTGAATTTCCTTGAATTCTGCGCTATGTTGTAGGAAATACTCGTATCGATTTCAATTCGTTAAACGCGTTTTTCTTCCTTCAGAGCAATAAATACGAAAGCTATATCTATGAAAGAAAAAAAAAATAATCTCCTTTATGGCAGGCACTAATGTCTGAAGTTATTTTTATATTAGCGTTTTCCAAGAACTACTAACACTCATGGTAGCACACACGAGGGCAATTTGAGAAGTAAGTAACTTTTTGAATAAAAGTTATTTTTTCCGGCGAAAAAAGCGTTTTGTTGCTCAACATCCTTTTAGTCTCTTTTTAGATTTCCAATTTTTCTATTTCTTCCAAATAATAGATTTTATCAAGGTCCTCAAAAGAGGTGTTTGTTTCAGTGATGACCTCTTCATTCGAGAAAATCTTTTACCTCCGAGCCATTTATTCAGGTTGGAAAAAGGAAATAGTCGCACGGGACTAAATCTTTTGAATATGGTGAATAGACCCAGTAGCTGTTCGGAGCCCAATTTACAGATTTTTGCCATGTCGAATACAGACGTCATTGGAAGGATCAAGTGTTGGATAACCTTACTACACTTGGTGTTTCCAACTGGCGCCAGCAAGCGAAAAACAGTGATGACTGGCGCAATTTCTTATACGAGACCAAAAATGACCAACGGTTGTAAGCGCTAGATAAGTAAGTAAGTAAGACTACAGACGTGTGAGTCGATGCCTTGTCATGGTGGCAGAGCACTTTTTCTTCGCCAAATGCGGTCTTTTTTGCTTCAAATTTATGTCAAATCTGTCCAACAGCTGTGGATATTCGCCTGTAATCATTTTAATAAAGAAATGAAAATGTGAATGACCTCGTTTTCCGACCGACCCTTCTAAGCCTTCTTTGGTGCTTTGACTGTTATTTGGTCTTTGGTTGTTTTGATGTATCCATGCTTCAACTACGATTACGAACAGACACAAAAACTCCTTTGGATGCAGGTTGAACATCCCAAAACACTCCTATGAAGTGGTCACACGGCTGCGCTTATGGGTGAGTGTGAACAGATTAAAATTCGAATTTATTGAAATGTGACCACCTGCCGTATAGGCTTAATTTCACTTTGCCCCATGGCAATGGGGTCGAGGTTCATGGAATTGATGCCCAGCAGATAAATCTTCAGGACGTTACTACCATGCTAATACAGATACAACGTTCATCCGACCTCTCCTGGGCGTTACTTCCATGACTCCAGACACAACCAACGCCCTGTCATATAGTAGTTTGAGAATCGGTTACCCACCATACTTATGTTAAGTGTATATTTAAATCAATAAATCCACACAGTATGGATAGCAACCAATGCTGGAACGTAACATTACTAATTATGGATGATTAGTTGGGCTACCATGGCGTCCGTGGCGTAGTTGGTTAAAGTGCGTGGCCTCTATGTCATCGAACCTGGAGACCCGGGTTCGAACCCCAGCAGCGACAGAAAATTATTTGAATTAAAATAATTTTTCTGTATGGGCGCCACCTCTCTGCAGGCAATGGCAAACCTCAGAGAGTAATCAAAATGCCATGTAAAGCTTCTTGAGAATAAGAACATTCCGTTCATCGCCGTTCGGAATCGGCGTTAAACCTTGTAGGTCCGGTTCTCGGTCAATTGTGTACAAACTTAATAGCACGCACAATACAATTGATCATTAGAAGCTAGGTCAAAGTCCTTTCAAGGGCTGAAATGGCCAGTTATTTAATTTATTTATTGGGTTGGGTTACCATCCACTTTTATTGGTTGAAATCGAGACCCATCTAACATCTCTGACAATTTATAGCCATTGCCACCCGGTTGATTAAGCGCAACTCCACGCCGATTTCACAGAACTGTTCGTGACATTGAATTACCACACCCAGTACGATACTCCCCGAAGGACCAGCCCTGCTATAGTCTCCCCAAGCAAAAGGGATTTACCTCGACTCGCAGCAACACACACCGACACACCTGCATTCATCGTTCATGACTACGATGGCAAAAGATACCACTATTGGACGTGCTACAGCGTAGACCACATGACTTCTGACTGTGTGTGACACATGGTCACCACTGTTTTGCAAACTGGCACTCCGAGGCTACTAAGATATACTTTTCACCTCGGAGTACCCAATTTTTTCATCGTTTAACCATTCTTTATAAGACTATTCAGAGACCACAATGCCAATGTGCCTATGGAAATTCTGATAGTACGTCTGTCAAGCGTAAAGACTATCCCCGTGCTAACAAATTTTAAAGATCGTTGCTATTCATTCGTAGGCATACGCAACCGTTGATCGAGTCAAATGGTCCACCTACTCCCCAGATTGGGCGGCCAACTCCAGAATCCGGGTAATCCCTTTACATTTACACAGGATAAGGCGAACCCGTTGCCTGCGACCATCCTTCTTTATCCTGGCTTTGGACAGGCTGACTTTGGTGTTGGGGGAGTGTGAACAATCGCACCAATCACCTGGATAGTTTTTTCATAACCAAATATTCATGAAATAAATGACCCACTCAGTTGGGATGCCTACAGCCTCAGCCACATCACACACTTTCATTTTCCGAACGTCCGACATCATTCCATGGATTTTATCGACGATTTCTAACGTAATGACCTCTTTTGGGCGATCTGAACGTTCAGCATAGTCAATTGTGGTGAAAGTGCTTTCGGTGATTATTTTTTTTTATGCAAAAAAATAATGCTTGACGAGTTCCAACGAAATTCCCTTTTTTCCAACTTTTACCGAAATTCACGAGGTTATCTGTTTTTAATGGCTTGCTCAAAATTTGGCAGTAGTCTATTAACAGATGATAGTTGACAGGTCCAGTATTGCATTTCAAGTTACTACTCGGGAAACTAAAAAAAAAAATCACTGACTTCTCAAATTGCTTTTTGATGAACATGAACATGAACATTGATGGACATGCGTGTAAAGTCATTTTGCCATCAATGATTTAACTATGGAAACCCTACTGAGAACACATTATTTTGTTTTTGTCCCTAAACTGGACTCATATCAGAGGACTTTGGATATAGATTAACGAGGAACAAGAAAGTAAAGATTTCAGAAACGGAGGCCTATTGGTCTATTGTGATTAGCTTGGGACTAACAGAGGAAAGTGTATATAAATCAGTTGGAGCCGTGATGGTTTAAAAAAATGGAATATCAATGGGACATCTATGAGCTCCTTGCGTTTTCTGTAAATTCTGCTTACTGTATGGTTTCTATTTATTCGACTTCTCCACAGCTTCTCCAGTTGTCTGAATAAGAGGTTCCTAGTCTTGAAGACATGGTGCCGATAGCTAAGTGTCCTATGGGGAGCCCAATTAAGATGCGAGCTCATTTTTACTCATAGATCGTAGATAGATTCAGTCGCATTCTCGCAAAATTAAGAAAAACAATACCGGGAGATATCACTGTCGTCTCTATTCGAAAAAGATAGTGGGAGATAATACAGTCATTTCGATTTGACCAAGAATCTTGATCTTTTATATTATCTCTATTCATGTCATCTACAATTTTCTTGACGCCCCAGATGGGAATAATGACCGACGCGTGAGTAGTGCTTCTATCCAGTTCAAAGCCCTCTCTAGCCAATCTGTTTACAATTAAGTTTCAAAATATATCACGATAACCTCGATTTCGATTACATTTTATCATCTTGCTATGAAGGGCTTTTATTGCAGCTTGTCTGTCCACAAAAATTGTAATCCTTTATGGATTAATATCCTTTGAGTCCTTATCAAAGGACGATCCTTCGATCGCTAAAGCCATTCTTTCGATCTTAAAGAATCTGCTTGAAAGAGAGGAATATATGCAGTAAATTACAATATTCTCCAGCTTCCGACCCATTCTTCAAATAAGATCCGGCTGTGAAGATAAAATTCAGCGTCACCATCATATTCCTGATGATATAAGAAACGATAGGAATAATTAAGGATAAGGATAATAATAAGGATAAGGATAAGGATAAGGATAAGGATAAGGACAAGGATAAGTATAAGGATAAGGATAAGGATAAGGATAAGGATAAGGATAAGGATAAGGATAAGGATAAGGATAAGGATAAGGATAAGGATAAGGATAAGGATAAGGATAAGGATAAGGATAAGGATAAGGATAAGGATAAGGATAAGGATAAGGATAAGGATAAGGATAAGGATAAGGATAAGGATAAGGATAAGGATAAGGATAAGGATAAGGATAAGGATAAGGATAAGGATAAGGATAAGGATAAGGATAAGGATAAGGATAAGGATAAGGATAAGGATAAGGATAAGGATAAGGATAAGGATAAGGATAAGGATAAGGATAAGGATAAGGATAAGGATAAGGATAAGGATAAGGTTAAGGTTAAGGATAAGGATAAGGATAAGGATAAGGATAAGGATAAGGATAAGGATAAGGATAAGGATAAGGATAAGGATAAGGATAAGGATAAGGATAAGGATAAGGATAAGAATAAGGATAAGGATAAGGATACGGATATGGATAAGGATAAGGATAAGGATAAGGATAAGGATAAGGATAAGGATAAGGATAAGGATAAGGATAAGGATAAGGATAAGGATAAGGATAAGGATAAGGATAAGGATAAGGATAAGGATAAGGATAAGGATAAGGATAAGGATAAGGATAAGGATAAGAATAAGGATAAGGATAAGGATAAGGATAAGGATAAGGATAAGGATAAGGATAAGGATAAGGATAAGGATAAGGATAAGAATAAGGATAAATGCAAGGATAAGAATTAGGATAAGGATAAAGATATGTTTTTACGTCTAACTACTAAAGTCTAAATACTTATGGCTCTGGTGATAAGACAGTCAACTTTAATTCTTTCTATTAACTTTTTAAAATTAATTTTACAAATCGCGAGGTCCGAGGTTTGAATCCCAGCTGGAACAACAAAAAATGTTCCAATTAAAGTTAATTTTTCTGGTTGGCCGTTGTCTGTTCTTTGCAGATAATTGCAAACATCAGAGAGTAAATAATGTAAGGTTTCTTGGGACTTCTTAAGAACGTGCACATTTATTTGCATGCATAACACATAACAAACTGGGTCAAAGTTCTTTCAAGGAAATCTTTTTTAAATTTTTTTATTAACCGCTAGATTGAACAATGTGATTTCTTGTTGGATTTTTTTCTTCAAACGGACAATGTTACTTAAATTTAATTTTTTGTTTTTTTATCATTTTTATAAGAAATCTCCGGAATATAGATTCAAATTTTGTCTTTAAAATGCCGTTTGTTTTATTTTATTTCGATGCATATTCAATGAGCTTTTCACGAAGTTCCTTCTATAAATATATGTTTAATTAGAAAATTTAAATTAAATCAAACAACTTCATGAAATAATTAGACAAGCCCCTCAAAACCATTGCTCCCTAAAAAAATATGTAAGACACTTTGAGATTCACATGAATTATTACTCATGTTAAGACACACATTTTACACCTTAAACTCAAAGTAAAACTCATTAACTTAATTTATTCAAAGTCATTTACTATTTACCTCCACCGCTCTAAGCCAAAATTTCATGCATACTTATTTTCGAAAGTCAAGTCATACATTTTTAAACCCTTGCAGACCTTGCAGTATTATACCTTCAATTTTCTACTTGTGAACTTAAATTAAATTCAAGTGTCTTTGAAATATGTTTACACGTTAAACACATCCATTTAACAAGTTGTGGCTGTTGTTGTTGTTTTACTTCCGCTTCCATAGTGTGTTACATTCTTTCAACACATGTCTTCCACACAAGTTATTTCACATTAATTTTAAGCTGAAGTTAAATATTTAATAATTTAATTTAAGCAGCACCAGCTAAAAATAAATGTCGAAAAAAAACAAACATTCTATCGATTGTCTATCAACACTTGCTCCCTTGTCAGTCGTTAAGAGCAGCAGGTATGTAGGTGGTAAAAACAGCTGGGTGACAATAAATATTAAAAAAAAAAAATCAATTTCAATCAATTTACTGTTTAACAGCACACTGTTAAAAAATTCTATTAATAAATAAGTGTGCGTACTTAATAATAATTTTGCTTTTTACACAATTCATAATTCAAAGAAAGAGTTAGAGAGATAAACATGAAGAAGAAGCATGAGAATTGGAATCTGAGGCAAGTGTCAATTCTAGTTATAAGGCAATTTCATCCATAAAACGTCTCTACCACCAACGAAAACTTCAAGCCGTAAATTTGGATTTAGTTTCAATTTCAGTTGATTTGAAATGAGGAAAGAGATGCAGGAAGGTTAAAGCGTTGGACCATAACCTGGCAGAAACTCTAAGCCGGGACCTCTGGGGTGGCAGTCAAACACGCTACCTACTCAACTACCGACACTCAATTATATAGAGAGGTGGTATCAGTGGAGCTTTGCCTAGCTGAACATAAAACTGAGGCGGTGCTCACAAGCAGCCGCAAAAAGATGGACGTTACAAGACTCAATGTTAACGGTACGCTTGCCCAAACAAGTGCGCAGGAAACTACTCCTTAATGTAGTACGATCCATCGTGATGTATTTGTCAACGGTATGGGCCTCAGCAATGAAGACGTAATCTTACCGGCGAGGTATTGAATCTGTTTACAGACTCGGTGCACTCAGGGTATGTTGTGCCTTCAGAACAGTTTCCGAAGATGCAGCTCTAGTCCTTGCAAGCTCGATACCCATCGACCTTCTCGTGGATGACACACTTCTAATGGCCAATAGCAACAATTTGCAAGAAAGTTGCTAGAGAAAGAAGCATGTTGAAGTGGTAAGACCGTTGGAATAGATTTCTGAAGAGTCGCTGGGCATACCAGCTCATCCCTAACAAAGCCGATTGATGCGAAAGAAGTCACAGCTCAATGAATTTCTATCTGACACAAATTTTGAGCAGCCATGGGTGCTTCAGAGCATACTTGTTTAAATTTAAGCACGCGGTAAATCCATACTGCTCACACTACTCTTCAAATACAATTACAGATGCAATTCATGCTTTGTTTGAGTGCCCCAAGTTCGATAATGCCCACCTTGAGGCTTCCAACAGTCACGGGGAAACTGTGACACAACAAAACTTGGTGTCCCTAATGCTGAAAAGCGAAGCGAACTGGTCAGTGGCCAGTACCCTCGCAAAAACCATAACAGTAGAATTGCATTCACAAAACACAGTAGGCTGAATAGAGTACTTCACGTCTGTTTACCCCTTAAACGACGGTTATTAGACATCCAGTTTACAGCTTAGTGCTGTTCCCATGCCCCGTGAAGTCATGCTTTGCGGCAGTATCGCGGGAGCCACAAAGGGACGAAGTTTCAATGCGGAGTTTCAGGTTTAGTGCGTAAGAATCGAACCCTCCCTGCACGGTGGCGCCTTTTGAAGGTTCTTCTTCGCGAATAAAATAAACAAAATTAAAAAAAAAAAAAATACAAATGGGTGCGGTGGGGTGAAGCGTGTTGGTGGATGAAGCGTTTCACCTGTGAAATTTTGACGGCGCCATTATATTTAACCAAGTGTAAAACCGGCACGTGTTGCTTTCTTTGCCGCACAGTTTTTCATGATATAGCGAAGCGTTCAGACGTTCATTGTGTTGCTCTTCCAAACCAGTGGTAAAAATTTATATTTCAAAAGTTTTTTACACCGAATGAATTTATTGTGTTTTATGCCAACTACTCAACACAAATTCTAGTTAAATATATCAGTCAGAAACGTTTCACCCCACAAACTCCGTTTTAATGCGTATTTAGTGTTTTCGTGCGTGTTTAATGCGTTTTTAGTGTTTTTTTTTTTGCATTTTTTAATTCATTGCAACAAATGCGACCGGCCATATCACTTGAAATGCGTCGACTTGGGCAACAGTGGCTACTACACCTGTCTAAACTGGGACTCTGACCTCGATATTAGCGGTGAATAATAAATTTGGATTCGATGACTTTTATTCAGTATTTGAGTTTCTTGCTGACTTAGGAGCCTTCCCGAGACCATTAAACCGATTTGTGTTATACATGAAGACAGAAAGCTTCTTTAAGTGAAACGCTTCACCCCACCATTTTTCAAAAATCGAAAAACGAACATTTCCGAAGTATTCCCATAATTTGTTTGCCGAACCCGAAAATTTTTAAATCCGAGAGCATAGAAATTAAGAAAAATTCTTCAAAAATTATATTTTTTGGGGTGCTATGACCTCAAAAGAAACGAAACGCTTCATCCCACCACACCCTACCTTCAATCAATTAAACCTCCTGTTCAAAATTAAACCGGACTGTGCAAATAAAACAACAACGGTTAATTATTCTTCAATATTTATTTTATCACCTTCAAAATAATCACCATCGGACTCGATAAACATATATGTTAGCATGCCACCCTTTTATCCATTCTTGAAAGCATTTTTGGTAGGCTCCCTGAGCGTTGGTTTAGTCTAAAAAAAAACTAGAAAGGAAACATAACCTTAAAAAGGTTTGCATGTATCAGTGCGACGAAAAATCCACCCTGAGCGTCACTCTTGTTCTTCATTGGCTGCAATCTCTGAAGGGGATATACGCAGTCAGAACTTTTTTTTTTCAAAAATTTTTTTGCATATTCTTAAAGCCTTAAGTTTCAAGAATATTTGGTGAAAATTTCAAGTTAATATCTCAAAAAATAACAAAGTTATAGCCTACTGAGTGAACCGCCTTCTAGAGCGCGCAGTGCTGGCGCTTATTTTCAAACGCGTTTTTCTCGAAACCATGTTTTCAAAGTCGGTGACCAAGATTTCTCAAAGCTCAGTGAAGCGATTGTTTTGATTTTTTTGCAGGCTTATTGTACACATAATAATCTCGTACTTGTCATAGGATTTTTTTTTTTTTAGCTTCGTTCATTTTTTATAGGCACAACTATGACGAATTTTTGGTCGAAAATCGTTTTTTTACGTTTGAAAGTCCGCCATTTTGTGAAAAATCAATATTTTCAAAAACTGCTATGACAAGTACGAGTTTTAAGTAACTACTTTAATAATATATTTCATTTTTTTGTTTCAGATGAATTAAGGAGGAGCAATCTTGGTCACCGCATTTCACCTTTTTTCAGAGCGCTCTACAAAAACTGCTGTATCGACCTTAATATTAAATTTTTTTTAATAAAAAAAAAACTAAAAATACTCTTGAATGTGTATATTTTTAGGTATAAAAACCCTCATTCAAAAATATCCCATAGGTTTCCTTAAAAAAATTCACAAACATGACCTTTTTTTCGGCCTCTGGCTGCGTTGCTCCCCTTAAATAAATCACTTTGCAACTCTAAAATAAGGCATGTAATCTATTTATTGTGATATAAATATTTAAGTGGACTTGCAATAAACTGGTTGCAACCGAAACTGATTTCGAAGTCCCTTTATTTTAGTTTATACATACGTTTAAAGTTTGTCAATTTCTTCAGTTTTTGTATTTGTCAACTCTTTTGAAAAATTTTAATTTTACACAAGCCCCCGCTATTTTGAGATGAGATTTAAAAAAGGAACGCTTTTATTCTTCTTCTGCTGTTTTTTTCTGGAACTTCGTTTGCAAACAAGAAAATTAAGTAGGGAGTGAGTGTTTTAATATTTAAATCTTTAATTTGTCTTACAAGTATCTGTTTATTCTATTCTTTATCGCCAAACAAAGTTTGCAAATTTTGGCACTTGTTGTATTTGTAAATGGCTTTTTATTTTCACCACACCCATTTTGTAAAAGTTCTGTTATATTTCATCCCATCAGAGTTTTCAACTTTCATTGTTTTTCTTGAAAATTTGCTTGGTTGGAATAAATATTGCGTTGGTACGAACTATGTACCATGAACTACGAACCATGCAATAATAAATGTGTCTTTTGACAAATAATAAGAAAATATTTAATTACACATGTTTTTATAATTTCAAGCATGTTATTTCTTAAAATTGAGACAATGAATCAATTAAGTTTACCAACTTATATATTTGACTTATCTTAGACCTAATTGATTTCCTATCTGTGGAAAATCAATCCTGATCAATCCTGACGGAAGCCATCCTGTGGCGACCGTGGCGTAGTTGGTTAAAGTGCGTGGCCGCTATGTCAAAGAACTTTGGAGACCCAGGTTCGAACCCCAGCAGTGACAGAAAATTATTTGAATAAAATAATTTTTCTGTACGGCCGCCACCTCTCTGCAGACAATGGCAAACCTTAGAGAGTAATAAAAATGCCATGTAAAGCTTCTTGAGAATAAGAACATATTCCGTTCATCGCCGTTCGGAGTCGGCGTTAAGCTTGTAGGTCCATTTCTCGGTCAATTGTGTACAAACTTAATAACACGCACAACACAATTGATCTTAAGAAGCTAGGTCAAAGTCCTTTCAAGGGCTGAAATGGCCAGTTATTTATATATTTTTTTTTATTTTAATTGATTTCCTATAATTACACAGGCCGACAAAATTTTTACCCAGAAACCAGACTATACTTTTCCGAAGGATTTTGACGCGCTGAATTGGAATCTGGCCAAAAATTGCTCTATCACGTCAGGGTTTTGAGATATCCTAACTTAAAAGTGCAAAAAATACCGTTTTTTCTCAATTTGAGGTTATGTAGCACTGCCGATCCTAGTAATTTTCAAAAATTATTGATAGCATCTCAAAGGGCTAGTCTTCCTCTTTAAAATGACGTTGAGTTTACTCAAATATATTTTTTTTTTTTTGCTGAGATATCGCATTTTGAAATTTTCATATACGTGGATTTTTGTACGTTTGAGAATTTATAGACATACAGTCTATTGATCTCGTTGCAAGTAAATACAATATTTTTCTGAAAATCAAAAATAAAAGTTTTCAAACATAGATAGGTCAGCCCACTCTAACCCTGTTTTAATCCGTTGCCTCGCTCCCCTCGAAGGAACTATTTACACAGCACTTATTTAAATAAAACAAAATCACTTTTTATGGTGGGAAAATAATTAAAAAACCCACTTTTATTGGCACAACATATTTGCCCTAAGCTCAACAACAGACTGACTGAAAAACCAATTGCATGTAATCATGGTTGTATTGATCGTACCTTTTTTAGTACCTTTTGCAAAGACATCGAATTCGATACATAACAGCATCGAGTCCGATACAAACCCTCATGAATCTCATGCCCACAAACCCCTACAACCCTGAATAACCACCCCCAACAACCCCTAAGCAGACTAACCCACCTAACTCTGGGGTAGAGCAGTTTAATCAACTACTTTTCTATAAGTAAATTAAGTTTTCAAGCATAGATACGCTAGCCCACTCTAACCCTGATGTTTCTTATGTCCATAAGCCCTTACAACACTTGAGCCCCCACACAAATGAAACCCTGCACTTATCAAGTTCTACGTTTTTCTTAGCCAAAGATTAGAGTTACGTAGCATGCAAAAGAATTACTCCCAAAATGACAAGCTCCCACACGTATAGGAAAAATCCACGTACATATATGAAAATTTCAAATTGCGATATCTCAGCGAAAAAAAAAATATTTGAGTAAACTCAAAATCATTTTAAAGAGGAAGATTAGCCCTTTGAGATGCTATCAATAATTTTTGAAAATAACTAGAATCGGCTGTGCTATATAACCTCAAAACTGAGAAAAAACGGTATTTTTCGCACTTTTAGGTTAGGATATTTCGAAACCCTGACGTGATAGAGCAATTTCGAGGCCAGATGCAAATTCAGCGCGTCCAAATCCTTCGGAAAAGTATAGTCTGGTTTCTGGGTAAGAGTGTTTGTCAAATTTTGTTGGCCTGTGTTAACGTTGTGGCTTTATGGACTACTGAAAATTCACAAAGATAATATACCACTCAGACCCATCTGCTCATCCATAAATTTCCTCTCATACGGATTATGCAAATAGTTATAAATATACTAAAATACTTAACAATAGACTCAAAATACAACATAAAAGACGCGGTAGAGTTCAAAAGAGATGGGGTCCCCGATTTCCCCTATAATAGCAGATATCGTGATGGAAAAAATGTTGGACACTTTTATGGAGAAGTGTGAACAAAAACCAACGAGCTTCATAAAAAACAACGAATATGTTGACGACATATTTGCAATTAATGCAATCTATGATTGCAATCTATGAAAAATAGATGCCATAGACAGAACTTTACAAATACTTAACTCTTGCCATAAACACATAAAATTTACGAAAGTACTGGAAAACGAAGAAAGTCTACAGTATTTGGATGCACTTGTTATGAGGAAAAATAACATCATTAAGATGGACTGGTACCAAAAACGTATGGCGTCAGGAAATTGATAAATTTCCACTCAAAACACCCAAAACAGTTATTATTAATACTGCCAAAAATTGTATAAACAGAGTGCTTCACATCAGCGACAGGGTATTCCACAAAGTCAATAGCACGCGCATAACACATATACTAGCCAGAACAGTTTTCCAGAAAAAAACAATTAATCGTCTTATAAGAGAAGTCACGATACAACCCAACATAACACGGAGCCCACAGCCAAAACTTTTCAAAGGAGTAACATACGTACCCGGTTTCACAGAACAATTAAAAAAAACTGATACATACGACAAAAATAAATACTTACAGGCTCCTAAAACTAACAATACTCTAAGAAACATATAAAGCCAAACAAAAAGTAAAGTGGAAAAGATGGACAAGGCGAACAAAAAGTAAAGTGGAGAAGATGGACAAGGCGAATGTTGTTTACCAGATAGCGTGCAAAGGAGACGGGATCAACATATGCGGACAAGTATATGAAGGTACGACAAAATTGCATCACATAAATTGAACTTAAAATCATTAAACGACAATAAAACAGCACTTGCAGCCCACTGCATTCAAAATGGTCACAGTCCAGCTTCTAAAGAGACAAAAATATTACAACAAGAGAATAATTACACCAGATGATACACAATTGAAATGCTCTATATAATATAATAAACACTCCATCATACAAACGCCTCAACTTCAAATTAGACACAGAAAATGGTCTCACATATACAAACATTTGGTTAAACAAAAATTTTAATTGTTCATTTTCTTCAGGTCCTGAAGTTGGCTTAAGAATTAAGCCGAAATATCAAAAAAATAAAAATATAAAAAACTACAAAAAATATTTTTGTTTTAGTTACAAAGCCAATCAACAATAAACATGTTGGAAGGGTTAAGTAGCATAACCCGCAACTGCATATTCACCTCACTATTCGTGGTGAATGGATTTCTCTCGTACTCGTATGTGTGTTTACTTTTTGGATTTTCAGATTCCCCACAGAAGTTTCCTATCCTGTTATCTTTGAAGGAAATTCAGCAATTTTAACATAAATCGCGCTGCAACCTGTACTATGCCTAAAACATAATGTAAAATTATGTCTCTTACGGTCACACGACTATTTGTGAGCCGTACTTTTTTGATTTTTTCATCGCATATTGATGTTGCTAAACGAGAAGGATGAGGCAACTGATGTGCCGCCATTTTTAAACAATTTGCACCACTCAAATGCCTGTGTACGTGGTAGAGCAGACTCCCCATAGATTTTCTTCAACATTTTCAATGCATTCGGACAAGAAATTCCGTTGGTAAAACACAATTTCAAACACACTCTTTGCTCAACATTTTTTCCATTATTAAATTTGCAAGTCAGACTCGAGGTGAACTTGTTTACAAAGAAATAAGAAAGCAACTAAGTTACAGATCTCGTTAAACATTAACGCCCAATAACAGTGTTACCAGCCTTAAAAAAAAACTTTGATTTATGACAACTGTTGTTGTTTCATTTCCACAATCCAGTTCAATTTGGAACAGAATGTATATTCGTCGTTTTTTTCGATCACTTTTTCCCATCTCTGTTGTAGCTTCATTATTCCGCGGGGGTAGAAGTCCCACTTTTCTCTGCAAATAAAGTCTCAAAAGGCTGCTTGAAGCCCACATTATCAAAAGTTTTACCATGCAGTGAATTTTACGAGTCAATTTTTATGAACTCGTATGAGGTTATCGTGGTGGAAGAACACCCCCTTTCGATTGACCAACACAGAACGATTCTGTTGGATAGCATCGCTTAATTTCTGTAGTTGCTCACAGTAGAATTCAGTATATATGGTTATATTTTATGGGAGTAGCTCGTAGAAGACAGATCCCTTTCAATCCCACCAGGCTTAGATCATAATCTTCTTCTGGTGAATGTCTGCTTTTGCTTGTCTCTCCGGTGCTTTATCTTTCTTGGACCATCTCCTTTTCCTGTTGATGTTGTTATATAAAATCCACTTTTCGTCACCCGTTATCGTACGCTTGAGAAATGGGTCGCTTTGTTCACATTCCATGTGCCGCTGAAATCTCAACTCGATTGGCTTTGTGATCCTTTGTGATTCGTGATGGACCCAGACATCCAATTTTTATATGAAACCAGTGGGCTTCAAATCACGGTGACCGCTTCTAACGCACAAATTTAGAGCACTCGGGATTTCTCTGACTCTCGAATGAACCTCCGAGGCCCTACCAGAACGCGAAGCATCCATGATTGAACAAAATTGTCATCACGGAAACGGGTAAACTACTTCTGACATTATATTTCTTCAATCTCATCTTCAAAATAAATTTTCACTAAATTTTGACTGGCTTCAGTTACTGTCTGACCATTTTTGAAGTAAAAGAAAAAAATATGGCGTATGTCTCATCAAAGCACTCTTAAAATACGAGTTCCAAAGAAAAGCGGGAAAAACGGAAATAATTTATTTGTTTCTAATGTAAATAAACAGCTGAGCACAAACAGTGACATATGACAGATCTTTGACAATAACAGTGATGCCTATTACAAAAAAATTTGAATATTTTTAAACAGAAAATGATACAAGGAGGACAAACAACATTTTATAAATTTTGTATTTTAAATTCAGACATAACTTATATAGTAAATAAGCCATGATTGCTATTTTTAATGAACCAACACAAAATTATATCTGAAATTAGAATTCATAATGAGCCAAACAGACATAGCGTAAATATAGTCAAAATATCATTCCTCCTCCCTCTTCATACCCAAATTCTAGCTACATCTACATGTGTCAGTTTGTGTCGCTTTAACAGCATCATAAGGTTTTATCCTTGCTTAACCTAGTCTACACTTGTTCTACATCTATCTATCTCTATTATTTTTGTTGTTGTTAAGTTTTCCTTTAGTTGTTTTAGCCTCTTCTTGTTCCACTTTGTTCATTCCACAAAATTCAACAAGGCACACACAATCAGTAACCATTTCAACTTCCTTTTTATTTGATATCTAATTTTGCTGTGTTGCCATGTTTTGTTTTATCTTTCAAAGTTGAAGTAATTTATGAAATACGAAATACGTGAAGAGAATCCAAATCCTTGGAGAATTCGTTTTTAAACATTGTTCAAAGTTTTAGTTTCAATGTTTTTTATTTTTAAGACGATTGATTAGAAAAGTTTTTTAAAATAATTTCGCCTTGGGAGTGATTTAAAAAGTCGAAGTCAGTTTTGTACTTTAAATAGACAAAAGCATTTTGTTCGAGGGTGTTTGTCTTTAGTTTTAATGTTTTTCATGACAGACAAACAGATTTTGGACAGATTTTGGACAGTTATTTGGTAAGAGGGCTATTAAGAAGTTTGCTTAAACTTGCTAAAGATAAAACTTTTAATTCCGTTTAAAAATTAATGACAAGTAACAAATGTTTATATTTCCAAACAAAAAACAAAAAACCAATATAAATTGGACTTTCTAATGAACTTGGTTGTCAAGTGTTGATTGTATTGTACGCCTTGGTAGTGTTACAGTCTTCATAGTTACTTTCTCTAGTGTTTACCGTCGACACCTGCCTTGTCGGCTTCATTTTGCGGTGTCCCTTGGCAAGGAGTCGGGGTTCCAGAAATTGATGCCCAACAAATAGGTCCTTTTTAGGTTCAATTTTAGAATGCTATTTCCTTTTTTTCACATCCATCCTCACTAGGCCGTCAAACATCTTTTGTTGGCTCTTCATATGATGCAATCAGAAATACACCATCTTTGCAGTTTAAACTGATGCCCCTTTTTCAATATACCAACGACAATGCTAATGTTTCAGTGTTATTGTGTTTGCATAGTCAAGGTCAAGAAACACCCCGTGCTAATAAATTTATTTAGCAATTCCTACAGCTTTGCAGACATAGCGCAACCGTTGTAACATCAACGGTCCCGCCTGCTTCCTTGATTGGGCGACCAACTATAGGATCTCGGTAGTCCCTCTACATTTGCTCAGCATATAAAATAATAAAATAATGGGAACCGGAGGAGGGGATTTAAATTAACTTTTGTCTTAATTTTGCTTTTCATAGTTTTTTGTTTGAACCCTAATGGATCTTATCAGCCAAAGTGCATCCAATAAGGTTCGTTGCTATTGCTAAGTATGATATGCCAATTGAGTAAAATAATTTTTCCATATAAAGCAACCCCCTAAAACCAAGTTTTGTGCGACATTTTTTCATCAATTCTAAATTAGTACGAAATTAACCCTTTAACACATTTTAAGTTTTGACTTATTTCTGGCATTTAAGTTGAACTTTTAGCTTTAGTGTATTGAGAGACTTATAATAGAAATGTACGATAAATTTTTTTGTTGAACATTTTGACCATTATATCCTTGTTTTATGTGTCTTTTTTGCCATTTATGACAAAAAGGTCAAACAATACCCATAAATTGAGAAGTAAGGGGGTTAAACTGCTCAACAAAAGTATTCCTCGTAGTATTTTACATTAATCTTCAGAACACATTCTATACCGTAAATGTAAGGATAACATGATTTCCTATGCCGATTCACTATAAGAATGTTCAAAAAGAGGGAATTTCCCTAAAATAAGACTCAGACGTTAACTTTCAAAACGCCGATACACGTATATTGTTTTTTTGTCCCCTCTACCAGAATCCGTTGTCAGAACATTGTTATTTTTTTTTTTGTGTTAACCCATTAAGTCCGGGAAGAGCACAATTTTAATATGATGTTTGAGACTTATTTTCTGCTATTAAAACTTGGAATAAAAAATTCCAAACATACCTATTCTACTATTTTTGGGGTCGCTCTTTCGATTGGTGCAGTCGGATTTGCATAATAATGACTTTTGGAACCAAATTGGCGCATTTTAATTAAAAAAATAACGAAATTTTTTGCGTTTTTCTTTTTTGTGAATCTTTTTCGCATAAATAAAGTTACTGAATCGGTGCCAAACCAAAGTGCACAAAATATCTAAAGTATAACTATGAATATTTTTTTTTTTGTTTGAATCAACCTAACCTCTTCAATATATCAATACGTAAAAAATTAACGTTATTTGGTAAATTATGAGTATAATTAATAAAATTTACATCTCTAATAATATAATTGTCCCAAAAATATATAAAGAAGGGGTTTTTGAGATCGATGATCACGAATTTGAGGTAAGATTTTCAAAATTTAAGATGGCGGATTCAATATGGCCAACCAAATTTCATAAAATCTTTAAAATTACAAGAAAATGTGTATAAGGCGGTTTTTGAGGCCGTTGATCACGAATTCGAAGTTAGATTTTCAAAATTCAAGATGGTCGATCTGTAGCCGATTAAATTTCATGAAATGACTGAAACTAATGTGATAATGTTTATTATACGGTTATATATACGGTTTACGATGTTTGATTGTTTCCGTCCGTTAGTCGTTGTATAAATGTTTCCCAACTCAAACCAGGTGGAGGTGGACGCCAAGAGTATTTTTTATTTTTTTTTTTATTTAATTTTTTTTTTATGTTTTTGTTTTATTTTGTTTTTTTATTTATTTTTTATTTGTTTTTTTTAAATTTTTTTTTGTTTTATTTATTTTGCCTTAGGAGTTCGGATTTTTTAAGTATCTAAAATTACGAATATTTCAATATAAAATATTAGACTTAATTTAAGGTTATCTAGCATATTAAACAAATGCTAGATAACCTCGTTTGAATTATAAAAATATAAAGGTTTTACAAGGTTCCAGTTAGGAAGCGTTTATAAAACGGCTAACGGACGGAAACAACCAATTTTTTATCGTAAACACCCCGTATAATAAACATTATCGCATTGGATTCAGACATTTCATGAAATTTAATCAGCTACAGATCCACGATCTTAAATTTTGAAAATCTAACTTCGAATTCGTGATCAACGGCCTCAAAAACTCCCTTATACACATTTTTTTGTAATTTTGAAGATTTTATGAAATTTGGTTGGCCATATTGAATCCGCCATCTTAAATTTTGAAAATCTAACCTCAAATTCATGATCAGCGATCTCAAAAACCCCTTCTTTATATATTTTTGGGACAATTATATTATAAGAGATGTAAATTTTATTAATTATACTCATAATTTACCAAATAACGTTAATTTTTTACGTATTGATATATTGAAGAGGTTAGGTTGATTCAAACCAAAAAAAAAATATTCATAGTTATACTTTAGATATTTTGTGCACTTTTGGTTTTAGTTTGGCACCGATTCAGTAACTTTATTTATGCGAAAAAGATTCACAAAAAAGAAAAACGCAAAAAATTTCGTTCTTTTTTTAATTAAAATGTGCCATATTGGTTCCAAAAGTCATTATTTTGCAAATCCGACTGCACCAATCGAAAGAGCGACCCTAAAAATAGTAGAATAGGTATGTTTGGAATTTTTTATTCCAAGTTTTAATAGCAGAAAATAAGTCTCAAACATCATATTAAAATTGTGCTCTTCCCGGACTTAATGGGTTAAACAGTGTTATTAATTTATTACAGAATGCAAAATGTTCATTCAAATTGTTTTAAATAATAGCGAAACGGGCAGCTATTCAAATTTTCAAAATTGTCTAACAAAATATTTTTAAAATAATATCTTAGAGTAACATGAGAGTACCATCTTATTTTAACGGTTTAGATGCTATATCACCTTAAAGTTTAAAATTTGGAAAACAAGTGGAGTGAAAAATTTTTTGGGGGAGGTGGGAATGGCGGAAAAAATGTTTTTTTTTTACTTAACACTTTAATTTAAGATTTCTGACAATGCGGTTTCATCATAGGATAAGTTATAGAAAAAATATAGCGCTTTCAATTTTTATGTTATATGGGAGGTAGGCGTGGTTGTGGGCGGATATCAAAAAGTTTTTGTTTTGACGTGACGAAGTTACGTTGTACTGCTCTAGTTTCCAAAAAAGTTGAAAAATGAATTTTTTAAAAATTCATCTGCGTTTCATTGAATTGTTACTCGCTGGGTATAAGAGCTATGATTAAAAAAATAGTATGACCATAAAGGTTAATTCTTTGACTATATTATAAAAACAAAAAAAAAATTTAATACGGCATAGGGACGTAGTGGGAGCTGCGTAAGCAACGCAACTGAAAATTTGTTACATGGAATTATTACTCGCTGAGTATTAGTGATAGGATTAAAAATACGATACGCCAATAAAGGCCTCCTGGAAGCCCTCACAACAAAATTAGACAAAAAATTTCTGACATCGTGGGGACGCTGAGAGAGCCGCTCAAAGATCGATAACGCAACATTCATGCAGCGGCGTTGCATTGAATTTTTACTCAATGAGTATATAACCTACGATAAAAATTTAAAAAGGAAAATGAAGGTTTCAAAATGGCTTTACGACAAAAATAAAAAAAAAACTCCGGCGTCGTCAGGTCGTGAATATAGCAGCTTATGTAACAGAAATGTAATATCGTTGCATGGAATTATTACTCACTCAGGAGGAGTGCTACAGTAAATTTTGTTCTACGACAGCAGGGATGTGTTATTACGCTTCACAACTAAATTACAAAAAAAATTTTGTTGTCATGATTTCAGGGATGCAATAACATAATGCAGTAAAAATGCTATATCCATGAAAAAACGTTGCATGGATTTTTAAC
Organism: Pherbina coryleti; assembly: GCA_943735915.1. NCBI lineage: Eukaryota > Metazoa > Arthropoda > Insecta > Diptera > Sciomyzidae > Pherbina > Pherbina coryleti. The sequence continues at coordinate 29,183,638 of OX030952.1, forward strand.
TCTGTGACTACTGGTGCAACGGTAAATTTTAAGGAACGAAAACAAAGGTGAGGTCTTCGGGCATATGACAAAAATAAAAAAACAATTTGGCGGCGTGTCAAAAACCCTCAGGGAACCGCCTAATGTGACGCATATGCATCACTTTTGCTGGATTAATTGAAATTAGACCACAACCAATGGGGAAGCACAAAAAAAGCTAAACGAAAAGCACCAACTCCAAATCTAACAACAACTCCAACACCAACACCAACACCAATACCAACACCAACACCAACAGCAACATCAACATCAAAATCAACATCAACATCAACATCAACATCAACATCAACATCAACATCAACATCAACATCAACATCAACATCAACATCAACATCAACATCAACATCAACATCAACATCAACATCAACATCAACATCAACATCAACATCAACATCAACATCAACATCAACATCAACATCAACATCAACATCAACATCAACATCAACATCAACATCAACATCAACATCAACATCAACATCAACATCAACATCAACATCAACATCAACATCAACACCAACACCAACACCAACACCAACACCAACATCAACATCAACATCAACATCAACATCAACATCAACATCAACATCACCATCAACATCAACATCAACATCAACATCAACACCAACATCAACATCAACATCAACATCAACATCAACACCAACATCAACATCAACATCAACATCAACATCAACATCAACATCAACATCAACATCAACATCAACATCAACATCAACATCAACATCAACATCAACATCAACATCAACATCAACATCAACAGCAACATCAACATCAACATCAACATCAACATCATTATCAACATCAACATCAACATCAACATCAACATCAACATCAACATCAACATCAACATCAACATCAACATCAACATCAACATCAACATCAACATCAACATCAAAATCAACATCAACATCAACAGCAACATCAACATCAACATCAACATCAACATCATTATCAACATCAACATCAACATCAACATCAACATCAACATCAACATCAACATCAACATCAACATCAACATCAACATCAACATCAACGTCAACATCAACATCAACATCAACATCAACATCAACATCAACATCAACATCAACATCAACATCAACATCAACATCAACATCAACATCAACATCAACATCATTATCAACATCAACATCAACATCAACATCAACATCAACATCAACATCAACATCAACATCAACATCAACATCAACATCAACATCAACATCAACATCAACATCAACATCAACATCAACATCAACATCAACATCAACATCAACATCAACATCAACATCAAAATCAACATCAACATCAACAGCAACATCAACATCAACATCAACATCAACATCATTATCAACATCAACATCAACATCAACATCAACATCAACATCAACATCAACATCAACATCAACATCAACATCAACATCAACATCAACATCAACATCGACATCAACATCAACATCAACATCAACATCAACATCAACATCGACATCAACATCAACATCAACATCAACATCAACATCAACATCAACATCAACATCAACATCAACATCAACATTAACATTAACATCAACATCAACATCAACATCAACATCAACATCAACATCAACATCAACATCAACATCAACATCAACATCAAGATCAACATCAACATCAAAATCAAAATCAACATCAACGTCAACATCAGCATCAACATCAACATCAAAATTAACATCAACATTAACAACAACAGCAAGATACTTCGTCACGTCAAAACCTACGGGTGTGTCCACGGCACAGCCAACTCTTTTTTAATTTTTATGTTATATGGGAGGTAGGCGTGGTTGAGGGAGGCGTGGTTGTTTTTATCTTGATGCAGTCAAACTGAACTTATGTGCCTAATTTTATTGATTTACGACGACTACTTCTATTTTTTGACATTTTTTGTATGAGGCTCAACCACTGTGCGGCATCACTTGTACAAATGTCAAGCTATCAAGCTAAAAATTTCATTGAATTTCAATGACAGATGTGGTCACCTAAAAAAAAAAACAGAAAAATTAAATCGGGTAACTGAGAGCGCCACACGGGGGTGATTCCGAGAATTACCATTTACCCTTTTGATCAAGAGTAAGCTGTGCAAATAAGCGCAGCGGAAATACCAAAAATAATAATGTCTTTACAATGCAATCAAAAGTATATAAATCAAAAAGTCAAAAGTATGAAAAGTATATCAAAAATGAGTTAAGGCAGGAGTTAGTAAAGGTGCTTACACAGTGTAGCGACAAGTGTAACATCAACATCAACATCAACATCAACATCAACATCATTATCAACATCAACATCAACATCAACATCAACATCAACATCAACATCAACATCAACATCAACATCAACATCAACATCAACATCAACATCAACATCAAAATCAACATCAACATCAACAGCAACATCAACATCAACATCAACATCAACATCATTATCAACATCAACATCAACATCAACATCAACATCAACATCAACATCAACATCAACATCAACATCAACATCAACATCAACATCAACATCAACATCAACATCGACATCAACATCAACATCAACATCAACATCAACATCAACATCAACATCAACATCAACATCAACATCAACATCAACATCAACATCAACATCAACATCAACATCAACATCAACATCAACATCAACATCAACATCAACATCAACACCAACATCAACATCAACATCAACATCAACATCAACATCAACATCAAAATCAACATCAACATCAACAGCAACATCAACATCAACATCAACATCAACATCATTATCAACATCAACATCAACATCAACATCAACATCAACATCAACATCAACATCAACATCAACATCAACATCAACATCAACATCAACATCAACATCAACATCAACATCGACATCAACATCAACATCAACATCAACATCAACATCAACATCAACATCAACATCAACATCAACATCAACATCAACATCAAAATCAACATCAACATCAACATCAACATCAACATCAACATCAACATCAACATTAACATCAACATCAACATCAACATTAACATCACCATCAACATCAACATCAACATCAACATCAACATCAACATCAACATCAACATCAACATCAACATCAACATCAACATCAACATCAACATCAACATCAACATCAACATCAACATCAAGATCAACATCAACATCAACATCAACATCAACATCAACATCAACATCAACATCAACACCAACATCAACATCAACATCAACACCAACACCAACACCAAAACCAACACCAATCCCAACACCTACACCAACATCAACATCAACATCAACATCAACATCAACATCAACATCAACATCAACATCAACATCAACATCAACATCAACATCAACATCAACATCAACATCAACATCAACATCAACATCAACATCAACATCAACATCAACATCAACATCAACATCAACATCAACATCATTATCAACATCAACATCAACATCAACATCAACATCAACATCAACATCAACATCAACATCAACATCAACATCGACATCAACATCAACATCAACATCAACATCAACATCAACATCAACATCAACATCAACATTAACATCAACATTAACAACAACAGCAAGAAACTTCGTCACGTCAAAACCTACGGGTGTGTCCACGGCACAGCCAACTCTTTTTTAATTTTTATGTTATATGGGAGGTAGGCGTGGTTGAGGAAGGATATCAAAAAATTTTTGTTTTTATCTTGATGCAGTCAAACTGAACTTATGTGCCTAATTTTATTGATTTACGACGACTACTTCTATTTTTTGACATTTTTTGTATGAGGCTCAACCACTGTGCGGCATCACTTTTACAAATGTCAAGCTATCAAGCTAAAAATTTCATTGAATTTCAATGACAGATGTGGTCACCTAAAAAAAAAACAGAAAAATTAAATCGGGTAACTGAGAGCGCCACACGGGGGTGATTCCGAGAATTACCCTTTACCCTTTTGATCAAGAGTAAGCTGTGCAAATAAGCGCAGTGGAAATACCAAAAATAATAATGTCTTTACAATGCAATCAAAAGTATATATATCAAAAAGTCAAAAGTATGAACAGATAAGATTAAAAAAATATCAAAAATGAGTTAAGGCAGGAGTTAGTAAAGGTGCTTACACAGTGTAGTGACAAGTGTAAATAATTCTCAAACCGATGCATTCTTTGCTTGCCAATCCGCATCAAAAATCGTAAAAAATCATCACCCGAAAATGTTCACGAGTTAATCTCATTTTTTTGCTGAAATACAATTTTCAAACCACTGTAAACAACACAATAAGCGCACATACACCAAAATGGTGTGAGAGCATTAATGCTAGAAAATGTAAAATTTTTGAACGGAACTGTCAAAAATTCATCTGGCAATGCTTAGTGCTGGCGAGGCGCAAGACTTAAAAGGCCGCCTTCGTATTCAAAAAACAAATTCTATACCTCTTGTTGAAACAGCTCTTAGCCACTCTGTGTTCCTTAGCGCTGATTTTATCAGTTCTAGGTTAAGTGTTGCAATTTCTAGAGTTAATGGTTCGAAAATAATGTTGCTTGAAATTCATTTGAATAGTATTAACGAATTATGATCTGTGTCTTTATTAAAGATAACGAGCGATATTTTCGTAATAAAATATTTCAAAGTTAAGCTCTAAATTAATGGCACCTTCCCCAACTTCATGGGGAAACCATAGCAAAAATGGCAGAAATGCTACTTAAAAACTTTTTATGCAAAATTATACAATCAACAAATTTAAAAGTTGATTCCATTGCGTTGATGAACCGCAAAAATTTGCTCACTCTTGAATTTTATTATTTTCAAGGATATCTTGATACTTTTCGCAGACAATCTATTCTGATCAGCTATATTTTGCTTCTTCTTTTGGATTAAGGACTTACTAAGCTTGTAATATTAGGCAAATTCTAGCAGCTAATAATGTCATTAAATTCATTTTTTTTTTAATATTCTTTATAATTTTTAAACAATACGACGCAATACAGGAAATTTTTCCAGCTTCACTGCTGCCTTCATTAATTATTCAAAAATCATCGAATTCAGATGAAATATTATCAATTTATATGTAAATTGTGCCAAAATTAGATAAGTTTAAGAAATGCAAATATTTGTCGTAACTTATCTACGCTGCTCTTGTGTTCAATTACACGAATTCGCAAAATTCTATCTATTATTCAAGTTCAGGTTATTTTACGGGCGTTTTTCTCGCGCAGAGCAAATGATATGAATAAAAAAAAAAACAAAAAAAAAAATAAACATCAGACTATGTAAATGTAGAATATTTTCATGCCTGAGCTATTTTCGCATTAATATTTCATTTATATTTTGCACCAGCTTCGCTAGAAGAAGGTGTTTTATGTGTGTAGCTTGCTCTGTACTCAATGTTAAGTACAGCTATTTTGCCCAAAAGAGGTTGTTGTTGTTGTTGGTTCGTGCTCTTAACTTACCGCAATTGAAACTGTAAACACACATTCATGCATGAAAGTGGGTGAATGTGTGTCAGAGTGTGCCAGAGTGTGTGTATATGTATGTATATCCTTTTCAAAATACAAGCACATAACGCAAGCACCTACAACTGCGTAAGAACCATAGAAAAATCCTTTATTTAATTAAAAAAACATGAGTACTTAGTTTCGTCCGCACAAAAAATAATAAAAAATAAGTAAAAAAATCCATTTAAAGCAACAAAACAAAAGAAAATAAAATATGTAATGCATACAATGAAAACAAAAGAAGCTCAGAATTAAATAAAATCCGCAGTGCACACACGAGCTTAAGTAGGAGCTTGCCTGGGTGTTTTTGTTAGTTTTTTTTTTCCTAATGTCTGTATATGTGACAAAAATATTAGTGGAATATAATACAAATGCCTCTGGAGTAAAGTCAACAACAATAGTTGCAATGTCAGCAGTGCTGTCATCTATTAACCCTTATTGTCCGAAAGAGTCTACTTGTATTCACACTTTGAATACATACAGCAGTGCATGATACAATTACAAGGTAAGCTCATTTTAAAGTGGCTGCTCAAATGTAAAATTTTGCAACAACAAGGCTGTAGGAGCTAAAAACTTCAAACGACAAAAGCAACAACAACAATTAGAAAAACTCAAAACTACCAGCTGATTTTGCTAGTTGTCAAACCGTGCTCTCCAATATGGGCCTACCTTGTAATTATATCATGCATGATACAATTTCACAAGGTAGGAGTGGTAGTTCTTTCGTCTTGCGCCAACTGTCAAAAATAGTATAAATTAGAGAAAGAAAAAAGAAGAAAAGAAAATAGAAAACAAAATATACAGGCAAATGATAGTCGGTGCAAGGTATAATTGTATCATGGTATCATGCATAGTATAAGAATACAAGGTAGCATTGACAGTTGCTTGAGAAACCATCTCCTGTCAAAAAATAAATTCATGAAAAGAGCGCTCACAATCCGCCATTGAAAACACAAACAATGTTGAAAATGTAGAAGTGAAAAAAAAACAACAACTTCAGCAGCTGCAAATATATTTACACAAATAGTTGTTTTTGACAGGAGATGTTTTCTTGTAGAAGAGAAAATAAGCAGTTGACAATGCTACCTTGTATTATTATACCATGGCAGTGTTGCCAGATGCCTCTCACCATTTACCCCTAGATTGGATTTCAAATCCCCCTAAAATTCCCCTAAAATTTTTTTTCGAAAAACATACAAAAGTACAGTTGTAAATAACTTAAAATTTATTGAGTTAAAACTTCAGCTTCAAGGGGCAACTGAAGAGTAGCGCAATTGCAATGCAAATTGCTAATGTGTTCCTATGTATTTGAAGGGCTGAGCTGTTGGACGTCTTCAACAAGCTCAGGAAGATGCTTTGTAGCTTTCAATTGGCCAAGCTGAAATTGGCCTTAAAATTTAGTTTTACCTTTGAAAGTAGGCTCCGTATCCCATTTGTTTGTATATTTTTGGGCATACCTTTTATTTTCGTCAGTTTTCTCTATACTTGCTATGTTTTTAATATTTACCCAGAGTTGCAAGTTAAGCGCGAAGCGAGTTTCAAATGAAGTGGGAAATGATTGGTAATTTATTTGAAGTGTTGCCAATTCAGCTGTTTTTATAAAGTGTTAATGAAATCGCTTTTTGCACAATATGGAGGAAAAAGTATTTTTCTTAAATTTTTTGCATAGTTTTAAGGAAAAGTAATAAATCTTTATTTCCAAAGGTAAATTTTCCAAACACCCCTAAAAAACCCCAAGAAAATTTAAATTATTTAAAAAAAAATTTGAATTTTGAATTATTATTATTATAATTCTGCAAATAACGCATTTTCATATTCCTCAAACATTTCGTGCAGTACAAAACACACAACCAAGAGGCGCGAACTACCCAGATTGAAGTTTCAGCGCCAACTGATTGAGAGAACTTCTTGCATTCAATCGTGTACGTGTTTCGATTCTCGATTAAAGCTTTCGGGTCTCACCACGCGTGGTACTACGTCAGTGATGTTCACGTAGTACCATGGTATAATAATACAAGGTAGCATTGACAGTTGCTTGGGAAATCATATACTGTCAAGAAATATACTCAAAAAGAGAGCGCTCACAATCCGCCATTGAAAACACAAGCAATGTTGAAAACGTTGAAGTGAAAAAAAACAACAACCACAGCAGCTGCTGTTGTATTTCCACAAAAAGCTGTTTTTGACAGTTTATGTTTTCCTGTTGAAGAGAAAATAAGCAGTTGTCAATGCTACCATGTATTATTATACCATGCGTAGTACCACGTGTGGTGAGACTCGAAAGTTTTATTCGAGAATCGAAACACGTACACGATCGAATACACGAAGTTCTCTCAATCAGTTGAAACTTCAATGGTTCGCGCCTCTTGGTCGTGTGTATTGCACTCAGTGTTGCCATGTGGGCAGATAAAACTTGTTTTGCCAGTTTTTTGAGAGGTTAGAAAGTTTTCAAGTTTTTCCCGAAAAAAATAAAGTTTTATATTATTTTACCCAGTTTTTCAAGTTTTTACGATTAAGGGGGAAATATAAATAAGGGGGAAATATAAAATAACAATATGGCGCACTTCCGAACATAAAGTAACGATTTTCGACCAAAAATTCGTCATTATTTTGCCTATAAAAAATGAACGAAGCTACGAAAAACAAAAATCCTATGACAAGTACGAGATTATTATGAATAAAATAAGCCTACAAAAAAAATCAAAACGATCGGTTCACTGAGTTTTGAGAAATTTTGGTCACTGACTTTGAAAACATGGTTTCGAGAAAAACGCGTTTGAAAATAAAGGCCTGCGCGCTCTAGATGGCGATTCATTCACTAGGCTATAACTTGGTTATTTTTTGAGATATCGAGTTGAAATTTTCACCACATATTTTTGAGACATAAAGCTTTAAGAAAATGTAAAAAAATTTTGGAAAAAAAAAGTTCTGGGTATATTTCTCCCTTTAAAACGATGCTTTCTATTTTTGTGAATCTATAAATCAAATAGATAAACTAAATTGTATGTTACCACAAAAACATAAGTATCATTTGAAGCTAATAAAATTTGAATGAATGAATGAATAACTGGCCCTTTCAGCCCTTGAAAGGACTTTGACCTAGCTTCTTATCATCAATTGTGTTGTGCGTGTTATTAAGTTTGTACACAATTGACCGAGAACCGGACCTACATGTTTAACGCCGACTCCGAACGGCGATGAACGGGAATGTTCTTGTTCTCAAGAAGCTTTACATGGCATTTTGATTACTCTCTGAGGTTTGCCATTGTCTGCAGAGAGGTGGCGGCCATACAGAAAAATTATTTTAATTCAAATAATTTTCTGTTGGTGCTGGGCCACGCACTTTAACCAACAACGCCACTGGCTACGCTGATAAAATTTACTGCTACTAATTTTCACTCCTTTTCAAAGTTTATTTTTATGGCAGCGCTGTTGCTATTATTGTTGCTGTCATTGTTTCTGTTCTTTTGTCTCGATTTCCCTTCGTCGAGTCTTGGCGGTCAATTTTTGGCATTCCTTTTTAAAATTGACGCTTCAGTTTACATAAATTTAGAGTTGACGATCAAGTCTTCCGTATTTTCTTGAGAAATGAAGTGGCCAAAATAACGGGACAACGAGAGAACAAAGCGAATTGCTAAAAATTTTAAAGCACACATTTTAAAAATACATGTTTTAGTTAATTTTTAATTTCAAGTTTTTTCACCAAAAAACAAGTTTTTTTTTCTGGAAATTAAAGTTTTTTTTAAAAAAAATATGGCAACACTGATTGCACTGCACGAATTGTTTAAGGCACATGAAATTACGTTATTTGCAGAATAATTATAATAATTATGAAAATGATAGTGATAATGATAATGATACTGATAAAGATAATGATGATGACAATGATAATTATAACACAATTCTTGCTTAAGACCTGTAGAACGCGATTGTTAGTGCTGAGAGCGAGAGACCTACATACACTTGATCTTACAAGGTGCAATTAGAAATAGCAAATTAGCGAATCCTTTCCCTCGTCAACTCCAGTACAAAACTTCTTCGAAGTTTATATGAAGCACTTTAGAAATTCACTTTCCTATGAATCAGCCCAATAAGCATTAATCGCTTAGAGAAGTGCCTTGGAGCTCAAGTGGAGATTCAGCCTTATGTATATCAATTGGAGATGGGAGGTTAATTCCCTGGAGATAAGCTTAAATAAGCAGCGAAAGTTCATATTTTTGGATTCAGCGACCCGAAAGAAATTCGAAAAAATAATTACAGCACCATTCGGGTTGATATTGAGGGATAGAGGGAGGATTGAAGGTTCCGTTTTTTTGTTTTTTGAGGTTTTATTTTGAGAGCACAGAGTTCTGAAATCAGAAATCGCAAAAGGTGGATTTTGTCAAGGGGAATTTTGTCAAGCAGAATTTTTAAAAATAGAATTTTGTTAAGGAGAATCTTAACAAAGGAGAATTTTAAAAGGTTGAATTTTGGAAAATAAAATTTTATTTCTTTTCTTTAAATTTTAAGGCTACTTTTGACACTGGAAATTTTGGAAAGGGGGATTTCGACCAGCTCCCTAGACTACCACCAAACATTTTTGGCTCAATGGACATGTGAATACTAATGCAAATGGAGATTCTCGAAGTACCATTATAAATATCCACAAAAGATAACTGTTTGGTGCGCTTAATGGGCCAGTGGAAACATTGATTCTTACTTTTTTAAAAATCTGGCTGGCGAGACCATCAATAGAGCATCAATGGGAGCGCTATAGAGCCATGCTTGTCGTTTATTTCGTGCCTCAATTGAAAGGAGTGTTTATTGAAGACATTTTTTTCCAACAGGATGGCACCCCATGACATATAGTTCGTCACAACACTTTAATCATTTTCATGCTATTAAACAACCATGGATTATTTTCTCTGTGGTTAGGTGAAGGGGTTGATTTATGCAAACAAGTAACCAACTATGAACTTACTTATAACTCATATATCATATTATGGATGACAAAATTGTGCAAACCATTGACGAGCTACGGCCCAAAATGCTTGAAAAAGTGGTCGAAAATTTAACTTCTAGAATGCACCACATCCTAGCCAGCCGCGGCGATAACATACCCACAATCATATTTTAACACTAATGACACACAAATTATCTTTCTAATAAAATCAATACAACTCCCTTGAAAAAATACGTGCACAGATTTTAATAATTTTTCGACCATAAAGAACAAGATTATCTATACTCAAAGTTGACGAACAGAAACGAACAGTTTGGGACAACAAGGGTTAAGCTGGGACTATATGTATGGGAATTGTTGGCGCGCTTATATTAAATACTATCCAACAATGACACTAACGAACCATAAAAAATATTACAAATTAGATTTCAGCTTATTTAATATGTTCAACAAATTTCTAGAAAATTTCTGGACTAGTTTACTCAATAAGAAAAGGTTCATTAATATAATGAAATTATGCGAGCCTAAGATAGCTGGCTAACCCAATTAAGTGGCATGTTATGAATTTTAAATATGAATATATGTCCAAATGAAAGCCAATGCTTGTATATTCCAACATGATATGTATTAACAATGTATGATAAGGCAAATTAATGGATAAAAACTGTCTATTTTGCAAACTAATTTTCAAAACACTCGGTTAGATTTAAATTATTTTAACCCTATTTTGAGTCCAGTCTAATAAGTGAGCTTTTAAATCTGCTATTTACTATGGGAAATACCGTTAAGGGTGTAAAAAAATTATATATTCTTATCATTAAAAAGTGGAAGGTGTCAGTAAAATAGCATTTTCAACGCCAGGTAAGGTACAGAATAGTAATGTATGCTAGTACTCGTATTGCCTGCAGTCGAAATTCGACCATATAAAAATCGATTTTTATGGAAAAAGTTTGGCAAAGTTAAAAATCATTAAATTGAAAAATACTTAAGGATAATACAAGGAATGAAATAAAATTGAAGTGAATCAAATATGTCGTAGAGATTAAATTGAAAAAATTAATTGTCATGCAAGCATGGTGAACTAATGTTTATGTTTAGGTTTCAAAGTCTTCTGGATTTATAATAAGAAATATTCCAGATTAAGTAGACTTCACAACGCATTTTATTCAAATCAAAATTGAAATTCTAATTACAATGAAAAAAAGTTCAATACAAAATTAAGAAGAATGTATGTTCTTACATAAAAAATTAGCATAATTCTTACTTTCCTAATGAATTCGCCACCAGTACTCTCGCTCAGAAGAGAGCACAATGTGAGCGGCAAACTTCAAATAGAAAAAGAGTCTATTTTCGCGTCAAGTGGCGAGCTTTCTTTATCTTCAATTTGTGCGGATCGTTTATATCAGACATGCCCAAGTAGTTGCTCGTATGGCCCGCGTGGCCCTTCATACAAATTTTTTTCTATCTTAATTTTGCCTTTGCGATGAGCCAACATCGAAGAACACCTGCAAAAAACAACAACATAACCCGCACTCGTCCAGTGTTCAGCACATTTTCCAGCGAACTTTACAAAAACAAATGCATGCAAAGCCAAAATAAAAAAACGCACACTCGACGCTGAAGCTGATTGTCCCGTTACTTGTGTGTCGAGTCATTTCTCATGCAAGCATTAGGGGTATTCACACCAAGCTCGTTAGTTTGTTAGTTGTTACTTGTTACTTTTGACGTAGAATACGTCATTCTCGGAGGTAAGTAGGGTGGTTGATAGTGATCAGGTGTCGGTATTTATATCACAATTTGAGCCTTTGGTGTGCCTAAAGTACTAATCGTACAATGTTGATGTTAGCACTTGTTGGTCTGCTTGATCCTCACTGGGAGAAAAATTCATGTTTGAACTCTTTAACTTATATGAATTTTACACAGTTACATGAAATATAAAGCCAAAATTTGATGTTTTTGTTTGCTTAAGTTTGCTACCTATTTATCGATGGTTTCCGGTTTTTTCGAGGGTAAAGACAGCGCCATCTAGCGTGAAGACATTAATTATATAATTAAAAAAAAAGCATACTTTTGGGAGCATGTTGTTTTTAAAAGAATTGCGTAGCCCAGTAATTCTGAGTAGTTTTGAGGGGCATGCTTTTTTAACAGAATCTGTCATTGAAATGTCAAAATTCCGCAGCCAATTAAATATCCGGGCATATTATCGACAGTGAAATTTTGACATTTCCACTCTCCACATGGGTTGTTGAACTTGGTAGCATTGAACAAATTTTGTTTGCTTGTTTAAGTTTTCTACCTATTTAGTTTCCGGTTTTATCGACAAAACCATAAAATTTGTATCGGAGACCCCCTAAGGAGTGGTCGGAGGGAATAGGTGTCAAGGGCAAAAATGCTCCTTTTGCAAAAGTAATGGGGGTCGGTGATACATATCAACCCTCTCCGGCACTCTTTTAAAGGTCATAGGCTCAGGTGTATGGAATAAATATACAAAAACTATAAAATTTGTATGGGAGCCCCCTTAAGGAGTGGTCGGAGGGAATAGGTGTCAAAGGCAAAAATGTTCCTATTGCAAAAGTAATGGGGGTCGGTGATACATATTAACCCTTTCCGGCACTCTTTTAAAGGTCATATGTAAAGGAGTGGTCGGAGGGACTAGAAGACAAAGGCAAAAATGTTCCTTTTGCAAAAGTAATGGGGGGGGGAATATGTGTCAAAGGCAAAACTGTTCTTTTTGCTAAAGTAATGGGGGTCGGTCATGCATATTAACCCTCTCCGGCACTCTTTTAAAGGTCATATGCTCAGGTGTATGGAATAAATATTTTGCAAAATATTTTTTAAAAAAGATGTCATCAAAAGCGAATTGAAAAATTCTACGTCTTGTGTTACGACAAAGTCGAAACTACTGTATCTTTTTTTACATGCATTTTGTTTTTGTAAAAGTATCGAACTATCGAACTACCGAGTATCAAAGTAACAACTTAGCAACCCTGATAATTTTTTCGGTAGTTGGCAAAATACAAACAGCTGTTCCATATACTTAATTGCATGAAATTTAAATGCATTAAAAATAAAACCCAACGCATATTAAATTTAAATTTTTGTTGAAAAGTAAGTATTTCATAAATAAATGAATTTTTTTCTCTATTCGTTCCACTTTTTACTTATAAATTTTCAGCAATTGTAATTTACGAAAAGAAAATCAGCTGTTATTCAACTGTAATTACCAGGCAAACGAGATTTAACAAAAGGGTGTGTTCACAGTTAACAAATTTAACGAAGTAACAACTAACAAAATAACAAACTAACGAGTTCGGTGTGAATACCCCTATTGTTATTGTAATAGAATTTAAGTCTTGTGGCAGTGCACTGGCAGTGTACTTTATTACATGTGGTTTTATTGCATTGTAATCATTTTTTTTTTTGTTTTGTTTTTTGCCAAACGATGAGCAACATTTTGTGTTTGTTTTTTTAGAATTGGCCCGCGCTCAGACTTTCTTGGGCCCCCCACTGGTTTCTATCATGGTTGAATTAATGAGGTTGTCGCAAGGGTGATAGCGAGTGCCCATAAATGTCAAATCGAAGTTAACAGCTCAGACAAAATCTGAAAACAAAAATTGATAACATGTAAAGCCGATGGAGTTGTTGTTGTTGCTTTTCATTGATTTTGACAATTGTGGTTACTGAGAAGAGAGTTCGATTAGCCCAGAGACAACCTTATTAATTCAACCATGGTTTATATGGAACTTTCTTTCTGTGTACGTTCTGTGTCTGACAGAAAATCGTTCCTCTCCGTTTATATTCATCGTTTTTTTTTTCTCTCTTCACTCATGTGCGAACATATCTGAACTCATACCGCAGTGTAAAGAAATGTAACATCTAACGAAATAATGCCGAACTTTTTTTCAACTTTTAAAGCACGGAAATTTGTAAATTTTCAATTTTTTTTAAAATCCCTGAAACAGTATCTGCCTGACGTGATTACCTAAAAAAATGCAGTCTTCCGCATCTTGATCGGACATCAGGTTTCCGAGAAAACTTGTCACCCAGTTTGAAAAAAGTCATTTCGAGAAAAATCATTTAAGGACGTGTTTTTTGAAGATATTAATAATATGTTTATGAAAAAAAAAAAAAAAAAAAAAAATAAAGCCGAAATTTTTTAGCCTACATGCCTTAAAAAAAATTATCCAAGGAGGTTTTGCATTAAAAGTAAATCTATTCAGATCTCAGACCAATAAAAATGCAGGCAATATTCGAGCTTTTAAATTATTTGGATTAAACTTATTTATATTATACTTTTTTTGTAATAAATTACATTGTTACATTGTTTGAACACGCCCTTCTCTTGCTTGGGCCATTTTCATTTATTATATAGGGTGTATCAACAACAATTGCAAAGGTCCCTTATTTAACAGCTGGTTGCTTAGGAATTTTTAAAGACATTGTAAATTTTACATAATATCCATGTATCTTCTTTATAATCCAAGAAAAATTTGAAAGATATCTAAGGAATTGGTTGTTTTATTTAAAAAACAAAGCATGCACTTCTTGTTGACACACCTCATAATTAATGTTACTCATACGCCCCGTCATTAACTATTTATTTGTTACTTATCTCAAAGGAAAAGTATGACAGATAAGTAAGTAACATAGTTTAAAAATATAATTATAACACCGTTAGGTATTAATTGAATTTTTCGTAAATAATCGTAATTATATTAAAAATAATTACAATGTTATCACGTCAAACCAAGTACAAGTGAATGGAAATTATTTGGTTTCAATAATGAATGTCTAAGAAAATTTTTTTACTCCAATTTATAGGGTATAATCGCCAAATATGCCTTTGTCGTTTTAATATTTATGAACCAACAGCATGTCTATTAAGTGCAACGCCATTCAAGTGGCTTTCATAGCTTTAAGTAATCCACTATATCTAGTAATCATCAAACTTCGCAGTTTTGAAACGTACTCTATTCTCGTATAATATTCACGTTTTCTTCAATTCAATAACAGTGGATGGACAGAAATAAATGAATCAAAAGGAAACAAAGACATATGCACTGCACCCACACACAATGGAAAGTATAAATGAATAAATAATCAACGTCTTAACATGAATGGCCACGTCCTTCGACGATGAACAGAACAAAACTGGGAATTGCTGAATACGGAAACTGTCACCAAAGGAATTAATCCAGAATTAAACCAAACAGACCGTCAGCAAGTGCTACAAGCAGATAAACAGTGGTAACAGAAAGCGAACAAATGTCAATAAATAAAATTCTTTAAAAATATTTGTGATTTTAAAATTTTGTTCAAAAAAATAAGATTTATTTCAATAATTTTACTAAAACTGAACTAAAAATTAAAGTTTCAAATACAAAGCTTGACTGGAGAACAAGTGCCTATGATTTTTTATAGAAGTTCTTGTCAAAAAGTAACAAAAATGCTCGACAGGATATTTGATGTTAGCAACATAGCGTAACGTTATACAAAGAAAAAGCAACAGCGTATAAAAGCATCTCTGTTCAACCACTTCAAAAATTTAATTCCATTCACGAAATGGAACAATCTCTACCCACCATTGCCATGTGATATAAGTGATACTGACTTTCTTTTTTAGTGAACTACTTGAAATCGTTGGTCTATGTTGATTTTGTTGAGCTTGTCAACATCGACAACAACAATCAAAAGCCGACAATGAGCGTGACATCGATGCTAACAATTTGGTATGAAAGAACTGATGACAATTAGATCCGTTGAGTGCATTTCCTAAAGCAAACTCATGGTGCTTGAATTGAATTGCGTTCCACTTTTGATGACAATGAATGGTCTTCAGAATAAGATACGAAAATCTTGTTTTTTTTTCTCTTTTAAAACGATTCATTGTTACGTCAACAAGCAACGCTGTCGAAATTCAGACAAAATAAGAGCTTTAAATGAAAACTTGTAATGCATGTGAAGAGTTTTCAACAAAAAGCGAAGGGAGTCATTTAAATTTAAAGGCATTTAGTTCTGAGTTTTATATCTTTGCATTTGTTTATTTAAAATTTAAGAAATATAATTAAAAATGTAGCTCATCCATCTCTGCAGAATGACACTGAACAACACCAGCAGCACAGTTAAAATCGGGAAGGATTTCATCCCTCCATTCGATACCAAACGAGGTTTCAAACAAGATGATTCGTCATCGTGCGACTTTTACAAACTAATAATAGAGAAGAGCTGCGGATTTGAGACGTAGTGACACGATATTCTACAAAAGTATTATAAATATATGTATATAAGTATATATGCTCATGAAATCGATATCATTGGCCATAATACGTGCGAAGTAAGTGAAGCGTTCTCCACATTAGCGAAAGGGTCGAGTGAAATGGGTTTTGCAATGAAAGCAGACAAGATGAAATACCTAGTGTCCACAAACAAACAGCCCCAGCGACTGAGAAACCACGTCACTCATGACAACACCTCCTTCGACGGTGTTAAGGACTCCTTCAAGCGAGGATGCAGCAATAACTACTCCAACGCCATCAGCATTAAGATTAAACGATGGTTATCCAATTCTTACCAACAGGTGGTATCTCGAGCCATCTCACGACAAACAAAACTCATGCTTTATAAGGCACTAATCATGCTCTGATTATATGCACCACAAACATAGACGTTGAGCAGTTCTGATGAAATGACTTTGGGATTTTTTGAGAGAATGATTCTTCGTTAGATTTTGGGTCATATCTACGTCAATGGCGAGAACCGAATTCAATAAAACCTCGAACTGTACGAGCTCAACGCCAACATCGACATAGCTAAACGCAAAAAAATTGAGCGGATCCGCAGCCTAAGCGAATGAAAACGACGCTCCAGTGAAAAAATATTCGATTCGTTATCCGGTGGTGGTAAGCGCAGAAGATGCCCACATCCCCTCTGACCGGGCCAGGTGTAGGACTAACTGACGGCTCTTGGAGTTTTCAACTAGCGTCAGCTAGCGCATAACAGAACTGGCTGGACCCAAAACCGACAATGTGCCGGCAATGTAAGTAATTAAGATAAAACTTCTTTTAATACGAAGGTTACTATATATATTTCAGGAATTAATATGAAGACCGAACTTTTTGCATTTGAACAAGAGATAAAAAAGTTTTCAATTTTTGTCAGTTTCCTTAAAAAATGAAAAACATTTCGTTTAATAATGAAAACAAAGCGCCGAAGAACTATTCTTTATCAAGACAATGCGAGCTTCAGGTTTTTTTGAGCACTGAAAACATCGAATTAATGCGTCATCCGCCGTACTGTCCTGATTTTGAGTAGAGCGGAGATATAAGCAAATTATCGAATTCGGTGATCTTTGAACCTGAATATCTTCTGGCGCATACATGGTATCATAGGGAACTCTGGGCAGTTGTTATTAATAAGTTAATGAAGAGGTTTGCATCAAAAAAATTAACTCCTATTTTTTTTTTTTTTGATTTCAGAAATAAAAGTCTGACAATGAAATATATAAACCCTCGGGCGCAGTCAAAAGTTATGTCGCAGAAAAAAACTAAAGATGCAGAAATTAATTTTTTTTAAGCGTAGTTTTCAAAAATATATGCCCATGAATATTTTTTGCTTCCATACATTTCGTTCCACTCTAATATGCAGTGACCAACGTATTTTGTTGAAACATTTAAAAAGAACTTCAGAGTAAGCATATAAATGGTAAAACATAAGAATATTTTCTTATCCAATGTAAGTTAATATCATAAAATTACACTAAAAAATAAACATTAGCTTAAAATTGAAAATAATGTGTTCAAAAAATTGTGTTCATAATTTGCCTTTTTTTCATATGTTTTTCAAAAGTATTAAACACATTTAATCTTACTTTGACGAAATTTGTTGCAAGCTGTTTTTTAAACAGAAAATTCGTCAAATTAAGAACAATTGTCGTCAATTTTAAAACATATTTTTTTCAATGTACGTCTCAGATATTTAAATATAGCATAACCACTTTCTGTAGCAAATCAATCAGGAAGAAGAGTAACAAATCACAACGGTTTCTATTGTTAAACTATAACCACAACAATAATAACCATACATCAAGCCATTGCCATCATTCTATATCTATCAAACCAAACCCGTCATACTATACTCATT
The DNA here is from genome assembly GCA_943735915.1 of Pherbina coryleti. NCBI lineage: Eukaryota > Metazoa > Arthropoda > Insecta > Diptera > Sciomyzidae > Pherbina > Pherbina coryleti. Next base: position 29,202,311 of record OX030952.1, read on the forward strand.
ATTTGCTCTCATCATACCAAACCCATCAAACCAACCCAAGTATCCATCATATCGTATATCAAATAATATCTATCATTACATACCCATCGCTACGTACCCATCATTACATGCCATACCCAATCTATTTTACCATACCCGTCATATTACGCCCATAACTCCAAACTATATATCCATTATTCCAAAGTCATCACACTTTTTCCATCATACCATGCTATCATATCATACATTAATACCGTCTACCACATGATAGCCGTCATAACATATCCGTCATTGCAAACCACCTTTATCCTTCAGCCTCTTACCCGCAGAGTAAAATTAATAAGAAAACGGTAGAAAAGTTTTGGTTTTCAACTAAATTTGATCCGAAACTGAATTGAAAAGAAGAAACTTTATTATGAAAAAGTTCAATTATTATTATACTTGAAGTGTATTTATTAGGTGAAGAATTGTTAAATTTTTTAGGTGAAGTATAGTTGAATTTTTAGATTTTCTAACCAAATGCGATGTATATAATGAAGGGATCAAGTAACTACATATATTAAGGGTTATAGTGGAAGGGCATTTCACATGAAGCAGACACCAGTTTGAACTTTTCGGTATTGCTTCCTTATTAAATTTTAGCTGCCAATAACACTAAACAACAAAATCAATTTTTTTCCAAAATAACAAGTTTCCAGCAATGGTTTCTGGTAGAGGGGACAAAAAAAATGTTATTTAGGGGGGATTTAGGGGGGCTTTAAGTTTCCCTCTTTTTGAACATTCTCATAGTGAATCGGCATAAAAAATCATGTTATTCTTACATTTTGGTTATAGGATATGTTCTGAGAATTTGTGTAAAATACCACGAGGAACATACCTTCTCAATTGATTGGTATTTTTTGACCCTTTTGTGATAAAAGGAAAAAAAAAACCAATAAAACTAGGTCGTAGCAGTCGCTTAGCAAACACTTACGCGTTTGCTAGCTAGCCACATAAATTGGTACGTTGTGGAGGCAATTTAGTTGAGTTGCTAGCTCCAATAGATTTTTCTAAAAACTATATAAGCAAAGATATTAAATAGGTTTTGTTATTTCAATTAAATGGGGATTCTACTTTTTGTCAATAAAATTACCAGATCTTAAACATTCAACTACAAAAAAATGTTAATATATTTTAGTTATCTCAACTTTTAGTTTAGTCAACTCAAGGAGAGTTGGAAAATTCATCTTAGGAGTTTAAAATTTCAACGCAAAAGTTGAAAAAGTCAACTTTAAAAAGTTTGAACCCAAATTTTTTAAGTAAAGTTGAGAATTTACACTTAAATTTTCGACTGTGTAGGACATGATCCTACGCTTTGACCTTTCGCGTTTGCAATTTTCTTTCATTAAGTAATCAGCTGAAATTGAAAACTCATCAATATTTACGACTTGGAGTCGTAGTTTGTGGATGAGATTGCCTTATTACTTGAATTGAATTGAATTGAATTGAATTGAATTGATTGCCCCTTCGCTCACACTAATCTACCACCCCATTTCGAACCAAAGCAGACTTGACTGAATAGGTATTACACCTAAAAACCTTGGTTCAAAGCTTAAAAAAAATGATAAGGTTATGTATGTTATACTCTGAAGTACAAATCATACTCCATTATGTGTGTCAAATTAAGTAAATTAAACAATACAATAGAAAGCTTACGTTTTATTATAAAATTGACGTTATTCATGCAATAGAACTTACAAAAAATAATAACTTTACATTAGGAAATAATTGTGTACATTTAAATGTACATACTAAAATAATTAAAAATTATGAATAAAATCATAATATGTATATATCAATCAATACAAGTACAAGTAAGTAACCTGTTCAATAATGCATTATCTACATTAGCGAAGATTGTCAAAAAAATATTCAATAATAATGGAAATATTGGATTACAGGGGGTGCCGAATTAGTCAGGGGCCGGATTGCCGGGGGTCCAGTGTAAAAAAAGATGAACGCTGATTGTTGATTAAAAATTTGATTTGTAGACAGTTCTTCTAATGATACTCTTAATAAACATTCCCTGAAATTTTGTTGTTCTGTCCAATTTAACTCATTATCTGGTTCATTACGAACACTTTCCTTACTTAATTTAGTATTGCTAATTATTGTGTTAAATTGTTGTTTAAAGCAATGTGAACAAAAACCAAGACTCGACTTTCATCTCTATTCAAATGCTGAGTGCTCCCTCTTGATGCTTCTGAATATACGAAACCGTCTAGTGGAGTTTTAATGAACTAAATGTTGACAATATTTAGAAACATTTCTAAGTCTATATTTCAATTCATGTCGCGATCAATATCACAATATCCTAGATCCTAGGACCTACAAATTAGAATATCGTGATATTGATCGCAACATGGATAGGAATGGAGGCTTAGAATTATTTCTAAATATTGTCGAAAAAATTCATTTTATTAAAACTGCTAAAGACGATTTTATAACATTTATTGTTTTTTTTTGTTAATTATTCGAATTTAAATCTATTGGTGTTTTCGTTTCTACAAAAAAATGTTGCCCTACCACAGTGCAACATTTTTCAAGTGTTGCACTCAACCCTCAAAAACTGCAGGTTTTGAGCACAAAACACTACCCTGCTTACTCAATCAGCTGATATATTTGTGTGCGCCAAAAATAAAAATTAGCTTTATTAAAAATATTATTTAAGTGTCAAATTATGAATGCATATATTTAACCTTGTCTAACACACGCATTTCATAATATTTTCGTTTAAAGCAATCAGCTGATTTTCAGGGCAACATTCTCCCCTCAAAAAATTTCGCAGGGCAAGAAATGTGCCTTTTTTGCCCTATATAAATGTAACATTTTAACAAACGAACACAGATTTTTTCACCCGTTTGCACTTATTTAACAATCGAACACGAAAAAAGAAAAGGCCAATGAAAAAGTAACATTTTCTGGTAGAAACGAAAACACCATAAGTTATATAGTCATGAATTGATAGAATCTGATAATGGTTTGATGAGTTGGTGTTAAAATCAGCACATTCTTAGGGGAAGCAATGAAAGCTAATAAGCCTACCAGTCACCAAATAATAAAAAATTAAAAAAAATTGCAAATTTCTTTTATTTTACAGGGTTTACCAACACATGAAAGTAAAAACATTAAACAATTTAATTTGAATGTATTTGCATCCATTTACAAACTTCAGCATAGCAGTTATTTATTTTAGTTAGTAATAAACAGCTGTTGCAGCGAACAACATTTGCTTTAATGTTTTTGTTGTTGTTGTTCCATGCTGTTCGGTTATTTATAGCGAGCGAGCGAAGCGAAGGACGTATACATACAGAAGCAGGCAAGCAGCAAACTGAATTAAGCGAATATGTATCAACAAAGAAAGATATGGAAATATTTTTTTCAATAAATTTCTAAACTAAACAGAATTTCCAAATTTGGGCTTCGCAGGCACCTAAGTTAAGATCAGTAGATCAGTTTAGAAAAAGAAATATTAAAATCGGTCAACCCATTTCAGAGTTCTGCTCCTTTAAACATTCTTCATGCAAGTTGTTCCAACAAGGATATAACGGGTTAAAATGTTCCACAAAAAATTTGTCATATAATTCCACATAAAAAGTTTTTGAATACACCAAAGCTGAAAATTCAACTTAAATGCCAGAAATAAGTCAAGACTAAAAGTTTCAGGGTTAATTTCTATAAAGAAATAGATGAGTACAAATTTGGATATTTAACCAAGCATTTATTTATTAAATTTTTCTTTTAGCTCTAGGCAATTCTATGTATATTGTTATCAAACAATGTCTAGCATATTTCAGCTATAAGAGAATGCATACGTTCTTTATAGCGTTCTTCAATGTTCATTGGATTTTGTCGACAATTGATGCTCGAATTAATCGATATGAGAATTCAAAAAATTAATTTTTGTTGACATATGAATACTTAGCTTTTTAAAAGCACTTAACATGATGACAACGTATATTCGACCAATAGGGGAACGATTTATGCCTAGGAAATTGCTAATGACTTCTTTAATACTCCTTCATGCGGCAAGCTCAATTGGTGAGAGTCTTTGGTTAAATTCATCGTTGTACATAATTTTTTTTATTTTTTGTATTTATTTGGTATTAAACCAGTGACAAAAAATAAAGTTTATCTTGGGCCGATAGCCTATGTTGCTAGTTGCCTATAATTAGTAATATAATTATTTATAATAATATTTCTTAAAATAAATAAATAAAATAAATAAATAAAGTTTATCTTTGCTTCGCTAAATTTTGGAACCAATGTTTACAAAAAATTGAATGCCGATCCATTTCTGTCCAAACATTTAATAAAGTTTTTAACCACACCAAGTTTTATATTCCATTGGTGGCAAAATAATTTTTACAGTTGGTACCAGCGGTGGATGAATGACGTTGTGCTTGCCAATGTGTATTCAGCTCTTGATTCCGATTGTTTTTTGAAATATTGATTGCCCTTCCATGTGCTATCCCATTTGCATAAAAAGCATCAATATTTTACCTATCCAGCCTGCATACCTGATAGAAGACTAACTACTTTGAAGTCACAACAGACCCACTGGTGCTCATAATTTTCCTTAATTATAAGAGATTGAAAATGCTTTCAAAGTCTTAGAATGGGATCTGGTGTGGTTTAGAAAAACAAAAATACCCAGTTTCTTAAAAGGGCTTATCAAGTTCTTAGGAGGGCGCTGGCATGGTTTTAAGTATTTAAAAGCCATAAGTAGAGCACAAGTAGAGGATCGGTCGATATATTATAAAATTTATCAAAAAAATAGAAAAAGGCCATATCTCGAAACGAAGCAAGATAGGCCAAAAATAATTATTTTTACGGTTTAACTAAAAGCGAGCTCAAAATCGGAACGCACAAGCAAGGGGTTGGTCGAAATGATAACATAACCTCAAAAAATAATAAAAAGACGCCATATTTCGTAAACGAAGCATGTAAACAAATAAACAAATATATAGATTTTACGGGTTTTCTAAAGTAGATACCAATAAATGAAAATAAAATAAAAAACAAAAAAAATTATTGTACACTTTGGCCCTTGAAGGGATTTTTGACCGATTCTTATAACAAAATTGTATTGTGCGTGTTATTAAATGTTTGTACACAAATGAACGAGAACTTGACCTAATAGTTTTATGCCTTATCCGAGCTGCTTATACTCTCAAACATAATGTTTACATGGCATTATTTCGTATCTGAGGTTTAACATTGTCTGCAATAAACTAAATTTCTGAAATAAAATATTCTGTGTCAGCTGAGATTCCAACCTTGAGACCCTATCCACGCCGCCATTATGAACGGTGAATTAGGAAACTCACTAAATTATGGCAAAAGTTTATCGAAATAATGGTCTATAAATAATTTATTGATCTATATTTTTTTTACACATATTTATAAATGAATTTTGAAAATTTTACAATAAAAAAAAAAGGACATGAATTTTCAATGCCTAACAAGCCCATAGATATTTATGTAATATTTGAAAGCAAACGGATAATAGAAATACACCTAATATTTCAATAGAGGAGGAATAGAGGAATAGGGAATAGAAAATAACGTATTCGATAATACAAAATGTATGGGTTTTGCGAAAGAAATATGCGTGTTGCTATTATTGGGTTGTTCAAAAAGTCAGTACGGTTTTTTTTTACAGTTTAGACTCATTTATTTTATAAATCAAATCAACATTAATCAATTATACCTTCTGTTCAAAATTAAACAGGACTGTGCAAATAAAACAACAACGGTTACTTATTCTTCAATATTTATTTTATCACCTTCAAACTAACCACCATCGGAGTCAAAACACATATGTCAAAGTTTTTCCATTCTTGAAAGCATTTTTGGTAGGCCGATTTCAGAATGGCCTTTAGCTCTCTCTGTGAATTATATTTGATGACTTTAATCTTCTGAAAATGTTTGCCACGAAGCGACAATTTGAGTTTGGGGAATAGGAAAAAGTAACACGGGGCCATATGTGTTAAATATTGACATTGTTTTTGGTCAAATAATCGCGTATAATGCGTGTGAGCTAGTGCAGTTTCGTAGTACAAAAAACTTGAATTTTCCTTCCGTGATTCTGGCCTCTTTCGCTGAATACTCTCGTGCAAACGCTTTAAAGCATTCAAATAATACTGACCGTTGACCGATTGACCTTGCAAAAGAAATTTCGAGTGCACGACACCTTGAGAATCGAAGAAAACAGTCAAGATCACCTTAATTTTTGAACGATTTTGTCGTGATTTTTTAGGTTTCGGCTCATATATATAGCGCTACTCTGCGGATTTTTGAGCTGTATCGACGTCATACTCGTACACCCAAGTCTCGTCACCAGTAATCGTGCGCTGTTTATATATCTATCAGTTTATATACCAGCAGTTTATATATCATGCTCGGTAGCTATATCTCTCACGGTCACACGACGATTTTCGAGCACAATTTCATTTACTTTTTTGACATTTTCATCGTTTATTGATGTTGCTGGACGAGAAGAATGAAGCAAGTTGTCAAGTGATGTACGACACTCTTTAAACAATTTGTATCACTCAAATGCCTGCGCACGTGATAGAGGAGAATCCACATAACCAGAAAACCTGTAACATTTTCAATGCATCCGGACAAGAAATTCCGTTGATAAATCATAATTTCAAACACACTATTTGCTCAACTCTGAAATTCGCAAGTCAGACACGTGGAGAACTAGTTTACAAGGCAATAAGACGAAAAATTAACGTCCAAGCTTATAACAGTTTAAAACCATTAGTTTTATAAGAACTGTTGCTGTTTCATTCGTACAGTCCGATTCAATTTTGAACAGAGGATATATTCGCCGTTTTGTTTGATCATGTTCTCCATACCAACTTTTGGTGATGGCATCGTTTAATGTCTATAGTTGCCTACAGTAGACTTCAGTATTTATGATTATATTTTGTGGGAGTAGTTCGTAGTAAACAGGCTCCTTCTAATCCCTCCAGTTTGAGAGTGTAACCTCTTCTGGTGAACGTCTACTTTTACTTGCCTTTTCGGCA